>JAAKBH010000037.1:200000-800000 GCA_019776075.1 Amaranthus palmeri | reverse complement strand
TGTTTGGGTAGCTTCAGTGATACCCTTGCCATGTTGAATCTGGGGCTCAACAACATTAGTGGCACTCTCCCTAAAAATTTTTCCAAATGTGGTAGCTTAGAATATCTTGATTTGGAAAGCAATCAGTTACATGGGCAACTACCGCGATCCTTGGCACAATGCATTGCGTTAAATGCAATCAATCTTAAAAACAACAACTTCATCGATGAATTTCCAAGTTGGCTGCATACTCTTCCAAATATCCAAATTCTTGACATAAGCTCTAATAACTTTTATGGCCGTATCACTAACATAAGTGATAAACATCCATTTTCACAGTTACAAATTGTCGATCTCTCCAATAACCACATCAGCGGTGTTATACCAATAATTTATATCAAAAATTTTAGAGCTATGATGCAAGTCAACAAGCTTGTCTACAGTCCAAAGTATAGGAAACTTGCGTTCGAAGATTACTATATTAAGATTGTGTTAGCATTCAAAGCACATGAGACTGTCTTTGAGAAGATAATTACAACATTCTCATATTTTGATCTATCAAACAATGAGTTTGAAGGCGAGATTCCTAAATGTATAGGAGAACTGGTTTCAATCCATGGCCTAAATCTCTCACACAATCGTCTTACTGGACGCATCCCTGAATCCATTTCCATGTTGTCCCACCTTGAGAGTTTGGACATATCTTCCAACTTACTCTCTGGACACATCCCTCAAGAACTAGTTGCTTTGACGTTCCTTGAAGTCTTCAATGTATCCGACAACAAACTGGAAGGACTTATACCAGAAGGGAACAACTTCAACACATACTCAGCCGATTCATACCAAGGAAATCTCGGATTGTGCGGTACACCATTACCCAAGTGCGGAGGGAGTCCTGAGCCATCTCCGAACAATACCGAAAGCAATGAAGATGGTGAAAGTGTATTGTCAGTGTGGAAGATCATTGTGATGGGATTTACAAGTGGTGTGGTGGTGGGGTTTGCGTGGGGTTACTATATGCTCTCGGTGGGAAAACCTTTTTGGTTTATAAAATTGGCTAACACCATTGAATGTGCTTTGATTGATTTTCGTGATGAGCATTTTGGTGGACGTAGAAGAAAGCAAAGAATTGCAAGGGAGTAATTTGAGAGGTATGAATTCAATTGTTCTTTTCTTGTTCATATTGATAGTAAATATAAATATATATATATATAAATTATGTTGAGAATTAATAAATTTGTGATTAGTTTTTAATCTATAGGTTAAAATATAGTCAAGTTAGAATTTATTTAATTTGTCTCATTACAAAGATTATTAATATCAAGTTTTTATATTGTTTTTTATTATTCATAATTAAAGATATGGAGAATTGGATTAGTGCATTGGACTGCGTAAAAAAGCAAACGTTGCAAGTAAATTGGAACGGACGAAGTATAAATTATGTTGAGAACTTATTAATTTTATTTTCTTGTTCAGGTGATAGGGAGAATGTGTCTTGATCAATAAATTAAAGTTGGAATGTTGCGTTTACTACTATCAAGCCAATTGTCATTAATGTTAGTAGGAAGATACTTTCATAAATTTAGAAAAAGAATTAATCAATTGAAAGATGTATTGTTGTAATTTGTTTTCTCTAAGTAATTTAGTGCATGTAATACTTGTTGATTTTGTGATAAAGTGTGATTTTAAATTTAATGTTTTAAACTTATTATTTATTCATATTTTGTGTTGGGTAATACTCCTAATAAGTATAAATGGGAATACCGGTTGGATACTGCTTTTAAGCTTATGTCAAGTATTCTATTCTTCAAACTATCGTGACAAATAAATAACGTCGTACAATCTATCAAAGATGAAGTTTAATTTCACATGGCAATCTAAAAATATTAAAGCTTGTTGGATTAATTGTATTGGTTATCTCCATATACCTACATGGCAGACTAATATCAAGCTTGTGATTTTTTGTTAGTGAATTCTTTTTAAAAGGACGATAAATACTTAAAAATAAAAATAAATGCTCAAACATACTAGTAAATACAAAATGATACAAACGCAAAATAAAAAATTATTCACTTAGAGTCAATTAATTTAAGGAGATTATATTGATGATAATTTTGATGATAATTATCAAAATTTAAGGACATTATATTGATGATAATTTAGAAAAAATCATCAATATAATCAGGAAATAATTAAGGAAAACAAATCAGGAAAACAAAAGAATTAATTTAAGGAGATTATATTGATTATAATTGTTAAATAGATTCAATTAATTAAGGAAATTTGAATTCTTCCATTTTTTTTATTTTCAAATTATTTAACCATATATATTTAAGGAAATAATAAGTCGACTTTGAGGCTTATTTTATGTTAATACTCCCTCTGTTCCTTTATGTTCTTCCACCTTACTATAATGGGTATTTTCAAAAGTTTTTCCACTTTAGAATGTTTTCTATTTTTGGAAATTTTTTATTTCACTTTTACCCCTTAAAACCCCACTTTCCTTACTCCACACAATTATTTAATTATTTTCTCTCTCATACTTCCAATACAATCATTACTTCACACTACTATTTAATTATTTTTTCTCTCATAATTCCAATACAATCATTACTTTTCACTACTATTAATTAAAATAATATCCACTACCACCAAAATCTATGTGCGGGAACACTGGATATGATGATGATGATGATCCACTACCACCAAAGATTCCTTCTTTTTTAATATTTGTGAAAAAACCAAAGTGGAAGATCAAAAAGGGACGGAGGGAGTATCAACTATCTACCAACTATCTATTAACTAGTTTGGGGAAGTGGGTGCTTATGTAGTCAGTAATAAACATATAAAGTTTCAATACTATTTTAATTTCTTGTCTAAATTCATTACGATAATATTTTTTTATATATATTAGAAATGATATGTCAATAGAGATAAGTGTTTTCCTAAATGATTAATGTGTTGTCCAATAATGAAAAGATAATATCTTAATTCTTTAAGGTTAAATCATACATATTAATAAATATTTTGGAAAATGACAAATTTCATTATTAGAAAGCCTTAACAAATGCAATTATTTTAGTGAATGATAGTCGATTACTTGATTATATGGTAATATATGGCTTTTTTACGCACTCCAATATATTAATTTGACCTTTAATATTTTTAATTATATATAACAAAATTATAAAAATTAAATATTAATAATTCTTGCATTAAATCCAAGTAGATTTCAATTGAATATGTTTGACATTTTCTAGAACAAATAAAGTAATATGTTAATGTTATTAATTTATTTTTTTATAAAACTCAAACTCTATAAAATATTCGCCTTGTATTTTTATTTTGTTCTATCCATGATGTTTGCTAATTTTTATTCTTTGCTATAATCTACTTTTATTTTACTCTCATTCACATATTTAACTCACCATTTCTTCATATAGAAGTAGCTAGTATAGTAATATTACAACCTTATTTCCGCAAATACTGTTACAGTTTATAACATATTATTTTATGTTATACATACCCTATGTTTGACATGTTATTTTGGTGATATTTACCAATAATATGACTTTGATATATTATTTGTGGTGTTTTCAAGTAGCTAATATATATTTATTCCTTTTAAACTTTTGTACTTACAAACCAAAATAGTGTAGACATAATTTATACAAAACGTTTGCTGAATGTTAATGGCTAACCGTAATTAATGCACAATATGCTAGTTACAAACAATTCATTTGATCCAACCATATGCATATTGATTAATCTATACTAGGATTATATCCATGCAAAGCACAATATATATACTTTTATTTTTTATAAATTATTTAATTTGATCAATAACATGTAGGACATTTTACAAAATTCAACAAAGTCCTCATATAAAAACTTTCATCACTGCATAATAATGCATGATAATTATCAATTAAGCATTAGCAAATTTATACTAAGTGAAATCATGATACATAATAGAAGGAACACTTAATAAAAGTGTTAATGACGTTATCAAGCATACGGATATATAGTTGAATAGTAGTATGACACTACAACAAATTTAGCTTTTTGCGACATTGAATTTAGTGGCATTAAACAAATGCCACTGGTTCATATTTTTAGTGTAATAATTATTGGGTTTTATTTTAAGTTCCTCCATAAAGTAATTTTGCGACACTTAATTTGGTCTTTAGTGGCATAAGTAATTGTCACTATAGTCTATATAACATTTGTGAGAAATGTCACTAGAGTTTATGTCGCAAAGAGTTTAGTGTGACTTTTTAATATGCTGCTAATAGATCTACTAAAGGTCACCATATCCTCTATATACACTAAGAAATTTGAAATAGCGACATTAAAATTAAATGTCGCTAAATATTTTCCACTAAAAACAAATTATGTTTTCGTGTGATTGGATATTACCTTTTAAATTGGATGCTATTATATCTTGGAAAGGAATACGTAAATTAGTGAAAATATGTTTTTGATGACCATTAAGTAGTAGAAGTTGAAGAATCTACAATCATATCATACCATATATAATGACTCTTTTTTGTTGTCAATTTATAAATTAAAATTAGATTGAATGAGTTGCTCTCAATGTATACTACTTTAACTTTATTAGCCTTCTTTTGTAAACTCTCAATTTATATTGCATTGCATTAGGGAACGTAAAGTGAGTGGTTAAAAAAAAATTATCTAATATTTATTAGCCTATCAATTTATGAGTTACATTCTCTTATAAGGCTAAAAACAACATTATTAATATTTATACGAATATGAATTTTGAATTTATGTCATTATCAAGTATTCTATTACAATAAAACCTCTTAAAGTAAAATTCTTCGTTGATAATTTGGATTGCATTAGGGAACATAAAGTGATGAGTTCCAAAACAACTATATATCTAACACTATTAGAATGACAGTTGACAAAGTGCTTTCAAAATGCATTGTATAGTGACACTTGGCACAATGTGTTTTTGAATTAGTATATGTATATGTATGATGATATGATGATGATGATTGTGTATTGAGATTTTTATATTTTGTGAAATATAGTTTTCTACTTTAGTTTTGATATGTGTAGTGTGTGGTATGTCAAGGAACCAACTCAACCAAAAGCTTTATCTAATGGTTGAGGCACTCGAATTATGTTATAAAATACGACCCTCACACAAAACTTCATTGGGCTAGAAGTGTGGATGTGCATAGACGCTGAATAATATTCCATTTTAAATGAGGGGTGGTTGGGATTCGAACCCGTGATTTCTTGTCACGTTGGCTTCTAATATCATGTCAAGGTACCAACTCAACCAAAAACTTTAGTTGATAGATAAGGCCCCAAGACATGTTATATACTCTAACAATATGACAATATGTTATTATTGATAGGCCATATTTATTTCAGTCCTATATAACATATGAATCTATCTAATAATAATTCTGTCTCTTACTCCCTTCTGATTCGCAGCACTTTTTTTTAGTTTATACTAATTTACACTTTTTTTATTTTTGACAATTGTCTCTCTTTTTATCTTTTAATCTTATTTACAAACTTATCTCAAAAAAAAAAAAATATTATTTACAAACTTATTTCCACTGTTCATCTCAATCATTTATTTCTCATCAATTCATTTTTGTTTTTATTTTCTCATTCCTACTTTCTACAAAGCTTTTTATAATTTTTAATTATATACATTTTAAAATAGTAATTAATAATGATAGTATATTAATAAGATTACTAATTGACAGGAGTAATTGACGGAGGTATTTGATAAATTTAGTCCAAGACGGCAAGACTTAAAAGACATATAAATGACTAATGACTTATATGTATAAGTCTACATGAGCTAATCATTCCACTTGAAAAGATAATATTCAAATTGATGACCAATGCTTTAAATAACAAAATATAAAACAAATAAAATTAAAATTTTAATTGATGGTTAAAGCCTACAATATATTATATACTTCCGCCATTTGTTTCTTGCGCGTAAAGTAGTAAACACTTTTACACAGTCCAATACTTTATCGGATCATTTAAATACATTAATGTTTATGATGAAATTTTTTATTACAAACCATTTATTCTTCACATTTTATTCTGTAATAGTATAATTTGTTTTTATCGCCCAAACTTACACAGTCTATTTTTATTACCCAAAATTATATATGTGCTACAACTTTATATTTGTCATTTAAAAATAGTCTTTTTTGTCGCCCAATATCAAAATTATATTCTTGTAGTGTCGGGTTGCCCAAGTTTAGTCGAGGAAAATATCTGTAAAAGTTGGGATTATTCATGGTAATCAATAGATGAGAATATTGAAAAATCATGAAAAGATTAGACTATTATAGGTAATTTTTCCAACTAATTTTATATGTAATATTACTTAGAATGATATTAAATTTTTAATTAAAAAATATGAAAATAATTATTTAATGAAAAACTATCTTTGTTTTCTATTTTTTATAATTAAATAAGTAAATATCTTGAAATTTTTTTAAATGCTAGAATTTGGAGATCACAAACTAAATGATTTTTTTAAAACCGTATACAATACTTCTTTTGTCTCTCGTTACGTCTCAAGTCACACCACTTTTCTTTATAATTAATCTTATTAAATTTTGACTTTTTTTTATGACAGTCTCTCTTTATTTTTTTTATTCCATATATAAACTTATATTTATTCTTTATCTTAACCGGTCATTTATAACATAAATTTGTTTAGTGTTTTAAATTTTTAATCTCAAACTTATACTTTCTACTAAATTTCATTCCTAAGTATTAGTTGGTGCAATATAAGGGGAATAAGAGGAGCATTTGATGAATGATATGAATGTAGTGGAAGATTTCATAATACTTGCTACATTTAACTTTTATAAACAGTCCAATGTACTATTTTATTTATTTATATGACGAATTATACACATTTAAAAATTATAAAATATTTACGATTTAAACAAGATCTCACTTAAATGATAAATAGTGCCTAAAAACAAAATGTAGCAAGTATTTCGAAACGGAGGAAGTATAATGTACGACGTCCGAGCTGGTATTGATTAATAACTATGCACTGTCTTGCTTTTGATAATGCCATGTGTTAAAATGTCTTCATAAATCATAACTTTTGACTAATGTGCAACTACAAGTCCACTCATGACATGGGGCTAATAATTCCAATTGAAAAACGTACATAAAATTTGAACCGATAACCAATGCTACAAATGGTCGTCAACATACTTAGTGTGTTCCACCCATAAAAATTATGGTCAGAGTCTGGAGAGAGAAAAATAACCAATGCTACAAATATCATAATAAAAAAACTAACAAATTAAAATTTTACATGTACGCAAATATTTTACGTTTACGCAAATATTTTTTTTACACACTCTAATGCGTTTGTCGAATTATTTTAATCTAGAATTATACACAACTCATTCAAATCAATTAACTTTTTGCAACATAGAATTTATTGATGACATAAAAAAATATCGATGTTTTTAGTGTAATAATTGTTGGTTTTATTTTAAGCTTCATTATAGAGTGCTTTAGTGACACTTGATTTGACCTTTAGTGATATATATAATTGTTATTATAGTCTATAGTGACATTTATATGAAATATCATTAGATTCTAAGTCTTTCCACTTTTTTCTTTCTTTTTTGATTAATAGATGTAGAGGAAGGGTTAATTTTGAACATTAAGTGAAAAAATAAAAGAAAAAAAGTGGAAAAGTTACATGTTTTGGCCGGTAACAAGGGGGTGGGTATGTTTTCAACAAATTATGAGAATAGTTGGGATTATTAAAAAATAATTGATAGTTGGGATTATTTTTGGCTAACGGGTGATAGTTGGGATTATTTTGAGCAAATTTTCCAATAAAAAATCATTGCCAAAAATAAAATTTGGACCACTTGAGTGAATTGCCTATAAAATGAAATGAGACAACTTGGTTGATTTGGAGGGAGTAATATTTATTCAGAAATAAAAAGATTTATTAGACGAATCAAGCTAATCATATCATCATATCATATACACATTATAATCCAAAGAGCTTTTATGCCACATGTCATCCTATTAAAATTCTTTTTTTTTTAAGTAATGACTAATGACTCTGGACATTCTTTCTTTTGATCATGATCACTTGTTGAAATGTCTTCATAACTTGTTATGTACGAGTCTCCCTCACGAGTCATGACATAGAAAAAATAATAATTCCACTTTAGGAAAAAAGTAGATAATATTCGAACCTATAATCAATACTCCCTCCGTTTTCTAATGTTCTTCTCAATTAGAATATTCTATATTGGAAAGAGAAATTTGATTAAGATTTTAAAGACGTATATAGAAGACAAAATATATCTATGTGAGAGATCTCGTTAGATTTGTCTTAATGTATACTTTTCTATTATATATTTTCTATAATTTTTTATGATACGTATTTAGAGATATTTAGGCTCAAAAAATTTACCATTATAATTATAAAAAACTAATAGAACTAAAATTTTAAACACATGGATGATTAAACTCTAAGGGGGTGTTTGGTTTAGTATTTTTTGTTATAGGTAACGGATTCCATTAATTCAATCCATTACTTGTTGTTTGTTATAAAGATTGGATAACCATTACCATTACTTGAGGGTAATGGTTATCATTACTTTGTTACCTCTTATCTTTTCTCTCCACATTCTCACAAAGCTATATACAACAAGTTTCACCATTAATGTCCCCCTTATTAGTTCTATTGTTTGTTACCCATACTTTTTAATTTCTTATACCAAACAAAATTTAACAATAACACTTATTGTTACCTTTACCCTTTCTTATCCATTCCCTTTCCATTTCCTTTCCTCTCTTAATACAAAATGCTCCCTAAATATGTTATATACATTCATTGTTAATACTTGTATGCAAACTCCTTTTTACGCAGTCCAATATGTTTGTGAGTTTGTTTATATTTGAAATTATACGCAATTAAAAATTCAATAAAATATGTGACGAGACGAATAAAAAAAGATCCCTCATAACTATTTTTCTCGTATAACAGCTACAATATGTATACTAATACCATAAATTGATGAACACCGCAAAAGTTGATTTGGATGCAATTAAAAATTGGAAAAAGCACTTTAAATATTAATTAATAAAAAAGGAAAACTCATCCCAACAAACCCCTCTATTGAATGAAGAGAATGTGACACAACCTTAGTACCATCGCATCTATAAATTGAGATTATATATGCACTCAACTAGAGTACTATCAAATAACATTACTAAAAAAAAATATGTCAACTCCTTTCCTAATATTGTTTATTTGCGTTAATTTGAGTAATTTGTTTCTCACTTCTTTATCTTCTCCCTATAATAAATCTTCAATTCTCCCCGCTTGCCACAAAGATGACCATAATGCATTGATTAACTTCAAAGAGTCATTCACCTTTGAACAACCTGATCAATTGTACCCTTATAGCAATGCCACAAGATCATGGAAGAATGATACTGATTGTTGCCAATGGGAAGGAATAAGATGTCATCCTGATTCTCACCGAGTAATTGTTGTTAACCTTTTTAACAATGGAATTAAGGCTACCATTTCATCTAATAGTACCCTTTTTCAACTTTATCACCTTCAGAGCCTCAACTTGTCTTGGAATGATTTCTCTGAATCCACTATTTCACCTAAATTTGGTCAGTTTCGTTTTCTTAAGCTCCTTGATCTTTCCAATACACGTTTTTTCGGTTGGGTTCCTCATGAGTTAGCCCAACTTTCTAAATTGACTTCCCTTGATTTATCATATAATTACGATCTTCAAATTCAAAATTCCAATACGATATTCCACAACCTAACAGCGTTGAGATTTTTAATTCTTGACAATGTTCGACTTGATCCACGATTCCTTCAATCATTCACAAATTTGTCTTTGCTAACAGAACTTGATTTGATGGGTTGTAATTTACAAGGAGAGTTTCCTCCTTCCATTTTTAATCTACCACACTTGAAGATTCTTGATCTTAAATTGAATGATGATATTCACCTCAAATCTCCGTCGTCACTAAATAATTATAGTAGCCCCTTGGAAATATTAAATCTTAGTTACATTAATATCTCTTCAAACTTCCTCCATTTCATAGGCCAATTAAAACATTTGAGAGAATTAGATGTATCATATTGTAGTTTAAGTAGGACTATTCCAATGTGGGTGTGGAACATTTCTGAATCTATAGTCCTTACTGGTAATGAATTAACCGGTGGCATTCCATCTTCAATGAACACAACCAAGCTCTCAAGTTTAACTCTTCTATGCTTGGCCAATAATCATTTCATTGGAGACATACCAAATTGGTTGTTCAACTTGAAGTTATTGGATTATATTGACCTTAGTTTCAACAACTTTAGTGGTGTTATGAGCCTTCATACCATTTTTTCTAGCCTTCCAAATCTCAGAGATATTTCTCTAACAAGCAGTGGGCTATCCGTGACTATAATTGAATCACCGACCACCATGCCTAATCAATTGGAAGCATTACAATTATCTAACACCTATATTGAAGGAGAATTTCCCAAATGGCTACAAAAGCTAGTGAGAGATTTCTCAATAAGTTTTGATCTTTCATACAACTCCTTATCTGGCGTTCTTGAAAGACTTCCTTGGGGAGACTCATTCTACATTGATATCTCTAATAATATGCTAACAGGATATCTACCTATAGTTTCATCACCTTACACAAATGACTTTGATGCTTCAAATAATAAATTTATAGGCCCAATACATTCATCAATTTGTAATTCGACTTCTCTTCAGACGCTTGACTTATCTAACAATAGCTTGAGTGGAAGTTTTCTCGATTGTTTGGGTAGCTTGAGTGAAAAACTTATCAAATTGAATCTTGGGTTCAATGACATTAGTGGCACCCTCCCTAGAAATTTTTCTAAATATGGTAGCTTAGAATATCTTGATTTGGGAAGGAATCAGTTACATGGGCTACTACCAAGATCCTTGGCACAATGCACAAGGTTAAATGCAATCAATCTTAAGAACAACAACTTCACCGATGAATTTCCGAGTTGGGTGCATACACTTCCATATATTCAAGTCCTTGACTTAAGTGCTAACAACTTTCATGGCCACATCACTAATATAAATGAAGAGCTTTCATTTTCATATTTGCAGATTGTCGACCTCTCCAATAACAACTTGAGCGGTGTTATACCAACAACTTATATAAAAAAATTTATAGCCATGATGCAAGTCTATGACATTGGCGGCATCGATCCACATTATATGAGTATGGATGAGTACGGTCATGAATACTTTTATAAGATTGTGTTAGCATTCAAAGCACATGAGACTAACTTTGAGAAGATAATTACAACATTCTCATATTTAGATCTATCAAACAATGTGTTTGAAGGCGAGATTCCTGAATGTATAGGAGAACTGATTTCAATCAATGGCCTGAATCTCTCACACAACCGTCTTACAGGACACATCCCTCAATCCATTTCCATGTTGTCTCACGTTGAGAGTTTGGACATATCTTCCAACTTGATATCTGGACACATCCCTCAAGAACTAGTTTCTTTGACATTCCTAGAAGTGTTCAATGTATCTAACAACAAACTCGAAGGACTTATACCAGAAGGGAACAACTTCAACACATACTCAGCCGATTCATACCAAGGTAATCTCGGATTGTGCGGTACACCATTACCCGAGTGTGGAGGGAGTCATGAGCCATCTCCGAACAATATCGAAAGCAGTGAAGATGGTGAATTGTCGATGTGGGAAATCATTGTGATGGGATTTGCAAGTGGTGTGGTGGTGGGGTTTGTGTGGGGATATTGTATGCTCTCGGTGGGAAAACCCTTTTGGTTTATCAGATTGGCTAACACCTTTGAATGGGCTTTGATTGAGTTTTGTAATAAGCATTTTGGTCGACGTGGAAGAAAGCCAAGAATTGCACAAGATCGAGTGATTTGAGCGGTAAATATTCAATTGTTCTTTTCTTATTGATATTGATAATAAATATAAATTATGTTGAGAACTAATAAGTTTTTTTTCTTGTGCAGGTGATAGGGAGAGTCTTGATCAATAAATTAAAGTTGCAATATTGTGTAAGCAAGCCGATTATCATTGATATTATTAGGAGAGATCCTTTCATAAATTTAGAAAATAAACAATTAAAAGATGTATTTTGTTACTTTAAGTAATTTATGCATTTTTTTTTTTTGAGATATTAAGTAATATATGCATGATTAAACAGAAAAATAAAATTTACACATGAACTACGTGTAGGCCTAAGTAATTAGCTAGTGTAGTAGAATCTTGAATTCCTAATGACGATTAACAAATGAAAATCTGATAATTTGAGGATGAACGTCCAACATTTAGGTAATTGACATCCACAGCTACTTCTCCAAAATCATCTGTATTATGGTGTTAATAACTTCAAATCATAAAAGATCTCTTGCAAAGAACAACACAGAACACTAGTTTAAAGATCGAAACGAGCCATACCTTCATATAATGTCCGTGCAATTTTCACATAATCAGGAATGAGATCTCGGTAAATAATTCCATCCGGACGAGCATCCAAAACAACCAAGATACCTGTAATTGAAAGGTAATTACAAGACCGAGTGATAAATCTAGCGGAAAACGATTACTAGTTTTCCAATGATACAAAACAATAGTTTAAGTTAATATGTTAGTTTAGGTCAAAATAAAGCTCAGGTTTGGATCTTGTTTGCTTGAGAATACGCAGGAATGTGAATGTAGAAGTACCAGGTGAATCCCAAACTTCACTTGAAGTGCTTGGCATTGGAGCCAACCAAAGAATATTCCGCAGGTTCATTGTGCTGTCATATGTGACATCTGATCCTGCAAAAGTTGATTAAATTTATTAGACAACTAGAACATCAAAGCATCACTCTAATATATGACTATCATTCAAACAATAGTCGGTATCAAGGGAAAACCAACAAAATCAGATTATCCTATTGATTCTGTTGACTTTACCCCCTTGTGTGAGTTAAGTTGATATATTTTAGAATGAAGACGAAAGCCTACATTTGTTGTTGATTAATTGTTAATTTTCAAATGCATTCGTTGTGATTTGTATATTATGTAGCATGAAATATAGGTTCATAAGAACTTATATTATAGCCGTTTGCTTTATTGATGGCAAACATATTTTGGAGATGTTTGGTAAATTTGAGTATTAATTGTTGGCTGTTTATTAGAGAAAAAGCGGGCCAACAAGCCAAAAGCCAACCAAAAAAGCTAGCTGGAGCAGTTTTTTCATTTTGGCTTAAAAACCAGCTTTTCAGCTGCTTTAAAAGCCCTTTACCAAACAATTTTTTTGGCTGTTTGACCAAACAACAAGCCAAAAGTTAAAAGCCAACTAAAAAGCCAACCAAAAAGCTAAGAGCTAAACACCCCTTTGCCTTATATCATTATCTTCCAACGGACATAAGATCATCAAAATAAGAATGCTTTCTATGTTTGTTTTTAGAAGATCTCACAATATTCGGCAATATCCTTAAAACCTATTTTATTCATATACTTGCCATATATAAGAGATAATTGATATTGGCATATAATCATTGCATTATTTATTCTAAGCAAGAGATTATTTTTTCTAAGGAAAGAGTTCTAATTATTCCTATTGCAATAATATGTTCTATACTAACAAAGTTTTATAATCTTTTATACTAACAAAGTTCTATACTAACAAGTAGTCGTTAAGGATTTTAGCTTTAAAAGCTATTCAAATTGAAGATGAAGCTCAATGAAAGGCACACAACTCTATCAAAAAGCTCTCAATTGCAAGTCTTTCAAGCATTCAAAGAATCCTTCATAGAGAATAACTCTCAAGCTCTACATTTCAAGAATACCTTCTTTGGGTTGCATGTATTTTTCAAGGAGTAATTTTCATTATAAATTATGTAAAATTCTATCTTATTCATTGTAAGATAAAGAGAAAAAGAAGTATCTTTCATTCAGGATTAGTGTCTAGTTTGGTAGCATTGTGACTATGGAGAGTTTTTAGAAGATAAATAAAACCTTCTAAGACTTGTAATCTAGAACTCTAGGTGAAAGTGAATAAAGTGCCTTTACATCTTGCGAGCTGGGATAAATCTCAAGAGAGGACTAAACTCTATAAATAATTGTGTACTTTATCCTCCCACTATTACTTTTTGTTTCTCATTTGGTCAAACAAGTCTCAAACTTTTTCGCAAAATGCATTTCTGTATTTAGTTTCAAGGCTCTAACTGCCTTGTCAAAGCCCTGACTTGTTATCAACGAAAAGTTGTCATACTCTTCAACCCCCTTTAGGGTATTCCACCACCTTTATTGATTATTCAAATTCAAATTCATTGTCAAAGCTCTGACTTGTTAAGTATGCATGGAATATTCTCAGATTTAGATGAGACATATGTAAGCAAACTTTGACATGCCAACTCAATTAGGTCGGATCTTGCTGTTCCTACTCAAACTAATTGGATGTTTAAAAATCTAGGTAAGGTGAAGGATAACATGAAGGATATTTGGGGTTCCATGAGCAGATAACTACTGTTCCAAATAGTATCAAGCATACTATAGCAGAATAATTACTTGTGATCAGGAGAGAAAGCGGGCTAGCTTTGTAAGGAACAAATTTGAAGTACCTAAGTTTAGATTTATCAGTTTGTTGGCTTTCCAGCAAAGATTGTTGACAAGGGATAGATTAACTGCTAATAACATGAATATCTCCCCTTTATGTATTATTTGCCAGGCTCGGAATGAAACAAATAAACATTTATTCTAGATGGTTCATCCCCTCCCCTATCGGTTCGGTAAATGGTTTTGGTTCTTTGGCAATAAAATTCATTCGTTTACCAAAAATGAAGAAAAAAACTGGCATACCCCATTGATTCTAAGAAAGTGGAGGCACACTCGCCCTAGACCAACCCATTATTAAATTTAAACTTCATTTTGACCCATTTTAAACCAAAATTCAACCTATAAACCCATATTATTCCTACATTATGGTCCTACTTTTCAAAAAACTAGCAGTTAAGAAACAGAAAGAGTGATCCACAAAACCTGGACAGATAAGGCGTCCTCCCATCTGGTTTCTAGAAAGCACGACCACGTCACCTTAATCCAATTTGGTTCCAAGACTACTGTGCTGAAATTTACTACAGAATTTTAGTCGCAATTCTTTATGGACCCAAGATAGCATGGTTTAGACATATTATTCCTTTGGATCATGACTCGGCTCAAGAGTCATGACTCATGAGTATTAAACTCAAGCTTTACTAATGGTTAAACCTTCCGCTTGTTGGGAATATCATCAAGCCCGATAAAATAAGGTGTGCAAAGCTTTGTCTTGCTTTTGAGTTTAAAAAATAATTGAACCCAAAATATGTTATCAAAAGCAGAAGAATGTTGGTACGGTTTGATATATTGATGAATCAAAGTTCTAATCATTAAACAAGGAGTTCCCAGGAAATATTTGCTACAATAACCGACCTGTTTGACAGTACCCCATGTAAAATGGGAAGACTTCTTTGTCATAGGCTGGGTATTCCTTAGCATGGAACCTGCCAGAATTTGATAAAAATAGACAATAAAAGAAATCAGAAAAAATAATTCTACAAAACAGGAGATCAGTGGAAAAAAAAAAAAAAAAAAAAAAAAAAAAAAAAAAAAAAAAAAAACTAATGACAAACACAGAAATCACACTCTTATCAGTCAAGGGATCCCCCCCCCCCTACCTCCAGCAAAACATACTCAATAACCTTCAATTTTGTCAGGAGGAACCTCAAGTAAATAAAGACACCTAAATGTCCATTACACATCATCAGTGCATCTCATCTAATAGAGGAAATCCTCTCAACCTATCAAGCTCCACTACCCAAAAATCTTGTCGAAAGGCATCATCATCATAATTAATTTCGAAAATTGTAGTTATTCTAATCCAAGCTTACCTGTCAGTTAACACAAAAAAATGTGCAAATACTAAAACAAATCTACTAAAAACCTCATCCTCATCTATCTGACATTTACTTCAAATACTTCATAAATGGATAGACCAAAAGATCACTTCAGTCATAGACCCCATACACATCTCATCCTCCAAGAGCTTCACAATTTGTTCTTGAAGCAAAGTAGTGTTGGACCCCATCAAAATGAAGCAAAGTACTAAACTCCAAGTAGTTAAGCAAAGGTCTTGAAACACTTTAGAATTCAGTGGATGGTCTTACACCACAAAGTAGATCTCCTCCACCCACTAGCCCGTGCACCTAGAGTTATTTAGTCTCAAAGCTGCATTACAAAGTCCATCATCCCCAAAACCACGCCTCACCCAATAGATACCCAAGTCAAAAACCATCAAGTTAATGTAATCCAAAAAAAAGCCACTCTCCAGACTTTTCAACCAAATAACAAGTACAAAAAGGAGAGCATGTTGTCAAACAAAACAAAAATAAACAGAACAGGATCATGTCAAGAGCCATGCAAATGAAAACAATAATTTAATAGAAGCCTATGTTACTTGAGAGTGATTTGTAGGTTCAAATTTAGGTTACATATAAACGCATTTCTAATGCATATAACTACATCCTGCCATAATATAAAACAATTAATAGGATCACCAATTATCATATTGAAAAGCCCAGGTATAACTCTAAGATATGATTCTAGGGTCAAAAGATGGCTGTTTTGCAAAAGATAACTATTATCATGATTCATGAGGATATGGGAAGCAGTTTTTAGCCCAATATTTAAGTCATGTGTAAATCTTCAGTTAGAAACTTACGTATTCATCCAATTAGATTTAGTAGTCGTATGAAGTTCAGTTTAACAGCTTAAGAATGCGCTTATCAACCATAACAACCTTGCTCATTTATTGAAAAATGAAGTTGGATAAAGTTTCTTTACTTACAATATTCCAAGTCTACCAGTGTCTTTGGCAAGAAAGAGGTGACCATGAAAAAAGTCATAGCGACTCAATGAAACATTCAGTCCAACCCTTGGACCACGGGTTGCAATCATTTCAAATAAAAAAACAAGGTACGCATTCAACTCCTGCAAATAGAATTCTAACTCAGATGATCTGTGAAAATAAAGCAGAACATAGACATGATAAGGCAGCTAAAAACTGATATTTCGGTTTGTACAAACCTCATTTATGAAGCGCCAGCCATAGGGATATCTAGTCAACTCACAGTTACATTCTGTTGATCCTTCAATGTCAGGCACCTAATACATGGCCATCAGAATTATAATATCACATGCAAGGCTGTCCAAAGTCTCAACCACGTACATCAATTATGAAATGTTTTTACACCACTGAAAAAATATATCAAGACGTTCATGAAAACCAAAAGAGAAACATGATATGAAGTTAAAAACACATTTCACTATATTTTCGGCAGCGTACATTAAAAATTTCTTATGCTATTGATTCATTCTGCTTATAGGATTAGTACCAACAATGTTAATTTAAGAAAATATTGACCTAATCAAAATTTCCAAGATAAGATGAGAAATTAAGCATGCTCAAATCAGATTGTTTAGCAAGAAAATTATGTAGTATATGAATATGGAAGGTATTGTAGAAATTAACAAAGCAATTTGAGAGGAGAATGATAGCAAGAATGTGTTATAGATCACCGACATAGCTTAACAGAGTCTAGCCTAGTAAGTGAAAAGGTTAATTTTATAAATAATAGCTTATAGTTGTCCATACAACCAATTTATGCGACAAGTCTCATACCTTACTGTGGCCTAAAATCCATTACATTCAACACCCACCAGGCCTAACGTACTCTTTGATCACAATTATGTGGGTCACGGCTAGTTCAATCCTAGGCCATCACTTCATGGGTCACCACTCTAAGTCGCCTCTGATACATTGCTATTGTTGAGTGTGACTCAACAATCAACTTCATGTATGTTGTAATGGAAGTGCGGTAGTGGCGTGAATGAGTTGTAGTCAGCATGGGAAAATTGGTGTGGCTTGGAAGAAGGTTCTCATGTGCTAGGGCATGAGCTTGGGAGAGAAACTTCTTGTCATGGGTGAGCAATAACACGAGGCATCACTTACGCACTTTAACTAAGCACTTGGGCAAAGGTAGGTCCTATTAGCTTGCTTAACTGGAGCACGAGTAGTCTTCTGTGAGTAGTGCTTTAA
Organism: Amaranthus palmeri; assembly: GCA_019776075.1. Classification (NCBI taxonomy): domain Eukaryota; kingdom Viridiplantae; phylum Streptophyta; class Magnoliopsida; order Caryophyllales; family Amaranthaceae; genus Amaranthus; species Amaranthus palmeri. The sequence continues at coordinate 781,835 of JAAKBH010000037.1, read as the reverse complement.
AATGCTCCGACAAGCTACTCTGACAAGAGCAGCTAAGTTTGAGAGAGCATTATATATTGGATAGCCATTATCTTTGTGTGTGTCTAAGCGCAGACAAGTGCTTTAAGTGTTCGGACGAGCACTGCATATGCAGATTGAACTTTAAAAAAATCACCTAATTCCTTGGGAGTATTAATACCCATATGGTGGTATTGTGGTATCCTTATCTTTTAAGAGCATTAACTCAAATCCATATTGACCAGGTTAATCCATTATGAATTAGAAGTACATACTTTCAAAGACCATGGTCTACTAGTGTACCACTCTTCCTAACCATCAAAATTAGAATCCTAGAAATCCACTTGTAAATTCACTCGACAACCGCAAAAAACCTCAAAGATCATACTCCCTCCCTTCCGTTACTAAGTTATCATTTGGTTTTTAGCACAATTTATTAATCAATTTTAATTTATATTTTATACAATCAATTTTAAATTCAAATGGATTGACGAAAATATGGTTGATAGGCAAAGAGTTGTAAATAAGCTTATTAATGAAACAGATAAATTGAGTATGGAGGCAAAGATTATGCATTCTAAGGTATAGAAAATGAAATCAAAAGGGGCACTAAAGAGCTTGAGAAGACAAAACGAAAGCTGAAAATAGAGAGAAAATCCGGTATGGGCATTGAAAGGTTAAAAAGAAGATTGAAGTATTAAGGCTATGGGATTGTGATTGGTTTTTTTTGCTAGTTATATTGCTACGGATATAATGGAATTTACGTACTGAAATAGCTAGCTGCTTAGTTGAATTTTAATGAAAGCTTTGTTAAACCTATGTAATGATATTTGTGTACTGAAGTTTCTTGTGTACTGTTCTTGAAATAGCTAGTTGTTCTTGAAAGCTTACTGATGAAATCTTTTTAGCCACAATTTTCACAGCACCAGTCCTACAGGAAGAAATCGGTTATCCTTCAAGCAAAAGACCCACAATATATATTTATTACTAGTTTTGGCGTAAACTTCTTTTGTCACTGCTTCTCATTCCAACATTCAATGTTCCTTAAGTTATACATTCTCTAAGACAGAAGAAGCATTATGCTTCTCATTCCAACATTCAATGTTCCTTAAGTTATACATTCTCTAAGACAGAAGAAGCATTATGCTTCTCATTCCAACACCATGAACAATCAGTTATAGCCATGACTCTGTGTAAAAATGGAATTTGCGTTTGTTCACTAAAATAACATTGATAATGCCAACTTCATCATAAAATCCAAAAGACGGGCTTACAACCACATTATTCATACAAAATACCTTAATACATTGTTCATGCAAACTTCCACTTTAATACATTATTTAATAATTTTTAATTATGGATAGAGCAAACTAGAACTTAGAATTGGAAAGGAGGGAGTATAACATAATCTTGCACAAAAAATGCTGCGTAATCAAGATTCACATTTACTAATCATTTACCAAGACAAAAATGGAATTGAATTCAAAATTACAACTTTCTATTCAGAAAAAGAAAACTCACATGAATAATGGTAGGATCTAGCGCACGATGAATAACAAAAGGATCACCACCAGAATCAACAGAAAGTCGAGCGAGTTCCAAAACCGAAGCCGGCGGCCACCAAATCAATTCATTCTCTTCACTCTCAGTGCGCTGACCAACAACACTAACCATCGACCTTCGTTTGACTGAAATTTCCTGCTTTTCATAAGTGGAATTAAAAGGAACAAGGAATTTGAGGCAGGACCAGAGGTGACGAGATTCAATTGGATCGACTGCATTTTTGGGGCCGAGGAGAGAGAGAAGGTCTGAAACTGTTGCTTTGGGAGATGGTGAAGATGAAGATCGAGCAAATGGGAAGGATGATGATTTAGGGTTTGAGGAAGAAGAAGGGAGAGATGTTGCAGTGAAGGAGAGAGAAAGGAGTAGTGTGACTTTGAGCGAGGAGGAGAGAGTCATGAACTTCATTGTTGTACTTCCATCTCCCACTCTTAGTTTTTCTTGTAATAATAATTTATTTTAAATTTTAATTGATTTGGATCGTGTGAAAATCAATTAAAATGGCGAAAACTAAAAACAGGGGTATATAATAGCTCAAATGGAGTACATATTTGGGTGGCAGTTTTGTAAATAATTTAATATTTTTTAAAAAGGGTACATAAGTGCTTAAAAAGGGTACAAATTCAGATGGTATTTTTGTAAATAATATGAACTTTGTTCTTCACAAAAAATATGTACACCCTATAAGATGATATGTATCTCTTTTGCTTGAATATATATACCTCTGTCTGGTTTTCAGTTTTTACCATTTTAAGTGTTTTCACTTGATCCTATCCCAAATTTTAATAATCACAAAATTTAACAAACTATCTTGTATGAGATCGTCATTATTACAGGTGCCCATTCAAAAGATTGATTTGTAGAAAACATAAAAAATAATAAATTTTCACTTATTGAGAAAGCTATTTTTTTATAATTTTGAGTTGACCTAATTAAAATCGTCTCACATATATAACACACTATGACACTAATATCGTAATCCCTCAATTCCTTAGCATTAATATTTTTTTTTTGGTCTTATTCTTATACATTTTGTTACTCTTATAAGTTTATTTTTCATCCATATTTTTCAAATGACATTCACAATTTCACATATTTAATTTTTTTCTTCTCATTTATATATTTTTTCTACTATTCCATAAAGTACAATTTGTATCTCAACTTTTTTTATACCCAAACCTGTAATACAATGCTATAATTATTGTAAGGTGGAGAGAATCAATTTTTTTTATTATAACAGTTCTATTAATAATAAGGGAGTGAAATTTTTAACTCTTGGATACAGATAAGAGTAAGTGAATTCGTTTCACTTTGTTTGTACAAGATCTAGGAAACTCAATTTGTTATCGAGATGTTTTTTAAACTGTTACTTTTTTACGTTTCAAAACGAACTGAAATAATTTTAATTTTCATATTCCTTTACCCAAACTTCATCTATGCCATTTTCACATCTTAATTTTACTTTTGTTGTTCTCTCTCAACAATGCAACTGCAAAGATTAAACTATTACGTAAAGTATATAATGCAATACAAATTACAACTCGGGAATTTGTATAAACCCCTTTGATTGATGACAAAAATAAACTTACAAGACGATTACAATGTAACAAGTAAATTGAAGATTATTGTGTAACGATGAACGTCACCCGGAAACTTGATACAAATCGAAGGCGTGTGCTCACTATCCTTTTGTGATATTTCCCCCACAAAGGTACTTGGGTTGTTGTTTGGAAATTCACAACGAGATACAATCGGTTACAACACAACCTTAGTACTTAGGTTGTATTAAGCAATAACAATGTGTTTGAGGAATAACAAGTTGTGGAAATGCACTAACAAAAGTTAATTACTCTTTTGTATGCAAAGAACAAATGAGAAAAGCTTAGAAATCAGGAGAAGAGTAAGAAAAGGTGTATTGAACTCATCCCTCAAGGCACCTATTTATACTCAAAGAGTATATGGAGGAGCCTCCTCATAATCATCACCCATAATGATCATATTGATGATCATGGGTATCAATGCAATTGAATGACATTATTCTTAGTCATTCATGAGCATTATAATCTCAGAATTAAGGCATAATCAAGAGAATCCGAGGCATTAATCACATAGGAAACGGGAAGAAAAAGCAACGGCACTATTTTGCCCAGACCGCCGAGTCGGCGGTCCCTCCAAAAGACCCATCGCCGACTCGGCTTTTGCCTACTGACCAAAATGGTTTTTCCAGTAGCCAAAAGCCGACTCGGCTGTGGCTACACAAGGGGGATCACCGAGTCGGCTTTTGGCCTCTGCCTTGATCCCCCTTTTTCCCTTGTTTCCTTTGATTAAGTAATAACTTAAATGCCTTTTGGACCTCATATATTAATACGTTTTGTCCCACTACTTTTAGTAGCTTTAGCGATGTATACGGACTTAATAAATCGATACGATTGGTCCCACTACCTTAGTAGTACTTGATGATTATAATATACAGGATTATTATGCACTAAATGTTCAACATAAACGAACCTTTATTTTTTCTAGAAATCATCGACCTATAGTATTGAATTTGCTTTAGTTAACCTTAAAATTCTATTTTGCAACTCATTGATTATCACTTTGGAATATGATATTTCCTCCATGTAGGTAAAACAAAAGGCAAATTATTCGTATATTACTATATAATTATACATTAATTTTCTGTTGTTTTCCTCTAATCATTTCTTATACTTATGGACTATATTACTATATATTATATACACACCAAACATCAACAAGATGAAATGAAATTAATCGTTTCCTTTGTTCACAAATTTTATCTACAAAACTACTTTTCAACCCATATTGTATGGGCTATCATTTGTCCATGAGTTTTTATTTAATTTTAGGTAGACTTTAGTTCTTATCGACTTAAATACTACGTAAATTTGGCTAACGATTTTGAAGAGTAAAGAAAAAAAGGAAAGAAAAATAAAAGGAAATAAGATTTGTGATTTTTTTTTCATAAAACACCTAAAAAGTTTCATATTTTGTGATTAATTTTCAGAAAAATTTGAGCAGTTTTTCAAGACAGTGTAAAAAACAGTTTTTGCCTCGTATTATTTTGAAACATTATGTTTAAGTTTGTTTAGTTTTATAATCTGGAGCAATATATTTTACTATATTTTTTAACTGATGGTTAAATTTAATTCTAAGTGCCTACTGCAAGATTAGAAGAGGGGGTAATCAGTGTTTCACGTGTGATGGGGGCCTTGAGTTGGTTAGAGCGGTGGTTAGGAGGCTGGGCCGACTTGAGCATGAAGAGGTAAGTGTCATGGACATGTTAGTCGAAGTGAAGAGGGACAAACTTGGGTTTTTGCCATTTTATAGGGCAAAAGTAGCTTGTTATAGTAGATTAACAGGTTACAGAGTATGTTGCTAGAAAACTCACATGAAATTGAAATTATTTAAAAATTATGAAGTTTGAACTATTCAAAGCAGACATGTAAAAGTCAGAGATTATTAGTATCAAACTTTCCTAAATTATTTTGCCAAATACTCCTTAAATCTTTGGGCTTGTGTGATATAAGTATCGCGTTTGAAGTAGTTGTTTTTTTAAACTTGGGACGTGGGAGAATATAAAGCACAAATGAAAACCTGAGTCGGAACCGGTTGACCGGAAGACCAAAATTTTGAATATGCTAAGACCAGGAAGTAATTTTTGATACCAAAAATAAATTGAAAACTGGAAGATTTTAAAATAATTTAGCAAATTAATTATTATAAAATTAAAATATTTGCAGAAGGTCTCCTAAGAGACCGTCTATGGCATAGATGACACTCTCAGCAGCCCAGCCCAATGAAAATTTCAGTTATTATTTTTGAAAAGTGTAAAAACAGGCTGACCCATTACACCCGTCTATGCTATATACCGTCTATAGCAAGAATTTGTGAAATATTTGAGTTAAACAATTATTTTGTGTACATCCGATTTAACCCAGATTTTTCTAGGTTTAGCCCGGATCAGAACGCGAAATGATGAATAAGTAAGACCCAGAGCCCAGACTGAATGCAATCGATCCGGTTCGGGTTAAGTCCGGTCTCAATCGATTCCAATCCAAACTCTCAATCCAGTCTCATTTTGCACACTCTTAGTCCGAAGTTGGTATAACGGATTTTAGAAATTCCGTTAAGTGTGGCTATAGTAAACAGCGAAGAAAAGGTTAGGAATGTAGTACGGGGTCCATTCTAACATCACAGGACACAGTTAAGAGACATAACCCACATTTCATTTAAGAAGAGTCATTACGAGCAAAAGCTATACCCACTGGATCCCACCTTCTTCTATCAAAACAGCTCATTACTCACCCTCCTATGCGCCTTCCTCAATACTCTATCTCCTTTTAGATGACAGACAATTCATCAACAATATAACACCCCTTTTTTAATAAATAAAAATGATAAATAAATAAATAAAAATAGTTCTTTTCAAAATTTGATAATACTTCCTCCGTCCCAAAAAATTTGCACCATACACATTTTTGTGTACGTCAATGTGTTTGTCGGATCGTTTTTATTTAGATTAGAGTTATACATAACTAAAAATTATAAGAATTTGATATTATGAAAATATGTGACGAGACGAATAAAATAAGATCCCACATGATAATGTTATTTCTAGTATAATTGCCAAAATATGTAAATTATCATAGAATGATGAATATTGCAAAAGTTGGTCAAATGTAAGTAATATAGAACAGAAGAAGTACTTTGTATCTTTGTTTAATAACCCTATAGATATTTGGTGGAGAACCAAGATAAAAAATGCAAAAATAAATAGTGTGGAGTAATTAGAAAAAATATATGAGCGGAATTAAAAGGTGGGTTAAATGAATAAGAATGAGAAAAATATAAGTTATTACCAAAGAAAAAATTATGTAAATTTGGGAAGACAAACTAAAAAAAAGTAAGATAAATTTTTTGAATTAGAAGTAAAATTGACTAATCCGTATGAGTATAGAGTACTTCTAAGAGATTGCAACACGTTACTGAAACACAAGTACTAAAAATTAGTAGAGACTAATAAATTACGTTAATGTAATTAAAAGTGAGACAAAAAAACAGGTGGATAAAAAATAGAAAAAAAGAAGCAAAACACAACATAAAAATAAAAATATTGTAAAAATTAAAAAGACAGATTAAAATAGAAAATGGGTTCAATCCTGTAGGATAAGAGAGGGAGTACCCTCTATATTTTGTCATTAAAATTTAACAAACACTTTCATACTACCTCCCATTCAGCGCATTAGTCCCATTTAGTTTTTCACATTGCCGATACAACATTAATTTAACCTTTAGTATTTCTAATTGTTTTTAATTAAAAATTATAATAAGTAGGTATAAATAATATTTGTGTTGAGACGAAATAAACAAAATCTCGCATGACTATGTTTTAACTTATAGATTAAAAATAAAATACAAATTAAAAATGATAAGTAAATAGTGAAAAAAAATCAATGGGACTAACGGGTAGACAAGGGGAGTAGTTGCAAGCTTGCAAGTTGCAACCAACAATGTCAAGCCGGGCCATCAAATTCCAGCCATCAAATCATTAATTATTACTTGCTTTCACAAGTAAACATCTTTGGTTATATGACAATGGTTAGTAGATCCCTTTCACTAATTAATTACTAACTCTTAATCCTTTTTCTAAAACTTATAAATAATGTCATGGGATATTTGGTTTTTCAGTTGACTTTTTTAACCAGCTGATATATTTGCGGAGTTTAAGTTATCTAGATAAATGTTCTTCAAAGAATTAATATGTTTAATTAAATTAAATTATGGTTATTTTAGCTTATTAGAATATAAGTTAATCAATAAGTCAAAAATCAAACAAAATATTTTTTTTGACTTTGGCGTCAAATTGAGCGGGCTTAAACAATTATTTATCAAACTCTATTTTGATTTTTTGGCCAACAATAATCGACAAACCAAAATTAACACAACAGCCAATTACCAAACACCGTCATATGAGATAACTAAGGCCATTTCTTGCAACTTATTAAATATTAATCAATCTTCTATTGGTATACAAATCTTCTCTCCAATCTCCATTAGAATAAGAATAGATTTTTAATTCAATCTAGGTGAAGAAATTGTAAAAAAATATAAATAAAATTGTACTCTATATTATGGTTATTGTCAAACCTAAGATTATTAGTGATTTGATCCAAGAAGAAATCCATTTACTTCTTCCCATATACTGTTCTGTTCCATTATACTTGCTACAACTCACTTTTTACGTATTTCAATGCGTTATTTTGTTTATTTATATGTTGAATTATACAAATTAAAAAATTATTAAAAAATAATATTATAAAAGTATGCGAAGATAATCGAAATGTAGCGTAGATAATCGAAATGTAGCGAGTATTTCAGAACGGAGGAAGTAAACATTAGCTAGATAAAGTTGTATTTAAATATTAAAGCAGAATCCCCTAATCTATTTGCTAACTATAGAGATTAGATTAGAACCTTGGATAATCAAGTTAAAAATCCAGCAAAACTAACCTATAATTAAGAATAACAATGAAATCTACTAAACTATGGTAACACTAAATCCAGAAAACTGGGAACTAATTTGTTAAGATTTCCCTTCATTTATGCACATTATTCCTCCCAGACTATAACTTAAATTTGTTGATATCTTATGCTAAAATTTCTTATTAGGTGCATCATCTATACATCAAATAACCCACATAACCAAAAGTTTAAACTGATCTGGTTAATAAATTATTACTCCCTCCGTTCCTTTTTGATCTTCCACTTTGGGTTTTTCACAAATATTAAGAAAGAAGAAATCTTTGTTGGTAGTGGGTATTATTTTTATTATATAGTAGTGAAAAGTAATGATTGTATTCGAATTATTAGAGAAAAAATAATAAAAAAGTAGTGTGAAGTAATGATTGTATTGGAAGTATGAGAGAGAAAATAATTAAATATTAGTGTGAAGTAAGGAAAGTGGAGTTTTAAGGGGTAAAAGTGAGATGAAAACTTTTCAAAAATAGAAAGTATTCTAAAGTGGAAGAACTTTTGAAACTACCCATTATAGTAAGGTGGAAGAACATAAAGGAACGGAGGGAGTATCAAATATCCTCATATAAGAATAAACCCTAATGAGAGGTGAATGAGATTCGATTTTAGAAAATAACATCATGTTGGCTTCTAAGTTCCAAGAGCTACTCTTGTGAGACAGTATCTCGGTACACGACCTCAAAACAAGGAACTCATATGTTAATAGTTATATTACTTGCGCTATTCAGCCCATGTATCGAGAACATCTCACTGTCAGATCGTCTCACGAAAGAATATACGTAAAGTTCCAATATCATGTCGAAAAAACCAACTCAACCAAAGTCCATTCCTATGAAAAATTGTACCAAAAATGAACAAAGCATTACCCAATTTCAAGTCTTTTTAGTTTTATCTCCTCAATTATAGGATGCTTATTGATGAATAAACACCTCAATTAGTGGGATCAATTGCTAAAGGCTCAAGAATCTTCCTACATTTACAACAACCCATTACAAAAGCAAATGAATGATTCCAGGAGAGCATCATTTGGAAAACAGAGAAGAATCTCAAAAGATCAAAGATTTTTTCCCTGTTCACACTTACAAGCTTTCCCATTCCCACTTTATTTTCATATTCTTAACTTGCTCAAACTTTTCCTCCTTTCAATACAAGGCAAGGAAAGTAGCTAATGCTATCTATTCAAATTTTCAATTAAAATACCAAAAACCCTTTCATACCCATTACCCACAAGTCAAATAAATAATAATTCAATGCAAAAAATAAAAAAAAAATTGATAAGAATTAGAACCATTCATTTCCTATCACACAAATTCAGTACTGTTAGAGTATATAACATATTCTGGGACCTCAACCATCAACTTAAGCTTTTTGAATGAGTTGGTTCTTTGATATGGTATCAGAGCCAGTGTAGTGGAATATTTAGCACCAGGTATGAGGAGAACTTGTGTTACATCCACACTTCTAGCACAAAAGGCGGACAAATACCACCAAATCTTATTGTAGAAAAATAATTCATCAAATCAAATAAACCAAAAAAGCACAAAAAATACAACTAACAAAATAAATCCCATTTAATCATGAAATTTATACATAAAATTATTATCATTATTATGGGTTATGAGGAATACCCAAATTAAAATTAAAAAAATTGGCTAAATGATACTCATATGATACACACCCAAAAATAGTTTGACAATCAATAATCAACAAGATCCCATCTTCAAATTTCTCTTGCATTTATCCATGTATACCAAACAAACCCCAAATCACAAAATTAAAATTAATAACATAAAATTACACTTTCCTTTTTTTTTGAGAAAATTAAGAAGTGGGGAAATATAAAAATCAAATAATTTTTTTGTTTTTTTCTAGCGTCTTGCACAGCGACTGATAGCACTGCAACCACGAGAGTAAGGATTAGCCTGAGCACCTGGACGGCAGTTATAGTAGGAGGCCCCACGCCTTGAACATGGAACTCTATTCCTATTAAGCGCAGCATAGCTGATATAGTTGCTTGTTGCTAAAATACGCCTGTGACTTTCAGAATCCAGCTCGAACTCTTCTTCTCCACCCAAACACTCACCAACTGTTCCTTTGCAGCCAGATCCAGAAAATAGACCCATAAACGTTGGATCAAAATCACCACCAGCATCAACGGCTGAGATTAAAGCGAGGAATAATCCTACGGCTATGATTGTAAACAGTTTTGTAGTGTCGGCCATGTTACCGATTTAATTTTTGATTTATTGAGTGTGATTTTTCTTGATTTTGAGTTTGGATTATGAGTATGGAAAAATGGGGGTTTGAGAGATATTCTCTCTCTAAAATGAGGGTTTGTTTGGACAGCTGGGAAATGGGAACGGCTAGTTTGGGTGATTATAAAGTAGCGATAATGGGGTTGAGTTTTACGCGTATTTACGGAGTTTACCATTTTGTTTTTTTCTGGGTGAGGTGGTTAGGGGAAAGTTGGTCCATTTAACTACTCGTACTAATTTTGCGCGTATTACAATTAATATTTATTAAAACTTATTTTAATTTTAATAAAAAAAAAAAAAAAACATTAAATTTACTCAAAAAAAAAAAAAAAACTTAGTGTGGGACACCTAGAGATGCTTGCTTACACAAATTGATCATGAGCTAATATAGTTTGAAGTTGGCTAAGGAATTAGGAAAGGGATTGACTAGTACAACGACTCGTTTGGTTTGTGGTATTAAATGATGGTGATAGGAATGTTTTATAATGTAAAATTTCAACAAAACTTTCATACGTCCTTCGTTTCAAAAGACTCGTTTCATATCCATTTTGTGCACTATTCATCGTTCAAGCTTATTTTACAAATTGCGATTAATGTGTAAGTAAAAATATAGTCAAGTGAGATTTTGTTTGAATCGTCTAATCGCACATTTTCATAATATTAAATTTTTATAATTTTTAGATAAGTGTAGTTTAAGATATTAATGATCAAAATTGTGCATTGGATTGCGTAAAAAAGTGAAATGTAGCAAGTATTATGGAACGGAGGAAGTATTATTTTCATGGTGATAAAACTTTGATTACAAAAAAATTTTTTGTTTATAAATTTTTATTAACTCTTGATATCAGCTTTTCCAATGGTTAAACATTGAAATGATTGTTATCAAGAAAATGAGATGTTTGAAGTTGGACAAGCATGACCAATAAGGAAATTAAGAGATTTTTCAACCAAAATTACACTAGTTTTTCATTTTCATTGTCGTTGTTTATTACCAGCTACCAAACGAGTCGTAAGAAGTTGAACATGTAAAGAAAAAGACTGCACATATTTTGTTGAAAATGGTGGAAAGACTTATAGTGAAGGGTAAACGAAATCGGAGTAGACTCAAAAGAACGTGAGAGGAGCAAATAAAAATTAACTTCCGAGAGTTGCGCTTCTCTCATAATATGATTAGAGATAGAAGTAGTTAGAGACGTCATATCTGTATTTTCGACTTTTAAAAGTTTTTGTCTAGTTTTGCTTTTCTTCCATAGCTATTTAGTTATATAATTACTTCTTTGTCTTTTATTTACTTTTGCTATCATGGCTCAATTACAGTTTTAATGTATGTTGGAACTTGGAAGTTGCATGTGTCTTCCCAAGTGTGTTACGTCACTCACCCTACTCTTTGCGGGAAACTATATTTTTAGGGATAAATTGAGTGTGCATATTTCTCCTAGCCCTCTTCTTAGAAGGGGCAAGCATATGATATGTCCGCTATCCTTTTCCTTCTAAACCTTAACTCGTGCTAAATATTGTATCAATGACTCTAAATCTATAACACATGCTTCAATAAGCTGATTGGTTTCTATTATTTTTGTTAAACTTCATTATTTGTTATTGATTTTTCAAAATTAACTGTCTATATATTGGATGAAGAATCGTTCATGCAATTATGGAAATGATACTTTAGAAGGGGTTGAATAAAGCAATCATTTTTTTTAAATTGTTTGTCAAGATTCTGAATACTTTTTTAATTTGAAGTTTCACTTATCTTCTAATCAGTGGGGGACCTAGCTTAGGTGATAGGGTTGCATATGCAACCCCATTAAAAAAATCAAGAAAGAAAATTATTCCCATTTCCATACTACTAGGCTATAACATATACATTTGTTAATTTAAAACTTTAACATTATTAATACTTTATAAGAGCAATTATCTTAATGACCATCAAAGAAAGGCAATTAATGACTATTAGGTTCCTTAATTCTCTCATTTTCGACTCTTTTTCCTCCCAATCTCTGTTTCAGAATTCTCAAGTTGTCAAGCACCATTGTTGTCGGCTTGTCACTTTCTAGTAGCCGGCCCACAACCACTGTTGTCGAAACTCCCGCCGCCACTGCACCATTGTCGGCTTTGAATTATGATAAAATCAATTTTGTTTGTGTGAGATTTGGGTATCATTTGTTTCTGAATCATAATTTTAGTTTGCTTTAAATTACTATAATTTCAATTCAGAATTAGAATTTATATTTGTATTTACGTATGATTTCATCGATTGCTAATTGCTATTTATGAATAATATTAAAAGTTATCATTTTAATTAACTTATAAAGTATCAAATTTATGTTGAGTTTCTTTATTTATGTTGTAGCCTTCTAATTATGCTTTATATGTTGATGAAAATAAGACGCTTTTATTAAACTCGCAAGTCGCAACCCCATGTTTCAAATTCTAGGTCCGCCACTGCTTCTAATTACTGAGGACTTTTAGATCATGTAAAAAATAAATAGACAACTTAGACATACACTTACTAAGCTAATCAACAATTAAATTTCACTTAAAAATATTGAATAAGCAATGAACTATTTTAAATGAATATTTTAAAATAAAACAAAACATAGACACTCAATTTTTTAAGTTCAATAAGTAATTTTAAACTTTTAATTAAGATATCTACAATCAAGTTTGAGGAAATAAATTTGAAGAATTCCAAATTTGAACTTCTCAATGCATTAGTCATGCAATCCTTGAGGGATCCAAATTCGACAAGGTATAGTATAGCCTTTGAGTAAATTGAAAAATTCAAATTCAAATGTGGGACCTTTTCTCAAACTTAATAATTGAATTTATTAAATTGAATTAAATATACTGAACTAAATTTATTATTTTAAACTTTGCTAGAGAAAAAAAAACCCCAACTTTTGCCAACAATTTTAATAAAAAAATCCAACTTTTTGTTTGATTAACACACACACAAAAAGAAATTCAACTTTGACACAATTTATGAAGAAAATATCAATTTATATTACTTTCTTTTAATTTTAAACCACACTTTAAAATTGTAAGAACCAAAGATGTAAACATATGACAATTCTTGATAAATATAAGAAAATTAAATTGTCAATTTGATAATTATCAAAAACTCAAATTATACTAAAAAGTACTCCTATATTGCATGGTTCTTTTTTTCTCTTGAATCAAAATTTACATGGTTGCATTTCAAATATAGACAAAGCCAAAAGTTAAAATTTAAGGGGGCGATTGGAAAACATGAAGGAATACTAATAATAGTATATTATCGAAAAATCTATAAAGGACAATTAGATAAATAGATTGTGAAAATAAACTGCAAAATAAGTCATGCAAAGCTTTAAACATGGATTTACAAAGTTATATAGCAAAACAATAGATTAACTTTATACTAATGAAAATGATTGAGAAACAATTAACTTTAAAAAAATTTCAATCAAAATACTTTTATTGTTAACTATTTTTTTTGAATAACAATAAATACTAAAAATCTAAAACATATAAAATATATATACAAACGGGTTTAAAAAAATAGGGGTCTTAAGTTAATGCTTATTTCGTTTATGTCTCGAAAACTTATTTGAGCCTAAATTAGGTAGTTAAAGTCCTAACATTTGAGGATTTAGTCTAGAGTTGAAAGAGTCCCCTCAACCAAAATGAAATAACCATTCCTAAACCAATCTAATCAAGTTTTTTAGTGGTCGGTATTAAATACTGAGAATTGTGATTTGTGATGATAAATTAGCGTGATTTTGATAGGAAAATGTTTTGATAACATATATGGTTATGCTTGATAAATTTTTTAATTGGTTTGTATACAACAAAACCTGCATAAGAAGATGGTTGGCTACACATAAACTCGATGAGGTGTCATCGTAAAACCAATTGGTATTAGGATCAGGAGTAGCCCATCAAGTATATGTGTTAGTCAACCTCTCTCAAATTTTTCGATGCGATATCACATTTGAATATTTTCCAACAATGTTTGATCTACTCACATCATCTCATTTTCTTCACAAAATGTATTCCAATGCATTAATATTTAAATACGTAATATTAAGTGGTAATAAAAGTTCATGAACAAAAAAAAAATTGTATTATCAAATTGTTTCATAACCATATGAATGAGACGCTACATTTAATGAAATTTCACGCTACAAATAATTTTATTACCACCGTTTAATACCAACAACTAAACAGATTTTATGATTATATGCTAATCAACTTATTACATCATTAATTTATTTATGAAGAGCCTTTTACCTTTATTATAATTATTATAATAATAATCCAACCTACCAACTTCTAAGGAATAATCTAACATCTAGACAATGGGTTGGAGAATAAAGTTAGAGTCAATCAAAAGTTGTTGAATTATCTTTTTTAAAAATAAAAAATACCAACAAAATGAAAAGTAAGTCTAAACAACAACAATAATACATATTAGGTAGTGCCCAACAAGTAGAAATCAACAATGTCAATACTACCCATCAACAACCAATCCATCAACATCTTTTCTTTTCTCCAAATTAATTTTAATTATATTTTTAACCCAAAAAGTCAAATTAAAAATGCACATATCCATCAAATAATACTCACATAAAATTAAACTTCCAGATGAAAATGACCAAGATATACACCAAACGCACAAAGTAAATTAAAGTGGTAAATATAAAATGACACATAAATTTGTAGGAGTTAAAGATAAGACAATGATAGAAATTTGCAATAATTAAACTTATATATTTTTTTTGAAAGTAAACATTAATTAAAAAACGCTAAAATAAAATAATTATTTTAAAAAAATCTCACTTTTAACTCATCAGCTTTTAAAAATCCTATATTTACATCATTTTTTGTTTGAAGGACTTCAACATCCTTTTTCCTTTAAGAAATTTGCCCGTTACACATCACAAAGTCCTTTAAAACCAAAAAATGGGATAAAAACCGAATTTTTAAAATATAAAATTTTTAAAAGCTGATAACTTACGGATGAAATTTTAAATATTTAATATTCCTAAATATTAGCCCCTTCTACAACGGGAAATATTGCTACACCCACGGCTGTAGGGGTTGGCTTGTGCACCTGGTTTGCAATTGTAGTAGGAAGCCCCACGCCTTGAACATGGTACTCTATTCTTGTTCATTGCACCATAGCTAATGTAGTTTGATTTAGACTTTAGAATACGTCGATTTGTCTCTGAATCGAGCAAGAATTCTAGCTCGTCTAGCTCGTCCCCTGCTAGGCACTCGGCCATTGACCCACTACAAATCGGCCTAGTCATTGTCAGATGTTTCATCGTGTCGACACCCTTTGCATCAACGTTCAGCATTCCCACGGCTAGGAAACCAAGGGCTAGGATTAAGAGAAGACATTTTGGATTGCCCATAAACATAAACATATATATGATCAATTTTTTTGGGTGATTTTTTTGATTTGTATTGTAAATAATGTGAGTTATGCTAAGAGGAAAATTTGTTTTGGTGGTTTTGAGATTTATAGTAATGGAAAAGATTTTATTGTTAAATATATTGTGTTGAATTAGGTTACTCTCATATGCCTTGCATGTCTTCATGTAATGCTTGAGCACTAACTTGTTGGCCTTACTAGATATTTTTTTATTGTAAATATATGATTTTATTTTTTAGACAAGAAATTGATATTATTTCTTGGAAAAGAAGAGTTTGTTTTATTTTAATTTTTAAATTTTCCATTTAAATGTAAAAAACAAGAAAAACAAAATTAAATGGGAAAAGAAAAGTTACGCTGTAGTCCTCCCATAGTTACCATATGATATCTTTTGACCTAATTTTTTTAAATCTCATTTACACATTAAAATTCTCTTTTAATATAGTATTCACACAATTCAATCACAATTTATTCAATACCAAACCCCCAACTTTTCCTTATAAAGCTTCATATACGCAATGATTTAAACTTGCCGGGACAGACTATATATACTCCAACTCAATATCATTAATCATAAAATTTTAGTAGAAAAAGTTTAATGCAAAATTGTTTTGTATAATATGAAGGAAACCCATATACTTAAACTCCAAATATAACTACCATTAATATTTTCGAAAATTATCAACTTAATCTTGATACATATAGTTAATTTTCTCATCCAAAGAGAAGGTCTCCTGAAAGACCGTCTATGGCAAAGACACCTCTCTAAAACAGCCCAGTCCAATGTTTAAATGCAGTTTTTATTTTTTTATTTAAAATATTAAAAATTAGATTCTAATTTTATAATTGGGCTGATCCAAGATGAGTGGTCTATTGCAAAGACCTTCTACTATAAGAATTTGTGTTATCCAAATGGTGGTAGTTTTTGATAATTACTTTTGGGCTATATCTAGTGTGCCTATACATTTATTAATTAATTTTTTTTTCTAGTAATATTAAACAAATCACTATATTTTAAAGAATAATATTAATCAAGAAAGCATAATTTTGAATCTTTCAACCATGAAATTGTACTTAAAGGAAGAAAATGATGGTTTAGGTTTTTACATAGTCAATTAAACATAGTGGTATGGCATAAAAGTTTATAGGAGTTTACTTTAGGTTAAATTGTATTTATTTAAAATGTTAAATTGAAAATTACGTTTCCTAACCCATGATTGTGAGAGGTGAACTAGAAGTAAAATGCATTTATATATAGCCACTTTCTTAAAACAAAGAAGATTTAAGTTTTAGTCAAACTATGAAGGATTCAAACTTCAAAATGATTTGTCGATTTGAATTTCATAAAATGTTAATAAAGTTAACCCTTGTGGATTAATTAACACAACAACTAGTTTATTTTTATTGTGTTTAAAGGTGTTTAACAAATAGCTTTTTATTTTGGTTAATTTTTAATTTTTAGTTTTTTGGTAGATTAAATAGCCCAATTAACATAAAATGACTTTTAAGTAGATTTATAAGCCAATTGAAATTCTAATCTTTTAAGTCAAATTTAAAAATCTACTAAATAGTAATAATAATAACAACAATAAGTTTCAAAAATAATAATAATAATAATAATAATAATAATAATAATAATAATAATAATAATAATAATAATAACTTTTTGTTTGATTTTGACCTACTTTTCTCCAATAAACAACCATCAGTCACTAAATAATTCATGTTAAACATCTTAAATAATAATGAGCTGATTTGATTAGCAGATTAATTCTAAACACGTTGCTAAGAACTACTTATTCAAAAAATAGCTTAATTCATAATAATGAGCCGTTTTAACCAATTAATTTACCAAACACTAGTATTAAAGGGTGAGACCACCTAACCATTTGTTTATGCCAAAATAAGATAAAATAGTCCATCAAACTATTTTATCAACCACTCTTATTTTTGAGGGTTTATTTAAAAAAATTACAATCAAAAGCTAATAAATCCTAATTTAGAAGAACGATTTGAATAATCATTAATAAAGAGGTGTAAGTAATCATATGATGATTCAATTTAGTTGGAACCAATTTAAGCTTGTCCACACTCGAGGACGACAAATTTAAATTATGCTAAATTTGGCCATAATTCTCAATCATTCTATTATTTCAAAAATAAACTTGTCCCAGACAAGTATTTTAGGCGCCTAATTTTGTTATATATGCATGTATATTTAGCAATAATTGCTGTTAAATGTGATGATTTGTTGCATAATTAATGGCCCGTATCATATTACTATGGGGTGTTTGGCAAATTAGCTTATTGAGCAATTTTAGCTTATTTGGATATAAATAGAGGGTTGAGTGGTCAAACCAGCTAAAAATAGTGTTTGGTGAATTAGTTGGTTGAAACAGTTTATTGATACGAATAAGCTGTTTTTGAACAAGCTGCTTATAGCAGCGGGTTCAAAATCAGCTGGTCAAACCAGTTAATAAAATCAGCTGGTCAAATCAGCCACTATAATCAGCTATCAGCTACCAGCTATCAGCTATTTGCCAAACACCCTCATATAATTTTGAGTTTTTTGTTTTTTTCTTTTAATTTTTGAAGTTATTCGATATAGAATCAATTACCAACAACAACCTTTAAGTTTACTCAATTTTAAATAAACAACCTCAAACTTTTTTCTTTACCAACAACAGCCTTCAACTTGGAAAACACGACATCGATACAGCCACTTCACCGGATGACCTACTAATTGACCATTGACCATGCTCAATGACCTTTGACTTTTACTTAATTTCATTAAATTTAATGACCTTTGACTTTCACCTAATTTTAGAAATGAATATATTTTGAAGGAAAATAAATTCATAGAGAAAGAGAAATATTCATGTAACAAAGATAAAAGTACTCTTTTTAAAATACTTTTATACCATTATTCAAACATAATGTAAATAAGTCATGCAATCATCAAGAACGCATCCTATTGTTTTCAATTTTTAAAATACTTTTATACCAAATTTAAGATTTAAAAGATCAAATTTCAGACTTAAAAGGCCAAATCTAAGATTTAAAAGACCAATACTAAGACTTGAGTCGATTTGGTTATAAACTTTTAATTATTAAATTTTATATTATAACTTATTTTAAAATTCCAATTCCAAGACTTAAAATACCAAATTCAAGGCTTAGATCAACTCTAATATAGAAAAAGAGCAAGAATTAAACTCTAATAGACTGGGTCTAAGAGACGTCTCTAAAAAAACACTCATGAAGAATTTTTGTTGTGTCATGGACTTCATCTAACCCGTTCAATATCCGTCAAATCCAGAAAATTTGAAATAAATAAGATTATTAATTAAAAAAATTATGGAATAAGAGCCAAACCAAAGTTTTCCTAAAAATAAGCGTGGTTTTCATTTCAAGTAAAATCGCTTCCTTAAACAGCGATTTTGGGCCCATTAGGGTTTTAGTAAAATCGCTGGGCCCAACAGCGACTTCCAAATGGCGTGTGGATTGCTCTGCTGGCCCAACAGTTGGCAAAGGTAAATCGCTGCAGCCAGTAGCGATTTTGATTCAGGGTATTTTGTACTATAGCAAAAAACAAAAAAAAAAATTAATTGACATAATTTGGAAATCGCTGATGGCTGCAGCGATTTCCAGCCTCAGCCAGGTGTGGAGTTTTGCTTACATGGAAATCGCTGGTCCCAAGAGCGATTTCACTAGAGCCCGTTTGGGCCTGAAATCGCTGCATGCAACAGCGATTTTAGTAAAAATCCCCAAGACGCTTATTTTTTGAAAAAAATTTGATTTGGCTCTTATTCTTTTATTTTTTTTGATTAATAATCTTATGTATTTCAAATTTTCTCAAATCCATTTTAAACCACTTTTTATATTTTTTTTGGACTTAGTTTAAACTTTATACAACCTATAGAACTATATTAGTACTAGTTGAAACCTTTAAAATGTATAAATATTATGATTGAATAATTAAATTAAGACTCATTTAGAATCAATTTAGGATCATAAATTCATCAAATTTGACCGGTTTGGATTCAGGTCTAAATTTTCCAGCCCGAAGGGTTGGGGTCCGATTATGGCTCCACCAACAATTAATAAGTCCGATTGGTCTCGTCTCAGACCTAACCCATCTCAGCCCGGGCCCAACCCTCTAATAGACGGGTTGTTAACGGATCAAATCTTAAATAGGACGGACTTTTAAAGGGTTACCTTTTACTATGTACGCAGGCTAAAAATAAACTTTTGACTGGCTGTAAAGGGGCCTTCCTATTTTTATCAGTTAAATAGTATTGTGCTTTAATCCTTTTGCACCATGAAACTGTGTCAAAAGTAATTGCATCACGGGGGAGCTTTACGTTATGGGCTAAACAGGAATTATCTGAGAAGAAAACCAATTGGACTTAATTGTTCTCATAAATGTTACAAATTTTTTTTCAGAAGGTGGCCGTCTATGGTAAATACGACTCTTTCGACCAACAGGCCAATCTAATAATTTTAAATTTTAAAATAAGGCTGATGACTAACCAGTTACTTATTTTGTAAAATGGACTGACCTATATTTACCCGTCTATGTTATAGACGGTCTATAGCAAGAATTTGTGTTTTTTTTTTCTTGTTAATGGTTTGTGATACCATCCAATTCTTACTTTTTAATATTTGTATTCGGATTTTTATAACAAATGGACTACTGCTCGTTCGGTTAGTGGTATTAAATAGTGGTAATGAGAATGATTTATAGTGTAAAATTTCATCAAAAATTCCATGTCATTCTTATGGTGATGAAATTTTGATTACAAAAGAGTTTTTTATTCACAAATTTTCATTTATACCTAATACCACCTCTCCCGATGGTAAGACATTGAATTTTATGAAAAAAATGAGATGATTAAAGTTGGATAAGTATGGACATCAAGGTAGCCAAAAATTTTTTTAATTAAAATTACACTAATTTTCATTATCATTATCACGTTTTATACAACCTACTAAATGGGCGGTTAATAGAATTGGGAATTAACTTACAATTAGAACCAAGTATCCAAACACAAGAAAGTGCGAAAGGCCCAATTATATGAGATTGTCAATAGGGCAACAATTACATCAACACAATTTGTTATAGACCGTCTATAGCATAGATGGGTAAATACAGGTCAGTTCATTTTGCAAAATAAGTAATTGATTAGTCATCAGCCTTATTTTTAAATTTAAAATCATTGGGTTGGACTGTTGGGAGAGCCATCTCAATAATAGATTTTGTCAGAGTAATCTAACTATCTTTTTTATGTTGTAGGGTTTCGAGTATGTGATAAGATGCAGATTTTAGAAGATATCTTTTGCTCTATTCGGTTCGACCCGTTACGAAAATTTCTTTAATTTTTTCTCGATTCAAGGGCTTTTTAACCGCGCTCATATTTATGGGTATGAGTTGCTACCGTCTTTCCCTTGCTAGATCCTGACCATAGTTTTTCATAGGCAGAAGGATACACTGAGTATGATAATGATCATGATTTTATAATTAAAAACTTAATCAATCATCAATTTTCACCATGTAATTAATTTCATAAATAAATCAAGCAATATACATCAAATAGAATAATTAAGAACACAAATTGCGAAAATTAGCTGCATAAACCAGGCATGAAATTATATATTACAATTATTCTAAAATACTCGCAATTAATCGTTACAGTTTTCAAACATAGTAGCTAAAAAATCTATAGTAAATGATTTAACAAACTTATAGAACAATGGTAATTAAAAAAACTTAGTCCGAATTAAGGTACATCCTAGCAAGTTCACCATTAGCTCCCTCGGGAAAAAACCCACCAGGAATGTGTTCATTACCAGTTCCATAAACAACCCTAAGTGTCTCAGCAGGAGTCCGAGCATACGATAACGAGTCACGGTTCCCTGCTAAGACGTTTGTACAAATCCGACCCTCGGCCCCTAGCTCCGGTGGGACTACTATGCCTTCATCTTTGATTCCACACATGCCAAGATTGTTTCTTAGAATTGATATTCGCTTTGTAAATTCTTCCACAGTGAAATTGTATGGGTGCACTATTAGATCACGTCTTTCGTATAGGTACATTCTAATTACTGCATCTTGGCCTGCTTCGACACCTAGTAAACCTGCTAAAAGCTGTTTCAAAATTTCATTAAATTTATTATTCCATCTGTCCTAAAAACTTATATTCTATTTTCATTTGAGTTATTTCTTTTATTTGGCTCACTTTTTTATACAAAGGTTTATTGATAAATTAAATTAAAAATATATCAAATTTGTTTTGTACCATCAGGGTGGTTGCAACTTATACCCTTGAAGGAAAGCGTGACCAAATATGACATATTTACCCTAATTATGTACAAGTTGAGAGTGTTACTCAATGAATTAAATCTTAATTCAACAAAAGGGTAAAAAAAGAAAGTTTTGCCTATTGTTCTAAGATTTGGAGGTATCTTTCTCAATAACTCAATTGGAAATTGAAATTGAATTGGAGAAATGAATTTATTGTTTCAAGTAAATGGTTGGTGAACTATAGGTTTAGTAATTGACTACTAGTTGGTATGGCATGCATATAGAACAATAAAGTTGGCTAGGCTTATAATTAATTAGTGACCAAGAAAACTTCTATATATAAACACATTTCTAATTTTCAAAATACTATAGGGGTTATCTTTAAAAGTCAACTATTACTATGATATAATCTTAACTATTGGTTGTTGTAATATAAAATCTTAATATTAGTCTTTCATATGTATTAAAAATAAATAAAAGAAATAAAAAATTTAAGAACTTCTAAAGTACTCCTAATTTTACATTAATGTACGCCGTTAGTAATCTAGTATGATTACCTTTTACCATGCATTTAAGGGCAGATTTAGCCCAGTTCAATGTTGTTAACTGACAACATTTAACAAATTATATCTCTAAACATGTTAATAAATATGTTGATTAAGTTGGTTAGAATATTAGTGTACGTGTGGCAACATTCTACCCCAAATTCAAGCCTCACTATCAAAATTTTAAAAAACAATACTAGATATATTAATGTCATTTGATTTTATAATGGATCTGCCTTAATATGCATTACCATCAATCATGTAAAGATTAAAAAAAGTCATAATGGTAAAGGACACTCAATCTCAAAATCCCACACAAGGCAGGGTCCGGATGAGGCATTTTATTTTTCCTGAAAGATGCGGACAAATCATACTCGTTCCCCCAAAGAGGGAGTAAAAAGAGATGCACGCACTCAAGAAACCCCCAATTGATACCTACACCCATTAGGAGTCGTCGAACTCCAAACCTTCTGTACCACATGCAAATGCTCTAACCATTGAGCCACAAGCGCTTTTGGCATAAAAGAAAAAAGTTGATTAAAAAATGATTAAAAGAGATATAAGATATGATACCCTCTTGCTAAGAAAGCCAGCAATTTGGGGGTTAGCACCAACATAACCAGTGAGACCCATGTAAGGAATGATATAAGAAGCCAACATGTAGTTAAGACTATCTCTATATGGATCAAATGGGGGCTTAAGTTCACACTCAAATGCTTTATTTACAACATTTCCAAAGTTTTTAGCACTTAAATCCATCAATGGCCTTATGATGCCTCCAACTGTTCTCTTCAAAGCCCTAACAACAAAAGAATAAAAACACATCAAAAAATATATATTAAAAAAATTATTATTTCCCTTCAATACATACAAAAATTTAGCAAATAATAGTATGCTCCCTCCGTTTCTTTTTATTTGTCCATTTTACCTTTTACGCATATTTTTTAGCAAATTTTAAGCCTTAATATCGCTAAGTACACATCATAAAAATTATAAAAATTACATATCAAAAAACTTTACATCAAAACAAATCTAACAAGATCTCACATAAAATATATTTTATCATCAATATATACTTCAAAAATCTAATTTTAAATTTCGCTCTAAAAGTGGACAAACTTAAAGCGGACAAATAAAAAAGAACAGAGAGTATCATCAACATCCATGATAAACTAATTAATGATTGAAGATAGGACTATATCTATATGTATATATTTTTTGTTGAAAAAATAATAAATATGTAAAAATAGATTATGTTTCAAGTAACATAAATTATTGAAAATTTTATAAGTTGCTGTCAATTATCGTAGCATATAATTATTTTTTTGGCAAACATAATATTTATATCAAAGTTAGAAGGATTTAAACCACCACCTTAAACTTCAAAAAAAAAAAAAAAAACATCACCTTATCATCGTAACTTGAACTTATTTTTAAAACTTTACAAATCTTTATTTTGTTAAATTTAGTATAAGAATGGCTTAAAAATCATCCACATATAATCACTATTATAAAATTGCATTCATAAGTCAAAAGTGTATAAGATGTTTCTAATTATACTACAAATTATTCTAAAATGGACAAATGTTCGCAAACTATACGTTATGATATAAAGGACAAACTTAAAAATTAACAATTATAAATGAATAGATTGATAGAGAGAAAACATTGATAACCTCAAGTGTCCAATTTCCTCCAAACCAAATTCCGTAATAATATTCCTAGTGAGGTTGTCAAGGTTAGCCTTTTGGACTCCGATTGGAGGTGGACCGCCCAGCGTGAGCTGCGGTGCCACCTCGTCGAGGCCATACCCAAGGGCACTCCACAAGAAGAAATCACATTCCAAATGTTCCAAATTTTGAGCAAACTGCAAAAGAATGATATCAATTTTGTAAACAGGTAACACATAAGGTGGGATTGGTGCTTCACAAGTTGGATTATTGGGGTTGTTATTATCATAAAATGGGTCGTATAGCCCTAGATCATCATCAAAGGATCCATACAGGTCTAAATCTGTGCCCGTCTCTAATTGGACTGGCTCAGTGAATTTTAAGAAAATCAAAAACATGATTAATATTTGTGTGCATAAAAGTGAAAGAGATTTAGGTTGAAAATTGGTCATTTTAGAAGATTAGAAGTTATGCTTTTTTAAGAGGTATAATTTGAGGTAATTTAACTAATGCATGGTATGATTTGTGGGATTCATGTAACTAGTATATATACCAAAAGAGTAGTTATATGTCAAAAGCATAGGCCCATTTACTTTGGTGATAGTGTTTAGAAAATGGGTCAGAGCAGTTCAAATAAGTAGGAGAAGAGGTATCTCACATAAAAATTTAAAGAATGTTCACTAACAAAACCGTAGATGTTATTTCTCTAGTTTATACAGTGATGTATACTCTTTTTTTTCTTTAATGTGGGACAATCAAATGTGGGTAACAAATATGAGTAATAAATGTGTACTTTAACACTCCTAGGGAATGAATATGCAATTAAAGACTCCTTAACCCGTGATTTTGACTAAATATCCTTCAAGCAGTCTCATGAGAGACCGTTTTTATGAGAGACGTCTCTCAGGTCCAATCCATTAAAGCTTATTGTCTGCATTTATCTACATTTTCTCTAATGGGTCAACCTAATTAGAGATGATCTCTCAAAGAGACCGTCTCTCACAAGAATTTGTGAATATCCTTATATAAAGGTCGAACAATAAACCACTTTGATACCATGATAAAATTTTGAAAATAGACTTGGTCAACCCAAACAACGAGGAGAAAAGGTAAGACTCATACAAATTCAAAGGAGGATCACTACTAAAACTAATTGCTAGTAGTAAGAATTAGTACTTTTTAAGTATATGTTAAGTGATGTTTACTTTTCTTTTTCTTCAATACGGAACAATTCAGATGTGGATGACGAATAACAGTATCACTTTAAGTCTTTAACACTCTTGTTAGATAATGATACGACTTAGCTTATTATTAACGAATATAGTATTTGCTTATGGGATTGGAAAACTACATTTATAGGTGCTATAATCCCACACAATGACAAGGATGTTTTACCAACACTAAATCTCTTATACATCACATTAATTTATGTTTGTACTTTTGTGGAGATAATGTATCACTTAGGACTATATATGATGATGGGGCAGCCGGGCAGGGTTTAGTAAATATGATTGTATCTGTTTAGATCCTCCATGCTGGATCGTTTCTGTGGGTAGTTTTTAGGTGTAACTGTCTAGGGTCCAATTCATAAAGGGCTCAAATTAAGTTAATCCTTATTATTAAAAATTAGTGTTTAATTATACATTTGTACCTTATCATTATATGATCTTCAATTCGTACATTTATTTGACATTGATGTGATGAGAAAAAAAATTATATGATACATAGTTGAAGAAAAAAACGAAAAATTACTTAAACAATGGCCCCCTTTTTTTAGTTTTCGCCTAGGGCTTAAAATTTATCAGGAACGACACTGCCTACATGTAAGACGCATGGCTTGATTCGCTTCACCCTACAAGGATAGAGTTTTCTAGAGCAAAATAAACTACAAACGACGATCACAATCGGCAATTTAAATGTCATTTTAGTTCCTTTGAGTTTGCAGTATTGTTATCATTCAAATTTAAATCTCATTGTACGTTGATTAGAATAGAAAGAACACTTAACGTAACGTACATTAATTGGCAATTAAAAGTTAAACTATTTGAGAGCCATTCTTGAGAGTTTTGGGTAGATCAAACACTTATATATATCATTTTGTATTATGTTATCCATTTGATAGTGAAGATTATTTTCATAGTGAAGATTATTTTCAGGCCTAGTAGTAATGAATCATGTGACTTTTTGTGCTTCTTCTACCTTTATTATTGATTAATGTATGTTTTATTGCTGTTCAATTTGTGATATATTTTTTGGTCATGTTTTTGATATTTGCACATTATTTGCATCAAGAATTTTCGAGTGTTTTTCGTTATGATTATTAGGAGAAAATCACGGTTGAAGAATCAATTGTATGAATTGAGAAATTTACTAGCAAGAATAGCTTTAAGCTATTCAAGATGAAGGATTTGTTGAAGCAACAACAGGTTTGATCTGACAACAAAAAAGAGGGATAAGGAAAAGAATGCACACTACACAACATTTTGTTGGGTGTTTTTATTTTCGCTTAAAAGTCATTCGCCAAATTTTTTTTTTTACTATTTGACCAATCAACATGTCAAAAGTCAACCGAAAAACCAATGTAACAACCAATATCCAAACACAATCAAAAAATGGGTCAACTATAAGTAGATCCCAAAGACAAAACTCCATTAACTATAAGAAAAATGATGAACATTACACAATCTATATTTTAGCTATTACATTAAACATCAAAACTCTGGCTTTTTATATGAAGTATATACTTGATCTATCTATTTCAATCAATGTATATATGAAATAACTACTCAAAAAAATTCTTCATATTCTTGTCCCATTATTTATATATATTACATTTGGACAAAGATGTGCAAGATTGTAAGCCATCCTCAACTCTAATATGAAGTGGAAGTATAATTTAATTTGAAGCAAAATAATTAAGGAACAATCCATACTAATCAAAGAATATATTTTAGGTACTTAGCTTCTGTATATATATTTACTAGGATTTATAGTGCAAGTATGAAACTATTGATATCCAAGCAAACTCTTCTTAAAAATTCTCCTTGTGGAAATCAAACTTTGTTGATGTCTTCCTTGAAAAATCTCGCGATAAATGTCTTAGTTGTTGAGTCAAGCCGGGTGCACCACAGTAGAATACGCCTGCATTCACCATGAAAATTTTGTGTTATTCGACAGTCGTAATTGGTACATATCGGATGCATTTGCAGACGGTTCTTCCAGCCTCATGCTTGAATGACATATACATGCGTGAAGGAGAACATTTTTGATCACTCCTTCATGCGTATGTGCAGCGAGTTGGAAGGTCTAGGACAGATATCAGAGTTGACGGAATTCTAGGCTAACGCTTGCCTAGGCCATGACCCGGTTCCTTCTTTCGATGCTATTTATCGATCAGACTTAATTCAAGTGTGACTATGTTTGATTCGTCTCAATGTAAATTTTATTGATATCAATTTGCATAACTACCTGGAACAACTAGGCTAAGTTGGGTAGCAGGGAGTATAAAATAGAAGTGTCAACAAACATCTCAACCAAAAGTTGAGGCTTCACAATGTTATATACTCTAACACGCCCCCTCACACGAGAGTCCTTAAGGCTAGAAGTGTTAACGTAGCACAAACCCGCCTCATACCTGGTGTGAAATATTCCGCTTGGAATTGAGGGGTAATTGAGATTCAAACTCAAGGCCTCTTATCACTTTGGCTTCTAATACCATGTCAAGAACTAACTCAACCAAAAGCTTAAGCTGATGGTTGAGGTAAGAACGATAATCGAATTTGTTCAACGCACCCTATACTTGTATCCTGGATTCCCCCCTCGGGAGTGCGCCAATTAAGTTTACTAACAAATACTAGTATTTTGAGACTTACCAACTCTTTTATCAGTGTGATTGATAGCAACATGCTTGAAAACAGCCCTCCAATTTGGCCTAGCAAAATGGGTCTTTACTCTAGTTCCGGACACAATATCCATTCCATTTTTAGCATGGTGGATGGATTGAAGCATTGCAATTAAGGCAGACCTTGCATCTCCTTCTTCATACACACTAGTACAATAGTTATGAAGTTCGATCACATGGTCTCGATCATTCTCGGCCACCTCGTTCATCACACTCCTGAACCACTCAAACGATCCTTGTTCTCGTGTAACCCAATAGAAATATGCCCGTTGCACATTGAAAGGCTTCCTCCTATGAATACTCGAATCCTCTGCTAATCCCTGCTCCATATCTTTTCGTTGCTTGATATGGTAGAGCACATCTTTCACTATACTTATCAACGGGGTTGCTCCAATTCCGAGACCTACTAGTAAGAGAACATCGTATTTCTTGTAGTCTTGGGCTGGTGCTCCGTATGGACCATCAATCTTGAGCCTAGGCATCCTACAAAAGATATAACAGATAGTTAGCACTATTGTTTTCATCGGAAACTAGCCATTCAACATGAAATCTAGGGTTCTATTTAGCTATATGAGGTAGGGCGAGCCGCAGAGGAGTCTACGAGGGTGTGCGAGGTGATCGACCGTACAAGGCACCCTCTTTCTCCCGTGTATGAAAAAGTTAATAAAAAAAGAAATATATAAGTTTATTAATAAAATAAATATATTTACTGTAGATAAGACGCAAAATAAAAGTTTTACACAGGGCCCACAAATTTTTGAAGAGGGCTCTAGGGAGCGGATCGTGCGCTCAGGACTCCAACATAAAACTTAGGAATTCCATTTTTTATATGAAAAACCAACAAGTTTTAATAGGCTTACGCTCCATTTTCAATGCTTCAGATTTCATGAATCTTGCTTATTAACAAAAGAAACGAATCGAATATTCACTTCAAAAGGATAACTACTTAGTGCCGAATAGTAATTGATAAGAATTGAAAGTTAGAAATCACCTTGGAATAGAAGGTGTGTTGATATCAGCTCTAAGAAGTCCACTCTGATCACTACTTGTAGGAGGCTGACATAGTTTGGAGAAAAGTGTTCGGAGTTGAGAAGTCCAGTCGCCCAATGTGCGAATGTGGACGCTCACATAATCATCCCCTGGAGCGGAAGTCAGCGAGAAGGGATGCCTAAAACAAAGCAAAACCCATGTCAAATTGACAATCATTTCCTTAGTTTTAGCTAAGTATGAGATAGTACGTACCATTCGAATGGAGAAACATCAGCACAGTTTACAAAGATGTACTGTCCACTAGTGTACTTGAAATTCTGGGGCTTCGTCATTTGTAACGACAATACGTTCCCTGGGTAGACCGCAACCTAAAACATCGAGGAAAAACATTATTTTCACTTAATCGTGACTTTCAGAATTTCGAATTTGTCAGTTTTAGTGTTCAAACCTTTGATATCTGCACTGTCTTATAACCAGACCTAAGTGCCCTGATCAGCCTCTCAAAGGCATACAATAGAACTGGCACAGCGAGATACATCCATGTCTGCATTCATATCGTGAACCACACCATTAGAACATATAAATTAACAGAACTATAAACTCAACATTGGACTTGTGGGCATGTAATAATTACAAGGCCGTGAGCCTACCAAACTGATAAATTTGTTATTGGGTTTGTACACCACAAAACCCGCATGACAGGAGAGTTGGTTGCACACAAACCCGATAAGATACCATTTCTATTTTAAAACCAATTGGTGATATAAATAACCCATTAAGCTTATATGTTAGTGAACCTCTCTCTAATTGTTCGATATGAGATCACATGTGGGTTATTTTCCAACACAAATAATATATAAAGTGAATAAATCAGATAAAATGCGGTAATGCTGAAAACATGGCTTACCGTTTTCTTGTACCATTCCTTGCTAAGGAAGAGAAACCACCCATGGACTAACAAGAGGGCATAGACTATGACAAATAGATGATGAGAATACCAAAATGCATTGAAACCGGTAAGTTTTTTAAGAGCCTTAGGTAGCTTGAGCCGGTTCCTACGAAACCAAGGTTGGGCGAGAGTGAATGCAATGGCCATTAAGATAACCATAGTGACTCCAGTCCATCCTTCCTTTCCCTTAACAAACCACCAGTAATTACGAGGTCTTCTTTCACCAAAGTACTTTGCCAGTGGAGCATACTCGGCATCTGATGCGTGTAGCAACCTTGGGAAGTCACACGTAAGATGGCATATTGCATGAATGGCCACCCCAACCCCAACACCTAGAGCCACCACCTTATGGAAATTGATGTTATCATCAAAGGGAACCGCCATTCCTAGCTTTGTTCGACTCCTAAGGAAGGTTATGGTGTTCCTACAAACGGGTAGAAGGATGAGGGCCATATTGAATTTTAGGGTTTCTGCTGCACCCTTGGCAGACGTGACACAATAGCCCATGACATGAAACACGTAACGATTCTTGTATTGGATGAACTTCCAAGTGAAGAGACCAGCACATATTCCGAGCCACAAGAGTATGACCCATATCCTTTTCCAATTATCCTCAACAAAATAGGCGAACTTACTGGCACCTCGTTTGATAGGATTTGGCTCCTTGGTTGGAACTAGCTTCTGGCTTAACAATTGGCTCAGCTTACGGCTGTCTGTGACCGTATTGTTTGAGTGTGTAGGTGCTTGAAGCAACAACATTTCCAAGTTATGGAGCTGCAAATTTAAGAATGATCAAAACATTATTATACGAAATGAAACTCGATCTTATATGAATAGAACACAAGAAATGAGAAACATTAATTTAGCGTTTCGAAGAATTACGGAACGAAATTAATCCAATAGAGATATGGTCGTTTTGTTGTCTAACTACATTGTAATCATAAATCATAAATCTTATTTCAAAAAAGTAGAATATAATATAACCATAACAATAAAAGAAAAAAAACAAGTTTTTTCATCTTGATGCAAACGAGAAAGGAGAAATGTCGATTTAGCGTTTTGAATCGTATTACCATACAATTTCAATACGAACGCTTTGAATCGCGGTACGGGGCATAGTTTCGCGCTTCAATGGATCAAAATGATTAGAATTCTATGCTCACAAATTGTTGAATGAGACGGTCTCACTTTGTCATGCCCCATACATGGGTTAAATAATCCAACCAATACATATTATGAAGAACATGGGCTCCTTGTTTAGAGATCATCTCACCGAAAGACAGTCTCACACAAAAGTAGTTGTTATGTAATAGCAAAGGCGGGCTAAGGCGACTATGGGCCGAACTTAAAATCAGAACTGGGCTAGCTGAATTAGATAATATGGGCCTAAAAAATGAACTCAAAAGAAAGAAAAGCCCAACCTCAATGAAGCCAATGCCATCAGGATCAAGCTCTTCCATGATAAGGGCAGCATATTCCTCAGCATTAGTTTGAATTGTGGAAAGCTTATTAGCTGATGCACTTAGTGTGATAATCTGCATTAGTCATCAAATAATAATTAATTAACAAATTAATTTTAAAATTTAATCATATTTTTATATCATAGTACAATATTACAAGTTGACATGACATAAATTTTTTTTTAATTTATCCCTAAATAATTTCCTACTTACTTCTCTGACTTCCTCTTCTGTAATCCTGCCATCTGCATCCTTATCCACCCTGTAATTTAAGTTAATAATATTAGCAAACTTATCTAGAAACCTAATCATCTCATATTAACCTAATCATGTAGGAGGAGCAAGAATTTTGGAATTAAATAACATACGACAACAGTTAGACCCTTAATCCCAAAAGATTGAGATCAGCTAACAAAAGTATAGTTAGATTCAATCCAAAAATTCCTCGAATCAAAAGCAAAGGTTGTTTTGATTTGAGCATGTTCAAGGGCCACGCACGATAGTTTACATTGCTTTTACTTTAGTGTAACTACTTGTATTTAGGCCACAGAATTTCGAAAAAAAATGTAAAACAAACAGGACCTTAAATTTTATAGCGTATTGTAAAATTCTTGGGAAATGTCTCTAGTTATACTATCATTCACCTAATATTCACAAATACAAATATTAAAGTTGATCATAAATTAAACTTTCTAATAGTAAGTATTATAATTTTGCTAATCTTCATCAATTATATTATTATTATGGATCAATTACCAACAACAGCCTTAAAGTTTACTCAATTTCAAATAAACAGCCTCGAACTTTTTTATTTTAACAACAACCTTCAACTTGGAAAACACGACATCAATACAACCACATCAACTTTTTTCAAATCTTAGTTTTTTTATTTTTATTTTAAAAGTTT
Source organism: Amaranthus palmeri (assembly GCA_019776075.1). NCBI lineage: Eukaryota > Viridiplantae > Streptophyta > Magnoliopsida > Caryophyllales > Amaranthaceae > Amaranthus > Amaranthus palmeri. The sequence continues at coordinate 749,320 of JAAKBH010000037.1, read as the reverse complement.
ATGCATATTAATGTGTGACAAAATCAGCCCATCATCATGTTTTGTGGACTCTAAAAGCCTTTTAATTAGTGAAGAGCAAGAGGAAAGGACAGACATATCACATGCCATACGTTAACTGAACTTGCACTCATAAAATGTTCTACGAAAGATGTCACGGATCTTAAATATTTTTCCTTTCATGTTTGATATTTTCCTTATTTATTTTAAACAGTTTTATTTATATTCATGTAAATAATATTTCTATTTCTATTATAATTTTTAGATATAATTAGTTTTAATCAGCTTAAGTTTAGAGGGTGTTTGGCAAATAGCTGATAGCTGGTAGTTGATTATAATGGCTGATTTGACCAGCTGATTTTACTAACCGGTTTGATCAGCTGATTTTGAACTCGCTGCTATAAGCAGCTTGTTCAAAAACAACTTATTCGTATCAATAAGTTGTTTCAACCAGCTGATTCACCAAACACTATCTTTAGCTGGTCTGACCACCCAACCCTCTATTTATATCCAAATAAGCTAAAATTGTTCAATAAGCTAATTTGCCAAACACCCCCTTAATATTTTTAGATGTTTTTAGTCTCATATTAATCAATTGATTTAGACATTTAGTCTCATACTACCTCCTATTCAGCCTAATTGTCTCATTTAGTTTTTCACATTTGTCGAGACAACATTTAACTCTTAATATCTCAAATTATTCTAAATTAAAAATTATAAAAATTTAATATTAATAATCTTTGTATTAAGACGAATCAAACAAGATCCCACATGACTATGTTTTAACTTATATAGATTAAGAATAAAATATAAATTAAAAGTGATAAATAAATAGTGCCCCAAAAAAATGAGACATTTGGGCTAAATGGAAGGGAGTATTATTCAATAAAATTAATAACTTTATCATTTAATAAAAAACTCCCTCAGTTCTTTTATGTTTATCCACCTTACTATAACGAGTAGTTTTAAATGTTTGTCCACTTTAGAATATTTTCCATTTTTGGAAAAAAAATTTCCGAAATATACCTTCATAATCCTTCCCATTTTTCCCGATTATACTTTCTCTATATTAATGACAATGATAATTTCCTTTTTCTTTATTTTATCTTTAATTTAAATGTCTTTACTCTCATATTATCAATATAATCATTAGTTTACACTACTTTTTGATTAAAATAATACCCACTTACTACAAAAATTTTAGTTTTCTTAATTTGTGTGAAAAACTCATAATAGACAATCTTTTAAGAACGAAGGAGTAAATATTTACTTTTAATTTGAATTTTTCTTACAAACTTGTCTCATCATATGAAGATGATACAATGACTAATGAGGACCTCAATTGAGCGCAAATTGCATGCAGGATTTCCAGGCTTTTACTCATTCAAATACTTCATTGTCTTTTTCTTTCAAATGGTGATTACCTTTCTTGCAGGATGAATTAATTAATTAATTAATTAATTAACTGATAGGGCAATCAATAATTGAATTTTGAAATTGTACTACTACTTTGTTCGAAAAGTATAAGCTTCGTGCTTTGCCAAGCGTAATCTAAATAGTACCCCCTTCGTCGCATATAATTTGAAGCAAAGAGAAAATTAGTGTTTTTTAAGAAAAAAGGTTGATAATTGTAATAAATGAAGGGAGAGAATGAATTGTGTGGTTGAAAGTAAAGAGAGAGTTAAAATGTATGGAAGAATCTAAAAAAAAGTGATGGAAAAAATAAAAATGATGTAAATTATATGGGACGGACTAAAATGGAAAGGAGAAATTGATTTTAAAGGTTCGAACTTTGCCTCATTTGCTTCTAAAGGTTCGAACTTTCATTTATCCTAAACAGGTTCGAACTTTCGTTTATCCTAAAAAGGTTCGAACTTTGGGGTCATCTTCATTTAAAGGTTTTTATGAGTTTTTTTGGGTTGATTTTGGATTGATTATAGGTTTTTATGGGTAAAAATACCCATAATCAACCTCACGTTACCCCTATTAAAATTTATAAATCACAATTATTAATTCGATTTGAGTTTTAAAATATATACTTCACTTAATTCTACAAAAAAAAAAAAAAAAAAAAAAAAAAAAAAAAAAAAAAAAACTTACATGTCAAAAAAGGTTTGAATACGAGCATCAAAAGTTTGATCAGATAACTGCTCCCAAAAATCACGCAATTGGGCCTTGGTGATTGTACCAGTAACAATGCCTCTTCTACGTGCCAACGCATCAAACAATTCTCCCGCAAATTCTTTCTCATTCATTCCTGTCACATGCACATTTCACAAACAAACACTCTTTTTTGTTAAAACGTCGCCGTCTTCTATTTCGAAAACAACAATTCTCCCATTATTTTTTTTATCCTTTTCTTGTAAATTGCAATTTGCGTGACCGTCTATAAAACCAATCAGTGCATGTTATTTTCCAAAACCTTAGATTGCATACTAGGATGGATTTTTAAATTTTTTTTTTTTTTTGAGTTATTAAATATTTTATTTTATCGCTTGAGAACTTGAATTTTGTTACTAATGATGGATATTTTTTGATGGGATATTTTTGTTTAAATTTAAATTGTTACTCTCTCCGTTCTCTTTTGTTCTTCCCTTTTACTTTTTGCGCAGTTTTCAAAGTAACTTTCGAGTCAATGTTATTAATAATCTTAATTAAATTTCTCTCTCCAAAAATGGAATATTCTAAATGGGAAAAATAAAAAAGAACGGAGGGAGTACATTTTTACGCATCAATTGTCGTTTTTTAAGCAAAAATATTAAATTTACTATGCCCATAAGGGCACTCGAAGATTTAGAGCTATTTTTGTAAAAGATCGTTTTCTAATATTTGTTAGACTATTTAATCAAATATAAAACGCGTTAGAGAAACTCAAGAATTTGTAAAAAAATTCATACAATTTGCAATAAAGTTTGCCAAATTCATTGCCAACAATAGCTAGTTGCAATAATTTGAAAAACATAACCCAATAAATAATAATATGTGAATATAATAACCTAAGTCATATCACGAATCAACATCTTTCTTCCTAAGTTTTTGTTTTTTTTTAAGTTAGTTGATAAACAAAGGCATATTCTTTCTCCTTTTGTTTTACTATTATTTCCTACTAAAATAAAATTTTGGCAAACTAACAAACCCTAAAATAGCACAAATTATATATGAGACGGAGATCTTATAATGGAACAATCTCATACAAAATTTGTAGTATAAATAGATAATAAAGTGAAACTTATAGAGAAGTGTTAAAAACGTGTGTATGACGTGAAAGAATATAGTAAATGTGTATATTAAAATTAAGAAAACATTTCAGTAATAACTAAAAATAAAAATATAGCAAATTAAGGAGGTAAACCAAAATGAAAAATAATACCAAAATTGTTGATAATTATGTTATTTAATTTTGTCAACTTAAACAATTTGTTGGAAATTCCACATGATAGCATTGAGTTTTCTTGAAACGTCAATGGTAGCACTTTTGTAAGATTTTTCCACATGGTAACACTCAGTTTATGCATTATCTAATTGTCGTAACATTTTTTGTTAAATTCTTGTTAATTTCTGTTTAGTTCATCATTTTAACGTTTCTACCCTTATTAAGTGTTGATTGTTGTCTTTATAATTTGCTCTAAACCATTTTTATGCTCCAAAATGTTTAATGCACCTTTTTGACGTTTAATTCATCAAAGCTCTCAAATATTTTGGCAAATTATTAAAACAACAACCAAACCTTAACAAGAATAAAAACATCAAAATGATGAATCAAACGGAAATTGACAAAAATTTAACTGAAATGCTACGACAGTTAGATAAAGCATAAACTGAATGCTACCATCTGGAATATCATCAAGAAAAATCTTACAAAACTACTACCACGCATCGATGTTTAATGAAAATTCGATACTATCATGTGGAATTTTTTTTACTAAATGCCAAAGAAGAAACAAACACAACAAAATAAATGGTTAAAGCATGATTAAAAGAACATCATAATTCGTTGCTCCTTTAGTTCGTACACTAATTATATGACGGATTACCAGCTCACATGCTGGTCAGTGGACACTGGACACTGGACACCACTAACTACCTCAAAAGCAAGCTAACAAAAACATACTCTACAGTCTACATAGTTTAATCCAGCTGTAAATAATTTGTAATTGGTAATTAAGACAATGAATGAATAGTAAAGAATAAAGATTATACTATTATATAGACAAAATGGAAAAATAATCTTATTCATGAAATTAATAGCTCTATATGCTACTAAATAAATTAAATGTTACAGTAGATTTTCTCTGATATTTCAACGGTATATTTTTTCTTAATTAATAATAATATAACACACTTTCTTGTCCGTGGTCAACAAATATCTACTTAATCAGTTAAAAATAACCTATTTATTTATCTTCAAAAAAAATAACCTATTTATTTATCTTCAAAAAAAATAACCTATTTATTTTTAATTTGTAAATATAAATTCATCTATTAGGTATATTTGCTAAATATAAACTCACATATTATTTATATTCATCTTCAAAGCTTTCTTGTAAGCAAGAATTAAAAATAAATTATAATTCAATTTATTTCCAACAATTATATTTTTTAGTGGTTGAACAAACATTGATTTATTTTTAACAATTTCCGTTTGTAGTAATTGAAAATATTAAAAAATAACATAAGGAGATAAAATTTCAATTATTTGATTGGTCTTAATAGTGTTTGAAAACAAACTTTTCATTTCATATTGTAGATATTAATTATGAATTCACTACTATAGAATTTGTCAAATAACAAGATTCTCAATCCCTATTTTTAGCCACTTTTAAAACATAAGTCGCTTTAACTCAAATTTAAATTTGAAATTCTTCTATTTGTCAAACGCTAAATTTGAATCAAATCTATATTCTCAAACGAAACCAACATTCTCGAACAAATGTCATTTAAAAAATATTAAAAATGAGTAAAAAAAGTAAAAAAGAACGTACCAATACATTTGCCGAACCGGGATCTAAGCAACAAACCATCAACAGCAAATTCGTCAAACCGGCTCTCAACTTTAGCCCATCCATCATTCCCAACACTCTGATTCAAAAACTGCAACCCTCTAAGCGCACGCGCCGCCGTAGTTTTACTCCTATCAAGCTGTTTAAATCCTCGATTCGACGACGCCACACGCTTAAGCTCACGTGAGTACTGCTTAATCTTAGCCGAAAGCTGAGATGTAAGCGTGTGAGGACGGTGTTTCTCAAGATGGCTCGTGAGTAACGCCGCCTCTTGATGGCCAACCGCTCCTTTAATATCTTGTACAGAAACACTATCATCTCGTACATCAAGTGTAATCTCTACATACTCATTATTATCATCATCTTTCATTGATCTTCTTCTCTTCGGCGTTAATGGACCACTGAAAGTTACTCTGTTCCCTCCCGTATCTGATCCTTTCTCTGTCTCGTCTTTATTATTGTCTTGAATCTCCATCGGTTTTCTCATCTTCTACTTGTTCGCTGGATTTTTTTTGTTTTCTGATCTTTTCCAGGCAATACTCAGTCCTCAGTATTGATTTAATGGTGTTATAACTTTATCTCACTCTTTATTTAATTTAATTTAATTTAAGTTACCTGTTTCAGAAATTATAGAATTATTATATAAGAAATGGACATGTTAAAAGTTACCTTTAGTGTTACAAAATTTAATACTCTACTTAAATATTATTTAATTCACCGTTATTATAATATATCAAATAGGTATTCATAAATATACTTTTTCTTTAATATTAACTGTAATATTTGATTTAAGAAGCTTTTACATAGATTATTTAAGAGAGAGATTTATGATGCTAACAGGGCAGGTTCTGAGCATGTTCAACATGTTCTACTGCACAGGGCCCCAAGAAATTTGGGGGCCTCAATATTAACTTACATAATATGGAATACTATACATTTAGTGTCTAAACATACAAAATTGATAAAAACATATCATAATTTTCGAAATCGCACAGGGCCTTTAAAATTTTTTTTGCTCCGCCCCTAGATGCTAACGAAAAATTTAAGTTGATGGTTAAGACCTTAAAATATATATTATACACTCTACTAGAGTTCTTACACGAATATTTTTTGGACTAGAATTATAGATGTAAAACAGAATCACTTCATATTTGACGCTGAAAATTCACTTAAAATTAGGGGTGATTAATATTCAAACTCATGAACTTTTTCAACTTAATTGTAAATTTAATCTGATGGTTGAGACTAAATATGATATATATAAGGAAGTGATCTCATACAATATTTTTACTTTAAAAATGTTAATATTGTAAAGATCATAATATTAAGAAAGAATGGGTAGACTTTAGTAAAGAGGAGTAGAATAAATTTCATTAAAAAAAACTTAAAAATTAAAAAATACCTGAATTGCATGGGAAGGGGCAAGTTATTGAATAAATTAGTTGATGCAGAGAGAGCAAATAAGAAAATAAATAATGGGATTGAATTGATTTTGATTAAGGGTAAGTTTGCTAAATGGTATATATGAGGAGATAATGTAAGGGGGTAGAATAGAAGTTGATGACAACTGGGAGGAAATTTTGGTGAAGGAGGAATGATTTGAACAAATGATATTGGGATGGTTAGAAAATCATAATAAGTCAATAAAGGAACTACAATCCAAGGGGCGTTTTTGGGCTTTTTGGGAGGCGCATATGGATTCATATATATATATATTAAAATAACAATATCATTTTTGGATAAATGGAGATTAATAATCCCAACTTTGCGTGATCCGCTCAAAACAATCCCAACTTTCGATTATTTTCTAATATACCTAACTTTGCCACTTTGTTGCTCAGGACATACCCTTTAATATGGTAACCGGTTATAACAGAAAATATGCGAAAGTTGGGATTGTTTTGAGCGGATCACGCAAAGTTGAGATTATTAATCTCCATTATCCTTCTTATTTCCATGACAAAAAGGTGATTTACCTGTTATAACCGGTTACCATATTAAAGGGTATGTCCTGAGCAACAAAGTGGCAAAGTTAGGTATATTAGAAAATAATCGAAAGTTGGGATTGTTTTGAGCGGATCACGCAAAGTTGGGATTATTAAACTCTATTTATCCTATCATTTTTAGACGTGAAGGTATTATTAAATAACGGTTATTTGTAAGTTTAATAAATCACGCTTATGTGGTAGGATGTGATATGGTGAGGGTTTTGTTATTTTGATTTATCTATGATATTGGGATGGAAAATGATCGTTTTAAAAAAATATACTTAGGGGGTGTTTGGCAATCGACTTTTGACTTAGCTTTTTGGTTGGCTTTTGTCTTGTTAGTTGGTCAAACAGCCAAAAAAAGTGTTTGGTAAATGGCTTTTAAAGCAGTTGGATTTTAAGCCAAAATGAAAAGGTTGCTCCAGCTAGGTTTTAAGGATGGTTTTTGGCTTGTTGGCCCACTTTTTCTCTAATAAATAGCCAACAGTCAATATTCAAATTTACCAAATATCTCCACAAACAGCAAGCTTAAAAGCCAACGAAAACAGCCAACATTTTCAACTGGTCAAACAAGTCAACTAAAAAAGTCAATCACCAACAGCAAACAGCCAATTGCCAAACACTCCTTTAATAAAAGTAAATAGTAATTAACGTGTTCTAATGCTAAGTTATTTGTATTGTATATTAATCTAAGTACCAAGTTTGCCTGGTATTATAAGTGGTTAGAATTTTAGCACCCTTCCTAGATTGACTGCCTCTGAATTTGTCAGCCTTTTCCCTCTAATAAACGGATCTATTAAAAAAAATTGCTCAAAGTAGCTTTAAGAGATTGGAACATCCTTTTGAGTCACTTTTATACTTTATTAGTTTCTTTTCAAATGTTTTATTTGTTTTTATAATTATTCTTTAATTACTTGTAACTTATATGTTAATGTTACTGGTATAAAACCCGTGTAATGTACGGAGTTAGTATGAAAATATAGAGTATAGACACACATAATTTTTATGATTTCTATCGATATATTTTCAAAAATTACTAACTTGATAATCAAATTTTAAAAGGCAATATTAAAATTTTTATTTACTGCAATAAACATAATTGGCAATAAATATTACCAATGCAATTTAGAAAAATCTTTTTCTAACCAAAGATAATACCAATTAGGCATATAATTGGCAAAATAAATTTTAAAACTACCATTTTTAGATATAATTGAAAATAAGAATTCACATTAAAATTAACATTTAATAGTTTTGATCCATTTGGCAAATGGCTATGAGATTGTCATTTGTCATTTTACAGTAAAATTATTAAATAGTATGATTATTAAATAGTATGATTCTTAATGCGAAGTGTTTGATTCTTCTTAACATAAGATTTAATAATATCTAGTTTGTATAATTTCTAATTATTAATATCTAGTTTTTATAATTTTTCAATATATACGATTATCGCTATTAATTACTGAATTAATGCATCGTCAAACGTGCAAAAATTAAATGGGACATGTTGAAGTGCCCATTGTTACCCACATGTGAGTTGTCCCACATCGGAGAAAGAGAAGAGTATGCATCACTTTATATACTCAAGGAGTAACTCCTACTATTACCAATTGGTTTTAGTAGTGGTCTACTTCTTCTCCTCCTTGTTTGGGTTGTCTAAGCCCATTTTCTAAATTCTATGAGGACATTTAAAACTGAAATAGAGAGAGAATATATATTTATTTATATTTTATTTTCTGGATTAATATAGTGCACGAATGAATTTTGATAAAGGACTTTGCTAACGTATATTCTCGGAGCGTTTGTTAATATAATAAGTATATATTTGTATTTAGTTTATTGCATTGTCCAAGTCTTTGGTTTACAATGTGATTTTAATTTAACCTGTATTAATTAAGAGTTTTACTCATTAATTAAAGCTTCTTTTGTAACAATTTATTAAAGTTTTGTTCTTATTTAAGAGTTGGATTTTATCTTTTACTAACAAGAATTTTTATATTGTTCTTTAGGGGAAGAACATGTGTGAGTAAAAAGATGGTAAAATTTTCTAGTATTAATCTAAATTCCAAAGTTGATGAAAGAGGTTTAAATCTTACGGGTTAAGAAAATTTTGGGCGGAAACTAGGTAATTATGTAGGAATTTTGTTTACGGCAGAATTGTAGGAAATTAGGCAATTTGTAAATTATCCATTGTACTGATTTATAAATCTCAATCCCAATCAACTTATTTCATGTCGATTTCAAATATTTAGTTAGCGTGCAGGTTAGGTTAGATTGTGCCACATGCATGCGCCTAGCAATGAACGAACCACTAAAAATGTATAGATTAAATCTTATATGAGACTGTCTCATTGTGAGACAGCTCCATATGCCATGTATGGAATCTAAATTTAAAAATGAGTATTTTAATATACAAAGCAATTGTTTTTATTTATTTAATTGGACTATATAGCTTAATTTAATACTCCCTCCGTTCTTTTTTATATGTCCACTTTCCTTTTTGCACGCACTTTTTAGCAAATTTTAAGTCTTAATATTGCTAAGTACGTATCATAAAAACTTATAAAAATTACATATTAAAAAAATTTACATCAAGACAAATCTAACAAGATCTCATATGAATATAGTTTATCATCAATATATACTTCAAAAATCTAATTTAAATTTCTCTCTCTAAAAGTGGACAAACTTAAATTGGACAAACAAAAAGAAACAGAGAGAGTATTATTTTATAGTAAAATCGTTTTAAATAAGTATTTATAAAATCTGTAATAATAGCAATTATTCAATTCTATGTTGCCCAATTTTAACAAGTCAAAGCTGATATAAACCGTATAAAATTTATTTAAACTAATGACCATAAAGTGGTAAATTTTGGTTAACTTGAGCTTTACTTTAACAAGTCAAATTTATTTGAATCACCCATTATTTACAACAATCCTACAAACAACCAAAATTTACCACTTTAGATGTTGAATAAGAGGATAAAATGGTACTTTTCCTCTAGGACGGTAGGGAAGGGAATATACGTCTATGAGGAAAGCGAAAAATTTATAATAATTAAAAAAAAATTATGTTGATGAAATTGAAAAATGATTACTAAAAATATAAGAATAATATATTGATATCAAAAGAAAGTAGCTAATAGGTTATTGTCTGGATAGAAAATTCTAATCAATCAATGTGATTTGTAAATCATCGTGAAAGATAAAAAAATATATTAATAAAATATGCAAAACACAAAAAGATAAATTACTATTTAAAAAATGTCACCGTATCAAATCTCTCAGCGTAGGTGTGATTTGCTAGGTTGGCAACTAACAATTATTAACTTAGAGTTGCTCTTCATCTCAAAAAAAAAACACTACAATTGCTCTTGTTTAACACAAATTCTTGTGAAAAACGGTCCCTTTGAGAAACCATCTCTAAATGGATCGCCTAATATATATTTTTTAGATATTGTAAGTAGGCATTAACAATGATGTAAATAGACATTTAAGATATTGAAAGTACGTATTAATAATACGGTAAGTAAGCATTAAAGATAATGTAAGTAAGCGTTCATCAATCTTTAATGGGTTAAGCTTGAGATACATCTCTCAAAAAGATAGAAACTAATCAAAATGAAAAAGACATCCAAATAACTTTAAAAAAAAAAATAATGCTAAATAAAGTGGTTGGAAATATTATTTTATTTGCGGTGTTTGACAATTGGTTGTTGGTTGTTGAGTGTTGGTTTTTTCAGTTAATTTGTTTGACTAGTTGAAAATGTTGGTTGTTTTTGTTAGCTTTTAACTTAGCTGAATAAGCCAGCTGTTTAATGGAGATGTTTGGTAAATTTAAATATTTGTTGTTGGTAGTTTGTTATAGAAAGAGTGGGTCAACAAGCCAAAAACGAACAAAGAAAGCTAATTGAAATAGTTTTTATTTTGGCTTAAGTCATGTTTTCAGCTGACTTAAAAACCATTTTACTAATTACTACTAACAACTAACAAGCCACAGGGCCGACCCTATATATTTTGGGGTCCTGGGCAAAATAGCAAATTTGGACCCTTTTCCTTTAAATTTATAATCTATATGGACCTTCTAAAATTATTAATTTTGATTTTTTGACATGGGGCCCTGGGCGACAGCCCCTTTTGCTCACCCTTAGGGTTGGTCCTAACAAGCCAAAAATCAAAAGTCAACCAAAAAGTCAATGTAAAAGCGGAAATCCTAACACCCTTTTCAACTTCTTCCTCCATATGAAACACTTACAACTCATAAAGATGTTAAGTAAAAAAATGCTACTATCAATAGTAACTAAAATGGTCTAGAAAGATTTACTATTAATCAAAAAAAAATAAACGTGTTTGAAAGGTGAGTAGATGAGCAAGAAAGTCAAAGTAGAAAGATAAATTAGTATAAGTGCAAATTTTGTTGTCAAAACGCGGATAGAAAAATCAGAAAGCGATTGGTCTAATCTTTTACAAATAGTAACTTTGTCTGTGTTTTATCATCATCATCTTGGAAGGATTTTTTTCCTACTTCCATTTTATAGTGGAAGAATCAAAAAGTAAAAGATAATACGGTCTGTTAGGTAGGTGATATTAAATAGTGATGTAATAAGAGAATTAATTACAGTGTAAAATTTCATTAAAAGTATCATATCATTCTCATGGTAATAATGAAACTTTGATAATAAAAAAGTTTTTTGTTTTTACAAATTTTCATTACCAACTAATACCCCATCTCCCAAAGGTAATGCATTAGAATGAATTTTATATAGAAAATGAGATGATTGAAGTTGGACAAGCATGGCCATTAAAGTAGACAAGAGACTTTTCAATCAAAATTATACTAGTTTTTCATTTCTATTACCGTCGTTTGTTGCCACCTACCAAACGGACCGTTAGTACTATATTCGAGATAATTAGAGAATCTCCATAGATAAAAATGTAATTTTAAAAGAAAATGAATTTCTATATAGAATTGTAGATGATGAGGATCGAATTTCTATAAAAAGATAAAAAAAAATCCCTAAACAACTAAATTAATCTATAATAATCGATTTTTGTATTACTTGGACTCAAGAAAAGTAATAGATTAACACTGCTTTTTTTTCTTAATAAAAATCTTTAGATCAAGGTTGACCGAGGGACGGCTATGAAGAGAAAGAAAATTGTACTTATGTTCATCCTTTAGAAAATCGTATATGCTCCAACTGAGATAATAAATATTTAACACGGGTTTTGGTACATGAGGAAGGGCTATAAAGGGTGGCAATACGTATTTAACACGGGTTTCTCTTGAAAAACTGACACATACTACAACTGAAATATGATTCAATTTTCAGATATATTAAACACAAAATCTCACAAGAGACGGTCTATAGGATAGACCACAAAATAACCTCGAATATAACCCCAAATATAAGTTATTATAACCCCAAATAATTTATTATAACCCTAAATATACTATGTTATACTTTGGGCTGGGCTTTATGTATTCCGTCTATAGAATAGACCGTCTCCCATGAGACTTACTGTATATTAAATGGATGTTACGTGTTTACTTAAAAAATGATTAAACATTAGAAACGAGCTAGTATAACTTGTTATATTAATAATATTTGTGGGTTTGTATGATCATTCAATTTGATTTTGAGAACTTTTTCGGGTCGTACTTTGTTTGAATGTAAAATAATTAATGATGTCAGCTAGAGGCGTATATTTGGGTGTTGGGACGAATTGCGAGTATAATATGTAAGTATCTTGACAAGCTATTACTTTTATATACTGGTCAATTCATATAAAGCTAATTTTTTAAACAACTCTAATTTGTCATTTCACAATATTTAGTTATTTACTAAAACCCCTATTAGTTGCAAGATATTCTTATTATAATTGATATCAACAATAATCCTCATACAAGAATAATAAGGATACCATTATGCATGGTGTACAATTCTAAACGTGTTAATAGCTACCTAATTTGTTTCCTTCTTCAATAATAATTGATGAACTTGTAATAATATAATTGACCTTTCAAAAAAAAAAAAAAAAACCTTTCAAAAAAATAAAAAAAAAAATTGACCTTTCTTAACTAGAAAGCTCACCAATTCACCAAGCATGGGCGGACCCAGTATTGTGACAAGGGGTACAACTGTACCCCCAGTTTGAAAAAAAAAATTCAGAAAAAAAAAAATTAAAAAAATAAAAAATAAAAAATCAGCATTCAGCAAGCTGTTCCACTAATTATCCATCTTCTACAATAGTATTGGTGTTATACTCTTTCTCTACTGCCAAATCGTGGTTCTGGACATCAGTGAGTTCTTTTACTGAAATTTTGATTTTTTTTCTGAAGTAATTTCGTTCAACATATGGTGTATTCGATTTTCAATTGAGGTTTTATTGGTAGGATTACTAGGATAAACTAACCTGATTTTTATTCTGTACTTTTTATCTCTTAACCTGCCATTAGTGAGGATACTCGTTGCTCAAACTCGAAAAGTTGTTTTGAAAAATTTAATTTAAAAAATTCCATTTTTGCTCGTTGTCTTTTAAAAATCTCACATTTCGATTATTTTTTAAAAATCTAACCTTTATGTTAGTTTTTCTCTTAGTAATTCGATATTTTGGTTTTTAATTTGTTTAATGTTAAATGTTGCAAGTAACTTAACGAGGTCAGTACTTTGAGCAGTATAAAGGTTGGATTTTTTTTTAAAAGAGAATGAGAAAGAGTGAGATTTTTAAAATTAGATTTTTCTTTTGTTATTTCTAAACATGTTTGTGTTAGTTATATTTAAAGGACTCAACATACTGTATTGGAAATTTTTCACAAAATTTAAGAAGCATTTTTCAAAAATTTATCTTTTTTTTCTTGGATTTTTCTATTTTTATTTAAAAAATCTTTAGATGACAACATTATCTTTGAATTTTTCACAATTGACTTGCATGAGTTGGTCGGAATATTTGAAAAAATTTTCGCCCATCGTTTGTGATGCTAGAGACTTTGAGTTGATTAGGGTTCATTCCTTCAAGTGTCACATGACTGCCCAGCGCAAGTATTTTTATTTTTATTTTTATTTTTATTTTTAATATGGGGTAGGTTGATGGGAGGGGAGGGCTAGGTGAGATTCGATGGCAAGACCTCGTTTGGAATTCCTGGGTCCGCCACTGTATGACGTTCGTGTTTTGTACCCCCAGTTTGAAATTCCTGGGTCCGCCACTGTCACCAAGACACTACGTACCTTAAGATCACAAGTCAACCACTAACATGGTGGGACGATGTTTAAGTTGATGTTTGAGGTGCTATGATAAACAACGTGCTCACTATGGGCGCATCTAGTGTGTAGTTATTGTGAAGGAATCAACTTAGTCAAAAAGTTTAAGCTGATGTTTGAGGCGTCATAATATGTTAGATATCTAAGACACCTCTCACTCGAGAGCCCTCTAGAAGTGTGGATGCAACACATGTCCTCTTCAATTCTAACGAAATAATCCACTTTAAATGAGAGAAAATTGATATTTGAAGTCGTGACCTCTTATCACGCTGATTTTGATACCATGTCAAGGAACCAACTCAATTAAAAGCTTAAGTTGAAGGTTGAGGTCCCAAGATATGTTATATACTCTAACATATGTAAATGAACCAACTCAACCAAAAGCTTAAGACTTAAGCTGGCGATGGTTGAGGCCCCATGATATGTTATATACTCTAATAGTTATTGAATTCGGTTGACATTATTTAAATCCTAAATAAAATCGAATAGTATATGTAAATATATTTTAGATCATGAATTGATTAGTATGAATTGATTAGAATAAAATGCATTTTAGATGAATTTGTGTTTTTTTGACATCACTTTTTTTTTTTTTTTTTCTGAATTCGTCACTATTACTCATACCAAGACATCCTTAAATAGAGTATAGATGCTAAACATTAATATTAATAGTTAAATTATAATTCTAAATAGTATTGATGTTCACGTCCTTCATAATATAAATGTAATTTGCATTTCTAATTTTTATTTGACTATTACTTATCAAAAAACGTTGTATATGTTTGTATTGAATAAGAAACATAGCACCGAAAATAGATATTACAAGTATAAAACAACCTACTATAAATATTGAGAAAATAATCTTATTAAAATAATCAGTTTGTATTTGAACTATCAATAAAAGAAAGATCTTTTAGACAATAATATCTTCGAAAATTTGATACTAAACCGAGGAACTATTTAGATTTCCTAAAAACATTATTCCACCTTTTTAGTATTTAGGCTGAATAAAATGATCATACAAATAGTGAAAAGATTGCAAGATGAGGAGAAATTAAAAAAACACAAAATATATTTCCTATTTCCCAAATTCTTGTTAAGAATGGTCTCATCGTGAAACCAGGGGCGGACCCACTAAGAGACAAGGGGGTACAGCTGTACCCCCACTTTGAAAAAAAAAATCAGAAAAAAAAATTAAAAAAATTAAGAAACCCATTTCTGCCCTTCTCACTCCAGTCTCTCTCCAAACTCGCCTGCCTGTGGGTATTGTAATTAACAAGTAATTTATCAATGGAGGATCCATCAATAACAACTCTTTTCAAAAAATTAAGATGTGGGTATTGTAATTAACAAGTAATTTTCAATTGGGTAGTGATTAATTTGCTGAATTTTGGTTTGAATTCTTGGTTAATTGCTGTTTTTTTGAGGGAAATGAAAAAAAAAAAGCTTAATTATATAAAGTGCAGAGAGAGAATATAGAAAGAGACTGATTTGAGTAGGGGTTTTGAGAAAAGGGTTGGAGTTCTATGTCTAAATTGACTTCTTCGCTCCTCCTCCCCACTATTTAATCAAAAATTAAATCACCATAAAAATTTAAAAAATAAATTAAAAAATTAAACTCTCACCCTATCAAATCTTACCATATAAGAATGATTTGTTAACCTCATAAAAGGAATTTTAATAAATAGAGTTGCCTAATTTTACTCGATTAATTGAAACAAGTTTAACTCAACTTGACTCATAATAACCTGCATTCAATCAAATCACATTGATAAGCTATATACGTATTACGTACACACAATCTAAAAAGTGACGGGATCAACTGAACACCTAAATCTATACTCCCTCTTATTTTTCTTATTAGTCTCATTTCTAAATAGGGTTAAGTCACACTATTAGTCTCATTTTTATTTATAGAATGTATTTTTGACATTATTACCCTTTCTCACACTATCTTTTTACAATAAATCTAATGAAAAATCATTAACAATTCAATTATTCCCACGAGCAACATCTTTTTTTATTGGAAAAATTAACATTAATAATACAAACTTTTGCTTATTTCCTTACAATAATAAGAACTTTTGATTAACCATGAATAATACCAACTTTAAGGGTTTTTTCCTAGAAAATCCTTAATATGTTAAAAATCAAACTATAGGTGATTATAAGACAAAAAATTTTTGTAAATTAGTTAATAAATTAAAGTTGATATTATTCAAGGAAAATAACCCCTACGTTGGTATTATTCATGGTTAATTAATAGTTGGTATTATTATAGGGAAATTAACATTATCTTTGAATTTTTCACAATTGACTTGCATGAGTTGGTCAGAATATTTGAAAAAATTTTCGCCCATGGTTTGTGATGCTAGAGACTTTGAGTTGATTAGGGTTCATTCCTTCAAGTGTCACATGACTGCCCAGCGCAAGTATTTTTATTTTTATTTTTATTTTTATTTTTAATATGGGGTAGGTTGATGGGAGGGGAGGGCTAGGTGAGATTCGATGGCAAGACCTCGTTTGGAATTCCTAGGTCTGCCACTGTATGACGTTCGTGTTTTGTACCCCCAGTTTGAAATTCCTGGGTCCGCCACTGCGTGAAACAAGTCTTATATCTGAGTAAAGGGCCGTTAAGTTCATTTTGGACTCTAGAGCAAAAGATAAAAAGCCGTCCCTAAAAACTTAAGTTGTAACAATTTATATAATACTTCTTTTTATTTTGTATTGTTTATATTTTAAATATATTATAAAACATCTCTAATAATAATTCATATTACATATAAAAAATACAAATTATATCTATTTCATTTAAGTTAATATCAACCAAGCTTGTATATGAGAAATATTTTTGAACCGTCAAAAACTTGAAGCTCTGAGCCGATTGTTCGTTTTATCTTTGCTAATTTACGGCCATGAATAAATTAGATAGCCTAATAATATTTATGCAATTGAAGATGACCTTTCCCGTAACGAATCTGTAGATTTTTATGTTAACAAAAAATTAATTTCATGTGTTTAGAACGTGATAGATGTGATTGACGACCATAAATTTTATTTCTATTATCCATCACAGCATATATTTGTCCATCCCATATCACCCTCAAATAACCGAATGAGTAAATTGTCCGTTTTCATTTGATATTTTAAAAAAACTATGTATTCAATGCTAATACACACATTGTTGTGAGAGACGATCTTTCCGAAAGACATATTAAATACATGGGTTAAATAGCCCAACAAATACAAATTAAAAAAAAAATAAGAGTGTAGGCTTCTTGTTTTGAGGTCGTCTCTTTGAGAAATGGTCTCTCACAAGAGTAGCTGATGCTAATAACATAGACCTATTGAACATTTTCAGTACTATACAGTAGAAATAATAATATAAAGTTAGTGTAATTTCATGTAAAATGAGAGGCTAAACCATACTCCCTCTATTCTATTTAATTTGCAATATTTTTTATTTTGATCTGTCCCACTTAATTTGCATCATTTCTATTTTTGGACTATGCCTACCACTTTCTTTTAATCCCATCCATACATTTTAACTCTATTTTAATTTCGACCACACAATTCGTTTTCTCTTCATTTAATATCATAATCTACTTTTTTCTTAAAAAAATAATTTTCTCTTTGCTTCAAATTATCAAATTATATGGGACGGGGGGAGTGTATTGCTTTTTCATGACTAGGCCCATTTAAGAAAATGTTCACGAATCACGATTCATGAATATACTCCCTCTAATCTTTTTAGTTGTCTCATTTTCTTATTAGGTAAATTCATATCAATTGTCTCATTTTCTTTTTTGTCTATCTTTTTTTACCTAAACACCCCTACTTTTATTACTACCAATATCTAACTACCACCTTTACAATTAATTTAATCAATTAAAATACACAACTGCCACTTTTTTAAGAGACCCCACACCATCCTTAATAACCGTTAAAATCCAAAAGGGAACATCTAAAATAATTCGGAAGTATCTAAAGACAATAAATATAGTTTATTTTCCTACATGTGAAATTTCTAAAAGTTGCCTTGGTTTTAAACATGCCATAATTCTGCACAAACATTCAATGAATGATGTTGTAGTGGTTGTTAGGATGTCTTATCCTTGCTTATGGGGGCTACACATTTAATTAACCACATATTTTATTTTTTTGTTATTCATTTGTTATTACTCATACAACCTAGTCACCATGATGGGACGGATTTGTTTTTTATTTTCTTTTCATTTTATTTATTATAAATTCTAAAATAAGACGATCTCATTGTGAAAGATTCGTTTAACGATAAAATTATCTTATTGGATTAGCTCAATATATAATCTTAAGTGATTACTTATTGTCAAAGAACCAACTCAACTAAAAGTTTAAGCTGATAGTTGTAATTTTAAAATGTGTTATATACTCTAACACGCCCCATAACACAAGAGCGCTTTGGGCTAAAAGTGTTGATGCAACACAGGTCTTCCTCATACCTAGTGTTAGATATTCCACTTTAAATAAGGGGCGATTGAGATTCGAAAACGTGACCTCTTGTCACGCTGGCTTCTGATATCATGTCAGAGAACCAACTCAACTAAAAGCTTAAATTGACGGTTAAAGGCCCAAGATATAATATATATATTCTAACACTTATAACCGTTAAGTGATTACTTGCAATCTTAACGTAACCAATAATAGCATTAGAGTGATCACTTACAATTTTAAAGTGATCATTTGCAGTTATAAGTGATTACTTTATCAAGTTTTAAAGTGATCACTTATAATCTTAAATTGATCGATTAAAAAGATAAATTGATTGTATGCCTTCTCATAGTGAGACTGTTTATACAAGACTTGGGTTTATATAAAGATGACTAAAATGTCTAATTGTAGGAGATCCTTAAAAAATACTCCCTCCTATTCACCATAGGAGTCCCATTTGACTTTTCACGAATTTTACGGAGAGTCAAATGGGACCACATGTGTAAGAGAAAAATGTAGAGTTTTTAAATTTTTATAGGTGTAAAGTGGAGTTAGTAGGTATAAAGGTGTAAAAAAGATTAAAACTAATACAATCATTCAAAAACAAGGGAAATCAAAGGACTAAATAAACTTACAAACTTGAAGGAAGATTGAATCTCAAACGCTAGATTAGAGTTCTTGCAACTAAATTAATACTAGAGTAATTAAAAACTAGATTAATCAAAGACTAAGAGAAAAACTAAGTAAAGTAGTAGGTAGGAGCAAAGAAACTAATATGAGATTAAAGGGCTATTTATACTAATGAGGGTAATTAAACCCTAAGCCAATGAGAAAATCGGACAAAAACACGCGAATATCTGACAAAATAAACCGCTGAGTCGGCTTTCAAAGTGATGGAGAACTCAGCCAAGTCGGTTAGACAATCTGGAAAATGAATTAATTTTTCAGCCTAGACCGTCGAGTCGGCGGTATCAAAAACATGCACGTCGCCAATCGGCTGCGCCTTCTGGAAAAACACATGCCTCTGCTTCAATCACCGCCGAGTCGGCGGTCCCTTCAAAATACCCACAGCCGAGTCGGTTGTTTCTCCTGGAAAGTGCAGTCATCTTTTCTTCAAACGCCGAGGCAAATGGTGCCTACCTCAGCCAACTCGGTTCTTGGCTCATGGGAGCATTTGTTAGTGAAATTTATTCTTTTGATCATGACTTGATTCAATTGAAAGATGTGTTTCTCTTGGTCTTTACTTAGTTTTTCTTTTAGTCTTTGATTAATCTAGTTTTTAATTACTCTAGAATTAATTTAGTTGCAAGAACTCCAATCTAGCCTTTGAGATTCAATCTTCATTCAAGTTTGTAGGTTTATTTAGTCCATTAATTTCCCTTGTTTTTGAATGATTGTATTAGTCTTAATCTTTCTCTAGTGAACTTTAGATTTATCTTTTAATCATCCTTTAATAAAAAGTGTAGTTTCTTCTCCATTATTGCTTTAGTATTTATTGTTATTGTCATTAAGTATTTCATTATGGCTCATTCTAATTTATTATCTTATTTATTATCATTCATGTCTAGCATTAAGTTAAAAATAGTATTTATTGCATTCAATAAGATTATTGAGTAGATCCATATTCTAGGGTTAGGGTTTTGAACCTATAAGTTGAGTATGATTTAATTCTTGGATGTGTCTATGAGGTTGAGGATTAAAGTGGTTAAATTGTGCTAATTAACCCTAAATTAAATATGTTGTGTCGGACTAGTCAATAGAACTAGCGTGTGAGATTGGGATCGACTTTGCTTTAGGGTAAATTTTAGTTAAATTCTAATTAATTAGTTCAATAAAACTAGCGTGTAAGAATCGAACTAATAGGGTCTAAATCTAATAGTTAATCAATAGAGCGAGAGTTTGAGATTAACAAGATCATGTTTAACCACGAATTTAATCCGAATCTTCATGGACACTATTGAGAATTGAGTAATACAAGACTTTAGGGGATTTCCGACACCCTAGATTTCATCATCATATAGTTTAACCTCATTTTAATTATCGCATTCTTAGTTGTTAGTTCACAAACAATCAACATTTTTATTCCCCTTAGCAATATAATCAACTAAAACAACTAAGTCTTTTGTCCCAAGCTTTATTGTGTTCGACCTGCAGCTACACGTGCACCGCAGCTACAGTACCGTCTCCCAAATAGATTTAATCTCTTCCATAATGACCGTAAAAAATGAAAGGACTTAGAGTCGATCCTTGATGGAGTCCGACTTTAACCGGAAAATGCTATACTAGTGTTTGAATGTTGGTCGAAACTTTGTTATACATATCTTATATAACCTTAATGTACACTGGAAAAATGCTTCTAGCCTTGAGGCTATCCCAGATGACGCGTCGGGTATACTATCATACGCTTTCTCCAAGTCGAAGAACACCATATACAAATCGTTCGTTCGCTCTATATTTTTCCATCAGTTTCCTCAAAACATGAATTGCCTTGATGGTGAACCAACCTAGCATAAAACCGAATTGATTCTCTCTAATCACCATTTCCTGTCTAATTCTCTCCTCTCTATCACTCTTTCCCACAATTTCATAGTGTGGCTCAAAAGTTTGATACCTCTATAGTTCCCGCATATTTACGCATCGCCTTTGTTTTCAAACAAAGGTATTATTGGGTTATTCCTCCATTATTCTGGCATCTTATGTGTCCTCTAGATAATATTAAAGAGGTTAGTCAGCCAAAGAATGTCCTTCTCTCCTAAACCCTCATGCAATTCAAAATCATATTGACTTGATAATCGTCACTTTCGACACATAAATAAGGTAATAGCCACTCAACATTATCTGTAGCCAAAAATAACGATTTAACATTTTTTTTCCATCTTTATGTCGTGTTTGGAAAGTGACACTCTCTCCACTTATAAGTAGTTAAGTGACACTCTCTCCAATCATCATATGCATTTAGTATATGCTTGAGCTACAATTGGTGGAATCATAAATTTTAGAAATGTGGTGCTAGAACATGCAAAGAATTTCCTTCTACTCCAAGCAGAAAATACATGTCTTTTGGTCCTATCCATCCTAACATCCTTTTTTAACACTATTATCAACACAAGCTTCTTAGAAAAAAAAAAAGTAAAAGCGACCATTGACTATGAGTAAGTGAAAGAATACCTAATTATCATCCAAAACTTGGAAAAAAACAAAGATTAAACCATATCAAGCTAGTTCATAGGTCTCCTTTTATCTAGCTTTACTTTTCACCTTTAGCAAGTACATCATGAATATATATATAATCACAACATAACTTAAATGTAAAATGTGGATAAAATATACTTCCTCCGTACCACTCATTTTTCATCAATTATCATTTTATGTCTCAGTCATTCTGCATCAATTATGTCATTCACTTTGTTTTAATTTCATACATATATGCTAATTCTCTTTTTATTTTATCAACGTACATAATTCATTTTCACTCTTCATTTGTTACAAATATCCATTTTTCATAAAAATCACACCTTCTTATCACAAATTCTTGTGAGAGATCTCTTTGAAAGATCATCTCTAATTCGGTCAGCCCATTATATATTTTTTAAAATCTTGTAAGTAGGCATTAAGAATGATGTAAGTACACATTTGAGATATTAAAAATAGGCATTAAATATACGATAAGTAAACATTAAGAATAATGTAAATAGACATTAAGAATACAATAAGTAGGTATTAATCTTTAATGTTCTGAGTTTGAGATACGTCTCTCAAAAAGACAGTCTCTTAAGACAGGGAAGAGTAAGAAAAGGGAGTTGATCTAATTGTCCACGCTAAGTCAAGGCAATCATGTATGAATGATAAGTTTTGTTAGAGCTCTCTCTATCTTTAAGAATTGCTCATGTGTGTTGTATGCTTTGTTAGGTGATGCAAGTAGTAATAGCACATGTAGAGACTAGAGAGTGGTTTAACTATCTCAAACAAACTATTGGACACTTTCTTGCAAATGTATCACCAACTATGAACTATCCTATTCAATATATAATCACCATTTGAAGCTATAATTTTAGGTTTAGATCATTTTTGCATGATTATTTCAACTCTTTTGCTTGGCACATTTTTTTACAAAGTGGATTAGTGTGTTGAGGCCGAGGAAATGAGTCCTAGGTGAATTTATTTGAGACCTGATCTAAATAGTGATATTTGCTCTCCAACTGAGATAATACTCGATATTGAGAAAAGAATTAGTAAATTAGAGGTGATTAGGTTGTCAATTTGGTTTAAGAACGAGCGGTTACCTATTGAGTAATCAAAATACTTCTATAAGAGTATGGACGAGAATATTGATTAGAATTTAACCTAATAAATAAAAGTTATTGTAGGTTATTGAAGATGTGAGGTCATTTAAAGTAAATAGTAATAATATAGTTAGCTGAAGATGGTAAGTAAAGGGAAGGAGAAGAAAGAAAGAGAAGAAAAATAAAAGGAGATAAACTTATTTGTTTGTTTAGGAGGAAAATAGAAAGAAGAAAAAAAAATGGATAAAGTGAACTTTTTCACTGTGTTTGGATAGAGGAATTTTGAGGGAAATGAAAGGGAGGAATTTGAAGGGGAATCTTTTTGTTTGAATAACAGTTTGAATAACAATTTTAGAAAATGAGAGATTTGAAAGGAAGGAAAAAAGAGAAACTAATATCCGTTATTTTGTTAATAACCAAATATTTCCAAGAGGAGAAAGATTGGAAGTAAAACAAACTTGTTAAGTATAATATTGTTTATATTCAAACTTTTTTTGAAGCTTTTATTAATATTCAGCTATAGTGTGTGTATTATTATTGATGGTATTTAATTTATTTAGAATTTTAAATATTTTATTTTTCTTTTATTTCCCTTTAATTTCCTCCTTATACAAACAATTGAAATTATCCTCACTAGTCCCTCCCCTTCCTTTCCCTTCTCTTCTTTTCTTTTTCTTTCCTTTCCTCCTAAAACCTTATCCAAACACCTTTCCTTTCCCTCCTAAAACCTTATCCAAACATGGTGTTAGTACTTAAAAAGTAAAAACCATGAAAAAAAATGACATGGTTTCATTCAGATCAAAAGTAGTAAGAGTAAGTCAATTTAATTATTTCGATTTTGATAATCAATATAACATTTCTTTTCTAAAATTGAAAAGATTTGACTGTTAACGAAAATAAAGACTAAAACTCTTTTAAATATCTTATTTCCAAATCCCCCCCCCCCCCTTAAAATTGTTATCAAAGCAAAAGAAAACCCGTCCCTTTAAATTCTCTCCCTTTCCTTCCAAACCCCTCAACCCAAACACAACGTAAATGAAATCATAGACAAATTTTATTAAGAATACAATTTTTCCATAGGAGGAAAGATTAGAAAGGAAAACACTCATTTCCTTTCCTTTCCTTTCCTTCCATTGTAAACAAACAGCTTTTTACCTATCATGTTCCTTTCCCTTCCTTCCAATCCCCTTCTCTTCCTTTATTTTCTCTCTTAATTTCCGATTCCAAATAAATATATTTATTAATAGTTTACAGCCCATCTTGTATGGGATCATCTCACGGTGAGACTAGGGGTGTTCAATGGGTCGGGCCCCCATTTTGAGCCCTTATCCGACCCGTTTTTTAGAAGGGCTTTGTAAGGGCCGGGTCGAAAATAGGTCGGGCCGGAAATGGGCTTTACTCTATGTAGTGATGGCCACGGTCCGGGTTGGCCCGAAACCGAACCGGTCCCGAACCGCTGAAAACCGGAACCGGAACCGGAACGTTCGCGACAGGTTCCGAACCGGAACCGAACCGCTAAATCGTGGACCCACCGGAAAAAAGTTGCCGGAACCGTGGAACCGCCGGAAAAATTCGAAAAAACCGGAAAGAACCGCGGACCGGTTGGACCGGACCGGGTGAACCGGCCCAACGGTCCAATGGAACCGGTTGGAACCGCAGAACCGGACCGGAACGGGTGAACCGGCCCAACGGTTCCAGGGAACCGGACCCGGAACCGCACGGTTCCAACGGCCCAACGGTTCTTTGGAACCGGTCAAACTAGCCGTTTTTTCCTCTTCTATAAATACCCATCACTTTCAACCATTCCAATTCACAACTCATCTCTTCTCCTTCTCTCTCTACTTACTCTCTCTACTTAATTACTTAATTACGCAATTATTCTCTTAATTACATAATTAGTTTACTAATTATTTCTTAATTATTTCTTAATTATTTCTTAATTAGTCATCTAATTAATTCTTAATTAGTTCTTAATTATTTGTTAAATATTATATAATCATGTCTTCATTTTTGAAAAAAGCCACAAAAAAAGTCACTAAAGTGGCAAAATCTTTGGGGGGTTCTTCTTCAAGCTCCAAAAGAAAGGCACTATCAACTCCATCAATATCAACAACACCGTCGGTTAGTAATTACGAACCGACTTATCCAGAAGGGTACGAGCCTAGTTACGACCGAGAATTACACGAGTACGCGGAATATGTTGAAAGAGAAATTGAAGATGAAGAAGAAACACCACAAGAAGAAGAAACACCACAAAATACACAAGAGGAAGATGATCCAACGACCCCTATCGGGATACTTAGATCTCGACAATCATCAACGAGATCGCTTGAAGAAGCACAACAACAACAAAGACAAGCTCGTGGTAAACGAGTCAATTTTCAAAGTATCGGTTAGTTTTCTAATTTTAATCTTCAACTTGATTGAAACTTAAATTCTTATTTATTTTAATAATGTTTTTATATTTATATTTAGATGAAGATGAACCTGTAAGACAACCTTTTCCGGCAATGCCACCTCCTAGTGGTAGAGCTGTTTCACATGTTTGGTCGTACTTTACAAAAGAACCAACCGACAACCCGGACGTGTTCTTATGTACTTGTCAAATATGTGAAAGCCAAGGAGTAAAGCCCTCGGTTTCTTATAATTTCACCAAAGGTAAATAGTTTTTAAGTTTTAACTTTTTATAAATGATATTAAATATTAGAAAGTATTAAATATTCATTTTTTGTGTTTTGTGAATACGTATTAGGTGGTGGTACCGGATCTTTCAACAAGCATTTGGCCAAAAAACATGGAATTACAAAAGAAACACATACAAGCGGCAGCGGGACAACAAGCGGAAGCGGACAACCACAATGGGCAGCGGACTTTCCCGGCGGACCCGGAGGTATGCCTTTTAAATATGATCGTAATTTAATGATCGATGAGTTTTCTAAATATGTTATTGGTGATGAATTGCCCTTTGTACACGGTGAAAGTCAAAGATATGAATATTTCAATAGGAAATGTTTACAACCGCAATTTAGAGCAATCCCTAGGAATACTCTTAAAAGAAGAACTATTAAATTATATGAATCAAAAAGATATGAGTTAACACAAATGTTTAAAACATTTAACGGGAGAGTTAGCTTAACGACCGATATTTGGTCGGCTCCCCCACATTTAGAACCATATATGTGTGTAACAGCACATTGGATAGACCGTAATTGGTCTATTCAAAAAAGAATAATCGCATTCGAGATAATGCCCGAAAGACATACGGGCGAAAACATTAAATATAGATTAGTTGAAATTTGTAGAGAATGGAACTTATTGGATAAAATATTTAGTTTATCTACTGATAATGCTTCCGCAAATATAAAATGTATGGAACTTTTATATAATGAACCCGCTTTTACTAGTATATTAGGAGGTAGTTTATTACATGTACGTTGTTGTGCTCACATAGTAAATTTATCTTGTCAAGCAGGTATCAAAAGTTTAAGTGATTTATTAGGTCCAATTAGAGACATAGTCAAATGGCTTAGATTAGGACACGTTAAACGAAGATATAAACAATTATGTGCCCAATATAATCAAAAAAAAGTATATTGGGCTTTAGACACTCCTACACGGTGGGGTTCGACCCACGATTTATTAAAAAAGGCGATTTTATATCGCCCCATCATAACACAATTATATAGTGAGTTTACGGATAGTACTATAAGTGATGATACCTGGGACTTGGCTATAGGAGTAGAAAAATTACTACAAGCGTATGTCCACGCAACTAAAATATTTTCTTATGTATATGAACCAAACGTTCACTTAGTAATAAGTGAATGTGTTACTGTTTTTTATCATTTGCATTCATGTTCTTACGAAGATACTAACGTTGTTTTGAGGCCGATTATTGCAGAGATGATGGATAAGTGGAGAACTTATTTTACCGATTTCCCTTATATTTATGGCATTGCTACACTTTTAGATCCGTGTTTGAAGACGGAAGTCTTAACTAAAGTAATAGGATTTTATTATCAAGCACTAAATCGCCCGCCTACTGATGTACATAATTATGTAGGCAATTGTAAAAAACTGTTATCAGACCTTTATGACCATTATGCTACTATATATAACCCGAAACGCGATACGTCTAGGCGTGCTAGCGTCTCGGCACGTCCCGATACTTATTATAATTCCGTAATCGCTAATATAATGAGCCGCGATGATGCTTTTCTAGGATCATCTTCCTCCACCTCCGCTACATATATAGAATTAGATAGCTATCTAAAACATCATTTTGAAATCGACCTAAGTACTTATAATATTTTAGAATGGTGGAGAGAAAAAGCGGCAAAATACCCTATATTATCGCGAATTGCAAAGGATATCCTTGCAATTCTTGCTTCTACTATTGCGTCCGAGTCGGCTTTTAGTGCAGGTAAAAGAGTTTTGGATGAAAAGAGATGTCGTCTTGCACCACATAGCATTCAAATATGTGTTTGCAAAAAAGATTGGGATCAGGCGGAGGTCCGAATGCAAGGAGAAATGAACGATGATGATCAAGACGAAGATGATCCATGGATGCTGATGGATACGTCTGCATCGTCGGGAGGAGAGTCGGCGGGAGCATCCAACCAACCAGATGACGATGACGAGTAGGATCGCGACAACGGAATATCGGACCACGGCAATACGACATTCAACCACTACTAATAAAAGGTATGTCAAAGAACTACGTGGACTTTGATTCCTTCGGGATACGTAGGCAGCTTAGTATTCCTTCGGGATACTAGGTTCAAGTCCATTCTCTCCCCCCCTTTTTTTTTATGATATTTATCGTTGATTCGTTTCTTATTAATTTATTTTTTTCGTTCTTTTTAGTAAATATTTTAATAACGATGACAACCAATGCATTTCCCTAATAATCAAGTAATCGACGAAGGTACGTTCGCATTATTATAGTATTTTTTTATTAAAAATAAAGGAAAAATAAAAATGGAACCGATGGTCCGACCCACCCGGCCCGGGAATTGGGACCGCCGGAACCGTCTCATGAACCGCCAAGGAACCGGTTGGAACCGGCCGGAACCGGAACCGGAACCGGAAAAGTCTGGGTCAGGTTCCAAATGGAACCGGAACCGGTTGGAACCGGAACGGAACCGGCCCAACCCGGACCGCGGCCATCACTAACTCTATGTAAAATGAAGCGGGCTATAAAAGGGCTCAATAAGGGCCGAAAACGGGCCTTTGTAAATAACATAATTAATGTATAATTTAAATATTAATATTTTATTAATTTTTTTATGATTTATGATAATTTAATTGTTATAAATTGAAAAATGGGGATTAAAAATATTTTTAGTAGTAAAAATGGGCCGGATTGGGCCGGACCGGGCTTTCAAAGCCCAGCCCATTTAAAGCCCATATTAATTCTAAAGGTTCCTTATCCGGCCTGGCCCATATTTACTTAAGCCCGGCCCGGCCCTTATCCAGCCCATTGAACACCCCTAGGTGAGACGACCTCAAAACAAGAAGCTCATGAGCTAAAAATTTCTATTATTAGGCCATTTAACTTAAAAGATGAAGCATGTCTCAGAGTGAAACCATCTCATACAAAAAATTGTGATAGTGTAAATAGCAATTCACATGCTCCAATCCAACAGTAAAATTGATCTCAAATCTTGAAAAGCATTTACCCAACAGTGTACAATCAATTCACATATTTTTTATTTTTTTTTTTTGAGATAATCAATTCACATATTTTTACTGTATGTAAAAGGGTCACAAGAAGGCAGCAGAAGCCCAGAACAACATAGT
Source organism: Amaranthus palmeri (assembly GCA_019776075.1). Taxonomy (NCBI): domain Eukaryota; kingdom Viridiplantae; phylum Streptophyta; class Magnoliopsida; order Caryophyllales; family Amaranthaceae; genus Amaranthus; species Amaranthus palmeri. Next base: position 720,513 of record JAAKBH010000037.1, on the reverse strand, counting down.
GAACTCAAAAGTATTTATAAATATATGAATATTTAAATTATAAAATGAATGATAAAAACAGTAAAACACAAGTATAACATAGACCATGTGGTACCACGTTATTTGGAAACATAACCCATAACCAAAAACATAAAATTGGTACCTACTTTAGAGTATTTTCAAGGTAAACATCTACCAATACTCTCTATATTGTTACATGTACAGTTGTCTTCACTATTGAGTGCATCACAAGCACATCAAAATTCTTAAACATTATCCTCAATAATTTTATTTATTGTCTTATCTTTCGTGAATAATTTCTATTATCGATTAATCTAAATAATTCAACATTGTATACTTTTTAATTGACAATAATCCTTACCACATTTTCATCGGCTTATAAGTTACAAGTACTTTGCACTTGTTTGTACTTTGCTTTTAGTGATTTAGTCAATAGTAGGGATTATTCACAACAGATGGGCAATAAGTGAGATCATTTAGAAAATATAAAAAGGTTGAATTACTTAAAGGAAAAAGTGTCAAAAAGTACCTAATAAAAACTTTTTTTTTAAAAAGTATCTAATAAAAAAAAATTTCCAAAAAATACCTAACAAAAATTTATTTTTTCAAAAGAGTACCAACTAACGGTTGGGGTTAACTTTTCCGTTATATTTTTTTTGCCCATTTTAAAAAGGTACCTAATAAAATTTTATTTTCAAAAAAGTACCTAATAAAAAAAATTTTCAAAAAAGTACCAAGAACACAACATAATTATCAATACAAACACAACATAATTATCAATACAAACACAACATAATATATAACTCTAAGAACATCATACATAAAAAAGTTCACACATCATCCAATACAAACACAATACATATGTTGCGTTCTTGGTACTTTTTTGAAAAGAAAATTTTTATTAGGCACTTTTTTGAAAAGAAAATTTTGATTATGTACTTTTTAAAAATGGGCAAAAAAAGATAACGGAAAAGTTAACTCTAGCCGTTAGTTGGTACTCTTTTGAAAAAATAAACTTTTGTTAGGTATTCTTTGGAAAAAAGTTTTTCATTATGTACTTTTTTGAAAAAAAAGTTTTTATTAGATACTTTTTGACACTTTTTTCTTATTTAAATATAATCTATAGTGAAGATTATTCACAGCTGATGGGCAATACATGAGATTATTCAGGACAATTTCTCTACAAAATTCTTTCAATTGTGCCAATATCCAATGCTTTCAATCAAAAGTCAACACTAATATTGTAATTGAGCTTGGGTTTAAACTCGTTTAAACTCTCGCTTAGGGGCGTTCCAAACAGACTCGATCACATACGGTTCAACCCCGTCAATAATAAGACATATATTAGATTATTATTCGATTAACAACACTAGAGTGATGATGAAGGACAAGGTAGGTCAGCCTCCATGTAAGGGTAGGCAAGTTCAACCAACAAGAAGGCCCACTCAGACTTTTACATAGTGTTGATTACATTATGATTAATCACTTGTTTTAAGGAAAAAGGGCAAGATCCCATTCCCAACTGTGAAGATGACGACCCATAACATTAATCAAAAAGATACCGACACTTTTATAGTAATACTTGCACACAAACAATCCAGCTTAATCTTCATTAAACACCCACCTAAACCCAGAATTCTGCTTTCATCACTCTATCTGTCAGTCTACTCTAATTAAACATGAACAAAATAACAATTTAAGACAATGTGGAACAGAGAAAATCTAGGTCCAAGTCTAACTAGGCCGTAGTCTAACTCATTTAATTAAAAATCAAATAAATATGGGATTAATATGTAGCATCTAGAGGTGGTTATTCGGGTTATCGGGTTGATTTCAGATTAAGCGTTTCGCGTCGGTTTGAAATTAGATTTTGTGTCCATATTGTTTTATTACATAATTATAAATCATTTTTGAAGTCGGGTCAAATCAGGTTCGGTTATAAGGTTGGGTACATTTTGTGTCATCGGGTCTGTTTTGAACACCTCTTGTAACATATATAGAACAATGACAACCGATTTGGTTTGGTTCGGTCTACCCTATAGTATCCATGATAGAAGTGTACATTCGGACATTCAGGCGAGTTTCATGTATGATATCTTGGTTTTGGTTAATTTCAGCGTCCGTAATGTTTTGATTTGATTTCAATATGCGGGTTATTTCAGGTCGAGTCAAGTCATACTCATTTTCGGATAATCGGGTGAATTAATGGAGATTTCACCCTTCATGTTGAATGGAAATATAATCAGCTTAACAAAGTATAAAACAGTGCAATTGTCAGAGGAATTAATTGAAGGGAGAGAGAAAGACAGAAAGGAGACATGAAGAGAAAGACAATAAAAGGAGTTTCAGTACAACTACAACTGCCAGGTTCAGGGGTTCCTTGGAGTAGCAATAAAGACTTTCTTTTTCCTTCATTACCCCTCTTTCTGCTAGATCTTCCCAACCCAACAGCAGTATCAGAACTATGTAAGCAACAAGACTAAAAATGAGTACAATCTTTTCTTAAGAACAAAAGTTGGCATTCATTTCTTACCTTATCTTTTTCAACCCAAAAAATGGAAATCACCCATAAATTATTCTCTCTTTCAAATATAATGATGGCAGTTATGGTGTTCATCATCATAATCATGGATCATAGCATGGACATTATAATGGTGAATGCTTCCTGGGATGAAACAGAGAGTATGCAAGTATATGATGAAAGAGTAGAATCTAAGATCAAAGCTATGTCTGGGGATGATGATGGTGAAAAGGATGATGTAATGGTGGAAAAGTTCAGGGCTTTACTTGGACTAAGAGCACTTCATAACAAAATAAAACCAACAAGGAATGACTCACCTGCACCATCTCCTTCTGCAATTTTCGTCGAAGCCGAGCCTCCGGCACCAACTCCTGCTCCTGCTCCTGCACCGGTTTTCCATGCACACTTGTACCATCATCATCATCATCATGATCACCATCATGGGTTGCCTCGACCTCGACCGATGCTGCAAATTCACAAGTTTCATAATCAGCACAAAGAACATGGAAAGAAGAAGATAATTCTAGTATCAGTACTTGCTTCCATGGGAGTAGTATTGTTTGTTTTTGCACTTGGGGTGTTATTATGGATTAGCAGGAGAATGTATCACAAAAAGAAGGTAGCTACAAGAACAGCATCTGTAAGTAGTGACCAAGGAAGGAATAAGGATAGATCAAAGAGTTCAACACAAAATTTGGCAAGCAAGGTAACCCATGAACTCAATTCTGATTTGTTTTACATTGAAACTTTAACAAATGTGTTAGAACCACAAACATGTATGAATGGAGATTCTGATAGTTTAGACAAGTCAATGACTGGAAATATGGGTAGTACATCGAATGAAAAGAAGGGTTTTGATCATGAAACTACCCGGTTTGAGACGAGAGAGAATAGTTCTTTGGCAGAAGAGATAATTTCGGTTCATGAGTATACAGGATCGAGTAAATATGAATCTGATGATCAGAACTCTTTAAATGGTGATAATATGGATGGTATTGATAATCCTTCATCTGAAGATCAATCTTTTCATTCTTTATGTGATTCACGCTCGTCTAGTAATCGTAATCTTCGACCTTCTAATGTCTCGGTTGGTAGTTTCAGTGACCCAATGGAAGTTTTACCTCAAAACCATAGCTTACCCTCAAACCCACCTCAATTTGTATTATCCAAGAATGAAAAATCCACTCATAGCATAGCCAATGCTCCAGATTGTCTAAACGACAATATGAAGCAAACAAGCCCACCACCACCTCCTCCTCCTCCACCACCACCACCGTCGTCTGCACCTGCATTTGCACACATTATTTCACCTTCACCCAAATCCTTAAAATCTTCCAAGGTGGAACAAGACATGCCCACAAAATTAAAGCATACACCAGAAAAAGGCTCAACCACACCACCACTAACCCCAAAAATTGTTGAAGGCCCAAAGAGCATTCCACCTCCCCCTTGTCCTCCACCATTCTTAAATGGAAAAGCTAGTTCTTCTAAAGGCCCCCCTCCTCCACCTGGACAACCTCCTCTGTATACACCACTGGGAAAAGATGGTGCTCCACTCCCAAAATTGAAACCGCTTCATTGGGACAAAGTAAGAGCTGCACCAGATCGAACTATGGTATGGGACAAGCTACGGAGTAGCTCATTTGAGTAAGTATTACTTTACCTACATCTTACTATCAAAAACATTGATGCTTTAAAGTGCTTAGCTTCAATTATTAAAGAAGGGTTTTTGTGCAGATTAGACGAGGAAATGATAGAATCACTATTTGGCTACAACCTGCAGACTGTTTTTAAGAATGATGAAGGAAGAAGCAAAAGCCCTTCTCCTAGCAAACATGTCCTTGAACCCAAAAGACTTCAGAACATCACTATACTTTCTAAAGCTCTAAATGCGACAACTGAGAAGGTCTGTGAAGCACTAGCTCAAGGTATAACTATACACTTGAAATCAAAATTCCAACTTCTCTCGGAAATCCCAAAATGAAGATGTCAACGGTTTTCGGTCAACTAAAAAAAAAACCTCAACCTTCCATTATTAAAGACGTGCATGTACAAAAGAATGACGTAATGGGCTCACATGCGAGGGTGAGAAGCTTGATGGCTACTCCTCCTATAACCAATTGGTTTTAGGATGGACCTCATCGGGTGTGTGGGTCTTATGTACAAGCCCAAATTTATCAGATAAAAATACCTTCTAAAATAAAATATGTAATCACTTCAACTTAAGAATATACATAATCGCCATCACTAACAAAGTCAAGTATCGTCAAAAAGTAGAGACAAGAATGCATAACAATAATATGATCCCACAATGCCTCAATAGAAACTCTACATGTTAGCATCTTCAACAAGTCAAGGAGAACAACAATCGTAATTACTTTTTTTAGTGTCTCAGTCGATCATTAATTGCAGAATGGCTATATATAACAGATTCAAGTATTTCCAAATGCAGGGGACGGTTTAAGCTCACAACAGTTAGAGGCTCTGGTAAGGATGGCACCAACAGAAGAAGAAGAAGCAAAGCTATCTAATTTTAAGGGAGATATCAATGAACTAGGATCAGCAGAGAAGCTAGTCAAAGAGTTGTTGGCAGTACCTTATGCCTTTCAAAGGATTGAGGCAATGCTTTACAGAGCTACCTTCAACGATGAGGTTGTTCACCTAAGGAATTCATTTCAAATGCTCGAGGTGAGGTTCAACTGCAAGCCCTATTATTTATTCTACATCAAACTTTTATAATCAATCTCTGTTTTCTCTACAGGAAGCCTGCAAGGAACTCAGATCTAGTAGGCTTTTCTTAAAACTACTAGAGGCTGTGCTAAAAACAGGAAATAGAATGAATGTTGGAACAATCAGAGGAGGGGCAAGAGCATTCAAGCTTGATGCGCTCCTTAAGCTTGCAGATGTCAAAGGCACGGATGGGAAAACCACTTTACTCCATTTTGTGGTGCAAGAGATGATACGAACAGAAGGAGTACGCATGTCAGACAGCATTATGGGGCAGATAGATCGCAGCTCAAAGGGCAGAACAGTTGAGGAAAAGGAAGACAATTACAGAAGAATGGGGCTAGACCTGGTATCTGGTCTAAGCGCTGAACTTTGCAATGTAAAAAGAACAGCGTCAATTGATTTGGATGTTCTTGCAACATCAGTTTCAAATCTATCGGATGGAATGTCTAAGATGAAGCAATTGTTAACCAAGAATTTGCAGCACAATGCAACAAATGACAATTTTGTCCACGCCATGAAGATCTTTTTAAACCATGCCGAGAACAACTTAAAGGAGTTACAAGCAGAGGAAAATAAGGTCTTGCTTAGTGTGCGGGAAATCACAGAATACTATCATGGTGATGTGAGCAAGGATGAGGCTAACCCACTTCGTATCTTTGTAATTGTACGAGATTTCCTCGGAATGTTGGATCAAGTTTGTAGAGAGCTAAAAAGTTTGAAAACCCCAAGAACCCCAAATCCTTTGTCTCCATTTCGGTAAAAGAAACGGTTTGCTTGCATCCAAGATTTATAGATTATCAACAACATTAGGTAGGGATTTTGAGTGCTTAAACATGATTTTCTTCCACCAGATTGTGTAATGACATCAATAACTAATTTTGACACGAGGTGAAGTGTTTTAATGGCTATAACTACAAAGCAAAGGCAGTTTAACAACAGTGTGATTACCCCAAAGTGTGATTACCCCAACAGACAGTGTGATTACCCCAAAGTGGTCTGTAATGAAATTACTATTAGTAAGACTTCAAACACTAGAATTAGAAACTATTAGTACCCTAGGCCACATTAGAAACTTATTCTCAATACTCTTTTTGCTTTCCATATATCAAACTGTTTATCCAAATTCATATATGTTGATCAATTTTTTCGGCTTCCTCTCACTTTTAACTCTTGTACCCACCATTTCTAGTTTACCAAGAATTGCAAACTTGCTAAAATTATACAGGAGGAAAAAGGAAATAAACCTCCAAGCTGAACCTATAAAATTATTCATGGCGAAAGAGTTTCAAACTCCATAACTTATAACCCTCATTCCAAAACTATCTCAGATATACAATTGAACTTTCTAAGTGTATAAACCACGAAGAATGAAAGAGTTTTAGAAACTAGTAGTAGCAGCAGATATCAACATGCTCCAATTTAACTTTACATGATGACAAAAAATTATCAATCACCATAATTAACGAAAATCATACCAGATAGCTGCTTGACAATTAATAGAACATGCATTTCCAGTCCGGAAAGATACCATAACAAACATTGTTGCAAGTTCCAAAAATCATATCTCAAAAAAAAAATCTAAAAATCATGTTAATAAAAGCAAAAATTACAATCCATCAAAGCTTCAACTACTTATTTCCAATCAAAACCCCGAACAAGATTAAAGCTAAACAATGTGACTGAACACCCTTTAAAAATAAAATCCTCAAATAAATCCCAAAAAGTTCAATGAAGCTAAGATTATGCAATCACATCTCAATTAAGGTATAGAAAAACCATGATTTCAGATATCGTATCAATATTAATTGAAAAATGAAAACCCATGTTGGAATAACCAGAAAATACAGGAAGAAAAACACAATGCAGCATGAAGGGAGAGAAGCACTGACACACAACTACACAAGCATCCTTAGGAAGATTTCTTGACAAGAGCAGAAAGAGCTTCTGGATTGAATTTGAAACCCAATTCAGAGAGGAATTGTGTGGCGATCATGTTGTGTGTTGAAAATGTTAGAAATGTCAATTCAAATATAAGGTCTAGGGATTCCTTTGCATTTCGTAATGCTTCTTCAATCTTCATCCATTACTATGCTTGAAGATTGTCAAATTGGGTTAATATAAAGATTTCGTGAATTGATGTTTTTCCAATTTTTTGATTTCAAACTGTATATTTATTTGATTTGTAAGGTTTGATTTTGAATTTAAACTCCCGGCCGTTGCAAACATTTTTTTTTAAAAAAAGAAATCTAATAATTCATTATTGGAAAAAAAATGTCATCAATTTGCAAACACTTAGGGGGCGTTTGGTATATGGGAATGGGAATTTAGGGATAAGAATATGGGATTGGGATTGAGATTTAATTGTTGGGAATTTGTATGATATATTTCCATTCCCTTGTTTGGTATGTTAATGGGAATAAGTTGGGAATTGTGAATAAATATTAAAAATAAAATAATAATTTACAATTTTATCCCATTAAAAATAAAAAAAACATGTGGAATTGTATTAAATAAGAGTAAAAAAGTCTTTTCCACCTAAAGTCCAATTCCCACCCCCAATTACTTGCCCCCCCTTGGTATTGAAACCATGGGAATTCATGGGATATATTCCCATTCCCAATCCCCATTTTTAATCCCAATCCCATTTATCAAACATGAGCTTTTATGAAATATGGGAATTAAATTCCCATTCCCACCCCATATTCCCACATGCCAAACACCCCCTTAATACAGTCGGCAATTGCAAATTTTTCAAAATCTTTGGTGTCAAACTTTAACTTTTTATAGGAAGAAAAAGAAAATACAAAAAAAAAAAACAAAAACATGGCAATCCGTCCGTTTTCATATGCTCATCTCACATTTTATGAATTTTGGTGTCAAATTTTGACTATAATTTCTCATCGACTTATATGAAAAAATATTAACGTGGGACCTTGATTAATTCGTCTCAGTATATGTTTTTCAAATTTTAACATTCTAGAATTTTAAAAAACTCACAATTAAAATTATTGGCTTTTATGTTTGAATTGTGATTTGCGCAAAAAGTAAATGGGAAGAACAAATAGAAACATAGAGTATTTTCAAACGAAAACACATAAAAAAATTAAGTCTTGTATTATAAGACTGTCTCACGGTAAGACGGGTCCATACAAGCAATCTAAATCATTTATTTTTAGAATAAAATTAATTGAATAAAACTTACACAATAAATCACTACATAAAAGATTTTCGGTTTTTAATGTTTAAGAAAATAAAAATTGAATCAGGCACATATTAATTTGTCTGAGACGATCTTAATAAATAATTTGTCAAAAAAATAGACAAATATGGAAGAATTACTTAAAAGTTAAGAACACTTACTTTAAATCATTGAACATGTACTTTTGCATCTTAAAAACCGATTTTGAGTCTTAGAAGTTAGAACACTTAATTGAAGGTTAAAATATCTCCTTTAGATCTTGGAACACCTAATTTGGTGTTTTCACTTAAGCTTTCATTTCCTTATTGTGCAGACAACATTTGTGTTTTTAAACTTTATGTCCATACCTTGCTTGTAAGTTCATTTCAGTTTCTCTAGAAGTTTTATATGAAAATATGCTTTTGGAAATTGAATCTTTTGTCGCAACTATTATCCATTATGTCACCATAATATTTCACTTTATTCCATGTCTTTGCCGTAAAAGAATTGTTGCTAGGTCATGGCAAAGAACAATCAACAAACCCAAAATTGGATCTTGACAACAGAAACTAAGTTCATTGTTGGATCCAAGCGGAACCATTTTGACTAGTGTGATTTTTTTTTTTTTTGAAGATGACTAGTGTGATTTAAATCCACCATATTTTTAGAATTAATTGAAAACTGAGAAACTTTTACGTACTTGGTGAAGAAAAGAACACATAATGAAGAAAGAAAAAAAATGTTGTGAAAGCTTAAGAAATGAAGTTGTATCCTTCTCTAAACTAGAAACACTCACTGATTCATAGTTAAATTAGTAGGCTCTCATCATCATCATATCCAATGTCTCGTTCGAAAGTATGGTTTGGGTGAGAGAAGGTGACAGGCAATATAATAACAAAACAATAAGTATTTAAATTAGGAGGCTCTGATACCAAATATGTTTTGTTTGGTGAAACAAAAAGGAATAGTGAAACAGAGAAAAAAAAATAGCATAACTTATTTCATTAATTGAACAAAAGACAAATATAATAAGTATTTATAAAGTGTAAGCCTAGGAACACACAAGCAGTTAAAACTAATTGATTTGTGTAACAAACTTATACAATCTATAATACTACATGTAGATTATAGTGAATGCAAATAACAAGTATGAAACTAAAATAGACATAGTCGGCTTCTTTTGAACTAAATCGACATAATAAAATTTATTTTTATCCAAAAAATCATTAAAATATAAATTACATAGATACCAATTAGTGGCAGAGTCAAAATTTTAAATTAGTGGGACTATATAGTCGATACACTAGCATATTATTTACTACATAAAAACTGATTAAATTGTGCAAATTTTAAATTATGTAGATGAGATAAACTTAAATGGTAGCAAAAATTATATTCAACAAATGAAGTTGAAACTTTCATATAATTATAATTAAGTGTTTTTAACTCTCTGTATTTGCCTAATAAGTCTCAAAAAAACATTATTAAAATTAAAATAGCAAAAATATAAACATGCGCTAGAAACCATGAATGTAAAATTATGAAAAATATATAGTAATGGCATCATAAAATTAATTTATTAGTTTAATAAAGGGAAATTTCACATGATAGCATTCAGTTTTCATGAAATGTCAGTGGTAGCACTTATCAATAAAATTCCACATGGTAGCATCCAGTTTATGCACTATCTAATTGCCGTAACATTTTCCGTTAAGTTCTTGCTAAATTCGGTTTAATTCATCATTTTGTAAGTTTTTTCCACATACTAGCATCCAATTTTTGATTAATTCACCGTTTAATTCATTAAAGCCCATAAATATTCTAATAGTTTTACTTCATACCAAATACAAGAAAAATAACTGATTATCATTTAGTTTCCATTAAATAATACTCCCTCCTATTCACACAAAATACAAGAAAAATAACTGATTATCATTTTTTTTTTTACCTAAATACCCCTACTTTTACTACTCCCAATACCCAACTATCACCTTTACAATTAATTTAATCAATTATAATACCCAACTACTCCCACTTTTACTACTCCCAATACCCGACTACCACCTTACAATTAATTTAATCAATTAAAATACCTCACCATTTCACTCTTAAAAACCGTGTCCAACCCAAATGTCCCATTTTGTGTGAATAGGAGGGAGTAGTTCTATATTAATTATTGAATGAACCTTTTGTACCATTTTTTTAAAAATGAAGCTGAAGAAACTTTATATCGCAATTTGACAAGAACTTAAGGAAATGTTACGACAATTAAATAATGCATAAACTGGATGCTAATTGCTATCATGTGGAATTTTCTTAAAAGATGCTATCACCGGCATTTCATGAAAACTATATGCTACTATGCAAAATTTCTCGTTATTAAAAAAATAGTTTAAATTGGAATATAATCCTTTGGACTTAGGTTGTGAATGTGTTACCCCAGCCAGCATTAAGCTAGTAGTTTTGTTATACTTTTGCACTTCTTATACAATGTATCATAGGAGTATATATATATATATATATATATATATATATATATATATATATATATATATATATATATATATATATATATATATATATATATATATATATATATATATATATATATATATATATTTTTGAAGATGCATAGGAGTATATATTAGTAAGGAGAAAGACAATGAATCGCATTTTGGTAAATTAAAACACAAATTATTGTTATTAGTGGCGGATCTAGAATTTCGAGTCTCAGGGGGCACCAACTAAAGAACAAAATTTCGGTAACGTCTCGTTTGAAAAATTAACAACTAATTTTTTTATTTATGCAAAATAAATGACAAGTGGAAACACAATAAATTTATGAAAACTATATGATCTTATTCTTGAAAGAGTTTCTCATTCTCGTAATTAAGTATTGTTGTCAAATAAAAATTGCTAGTAATCAAGATCCATCTTTAGTCATATGCGGAGCTTGAATTAATAAGAATTTGAACTTATTAAATTCATTCATCCTTATTAGGTCAGTGGATCAATCTATTATAAGACACGTTCTTTATTATAGTGCACGTTCTTTATTAATGTTGTCTCACCGTAAGAAGGTCTCAATGGGGCAGCCTAAACTATTTAAAAAAACACCTCCATGTACAAACATGAATTTATTTTTCATTATTTTTAATGTTTTTTAATCATGGGTTGCTTGTATGGGCCCGTCTCACGGTGAGACAGTCTCATACAACACTTACTTAAATTTTAAATACGATTATCTTAAAAGAAAATGAAACAAAATAAATCAACTGACTTAATAAAAAAAATAGGACAAAATAAATAAATAAGACAAAATCACTAAAATGAGGGAGTATTTTTCATTAAAAGACTTTAGTATTGATTTTACATTTTTACTCTTACCAATGAAAAAGTCCCGTTAAAAAATTTTGTTTTAAAAAACGCCTAGGGGCACATGTCCCCGTGTGCCCTAACTTACGTTCGCCACTGATTGCTATAGACGGGTAAATATTGATGAGCCCATTTTGCAAAATAAGTAACTAATTAATCATCAGTCTTATTTTTAAATTTAAAATCATTAGACTAGGCTATTGGGAGAGTCCTTTTTGTCATAAACGGTCTCTCAGAAAACCTTCTGAAATTAAAAACTTAAGTAGAGGTAAATTTAAAAAACTTATAATTAGAAAAAAAAAACTTAAATGAACCCGATAAAGGGGGATTCATTGGCTTACCATCCACCAGAATACGAGTAGTATCTAAACAAATCAAGAAGTTTCGGGATCAAACATAGAACCCCATGCAAATTACGTCATCATACAAACGTGGCAAATTCTTATTGGCTCCAATACATATTTTATTGCGTGTAATTAAATAACTGGGGAGAACACTCTAGCAATAACCAACTTATAATTAAAGACTATACATTATTCCTAATTCAAATCATCATAATAAGCTATAAATATAATCCATTTCACGATTAATCTTCAATCTTCATCAACGATAACACAAATTCTCTGCAGATCATATACTCCATTTTCATTCTTTTACAATATTCCATCAGAATCAATGCATTCGCGTAAGAATTTAGCGTTGTATTTCCTTCTTCTGTTTGTTTCAGGTCAGATTAATTTCTTCATTTCTTTCACCCTTTTGTTTTTTGATTGTTTAAATTAAGAGTTTCGATTTTGATGTTGATGGGATTTTGGTTTTAGTATTGACGTGATTGTTTGTTTTTTGTGGGTGAAGAGTTTTTGTCTGGGATAACAGTAACAGCAGCAGCAGAAGAAACGGTTAAAGGGACTGTAATTGGTATAGATTTGGGAACGACATATTCGTGTGTTGGAGTGTATAAAGATGGGCATGTTGAAATTATAGCCAATGATCAAGGTAACAGGATCACACCTTCATGGGTAGCTTTCACTGATACTGAAAGGTTGATTGGAGAAGCTGCCAAGAATCAAGCATCTTTGAATCCTGAACGAACAATTTTTGACGTTAAACGACTTATTGGTAGAAAGTAAGTAATCAATCAATTGTAGTGCATATATTTTGATTATTTAGTTAATTTGGATTTTGTTGGTTATATTACGATCAATTTTGTGTGAATTTAGAGCTAGGGTTCCACTGGTCGCATTGCCGCAATAGTCTTTTATATCCTTTGATTAGGGTATGGTATACTAGGTGAATGTATGATGATGATGATGATTATGGATTTATGGTTAATTATTGGGTATTTTGGTGATGTAATTCACAATGTAGGTTTAATGACCCAGAGGTTCAAAGAGATATGAAGATGTTGCCTTATAAAGTTGTGAACAGAGATGGAAAACCATACATTCAGGTAAAGCTTAAGGATAATGAAGTAAAAGTGTTTAGCCCAGAGGAAATCAGTGCTATGATCTTGCAAAAGATGAAGGAAACAGCTGAGGCTTTTCTTGGGAAAACTGTTAAGCATGCTGTTGTCACTGTTCCAGGTAATTGCCCTTTGAGGATTTATTATATGCATAAATAAATGGCTCATCAAATTATGTGATTGTTTCTTGTATGTGAACTTGCTGATAATTCTTGTTTTGGGTACAAATTTGTTTTCAATGTGCCATTTGTTTATCAGATTGATCCATGCATTAATGAATAAGTAAAAAATACAAAATGGGATACATATGGATTTAAGTTTCATTTGATTATCGCCTAATCGGTACTAGCTGATGATAATAGAATGATTTGTATTGTAAATTTTCATAATATGTATCTGTGATTCTCATGGCGATACTATTTTTATCATAAAAATAAAGTTTATTTATAATATTCCATTCTATCCTGAATTTGAGATCCAATTATTAATATCATGATAATACATTGGAATGAATTTTGTGAAGAAAACGAAATTTTTGAATGAACATGAGCATTAAACTTGTCAAGAGATGTTTCTACTAAAATTACACTAACTTTCTATTATCATTTGCGCTCTTTAATATTGATTACCGATTACCAAACGGGTCGTTAGTGACTTAGTGTATTAGTAAAATACACACATTGTCGAAGGAGAATAAGCATGTGGATCGCCTTGTCGCCACTGTGGTTATGGTGATTGCATTGTCGTGTCGTTACCTTGATTGCGACCGTTGCTGCTCTTTTACTATGTTTAGTACTAAAACTGAATGATGGTACAAGCAATACAGGGGAATGTTAGTAAAGGTGCTCATGTTACATTAATCTATGTGTTGGTTTTTGGTATTAACAAGTATGTATTGCTTTTGTTGTAGCTTACTTCAATGATGCACAAAGGCAAGCCACAAAGGATGCCGGAACGATTGCCGGGTTGAATGTGGTTCGGATTATCAACGAGCCAACAGCTGCCGCAATTGCTTATGGTTTAGACAAAAAAGGTGGAGAGATGAACATTTTGGTGTATGATCTTGGTGGTGGTACTTTTGATGTTAGTATCCTAACAATTGATAATGGTGTATTTGAGGTTCTTTCCACAAGTGGAGATACCCATTTAGGTGGTGAAGACTTTGATCATAGGATCATGGATTATTTCATCAAAATGATCAAAAAGAAGCACAACAAAGACATTTCTAAGGACAAGAAGGCACTTGGAAAGTTGAGAAGGGAATGTGAAAGGGCTAAGAGGGCACTAAGTAGCCAACACCAAGTTAGGGTTGAGATTGAAGCTCTTGTTGATGGGATTGATTTCTCCGAGCCTTTAACGAGGGCGAGGTTTGAGGAGTTGAATGCAGATTTGTTTAAGAAGACAATGACTCCTGTGAAGAAAGCTTTGGAAGATGCACATTTGAAGAAGAGTGATATTAAAGAGATTGTTCTTGTTGGAGGAAGCACTAGGATTCCTAAGATTCAACAGCTTTTGAAGGATTTCTTTGATGGTAAAGAGCCTAATAAGGGTGTTAACCCTGATGAGGCTGTGGCTTATGGTGCTGCTGTTCAAGGTGGTGTTCTTAGTGGTGAAGGAGGTGAAGAAACTCAAGGTATATGAACATTCTCCTTCCTTTATAGATATAACGTCAAGGAACTATTTCAACCAATAGCTTAAGCTGATGGTTGAGACCCTAAAATATGTTGTATACTCTAACACACCCACACATGAGAGCTTATCGGGCTAGAAGTGTGGATGCGACATAGACCCTCCTCATACTTAACACTGAATACTTCTCTTTAAATGAAGGTGGTTGAGATTCGAACTCGTGACCTCTTGTCATGCTGGCTTCTAATACCCTGTCTAGAACCCATCTCAACTATTAAGCTAATGTTAATGGTTGAATTCCATGATATGTTATATACTCTTTTAACACTAACTAGGTAAGACTGTGTATATCCAATATACTAAGGTGGGACTCATTGTAAGTACTGTTCAATGATCCCAACGTCAGATATATGAACCAAAAAAATCAGTCCAAGTGGTTTGCAACATAATTTATCATTTTCATTAGTTTCATATTGTGTGTAGGTAATGTTGGTGAATGAAATTTGTTTATTTGATTTTGATGGGCAGGTCTCCTTCTTCTTGATGTGGCTCCATTGAGTTTGGGAATTGAGACTGTAGGTGGTGTAATGACTAAACTGATTCCAAGAAATACAGTCATCCCCACAAAGAAATCTCAAGTCTTCACCACTTATCAAGACCAACAAACCTCTGTGGATATTAAGGTCTATGAAGGTGAAAGAACCTTAACCAAGGATTGCCGTGAGCTCGGCCGATTCCAACTCTCTGGTATCCCACCAGCTCCAAGGTAATAACCACACCCAGCACATATGTTCTATAATCTATCCTATACCCATCCTGTTACTGACATTTAACTGTAAAATTATAGGGGAGTTCCTCAAATCGAAGTGACTTTCGAGGTCGATGCGAACGGAATTCTCCACGTGACAGCGGAAGACAAGGCGGCTAAGAACAAGCAAACAATCACAATCACAAACGACAAGGGTCGTCTAAGCCAAGACGAGATCGATAGAATGGTAAGAGAGGCGGAGGAATTCGCAGAGGAAGACAAGAAGGTGAGGGAAAAGGTGGATGCAAGGAACAAGCTTGAGACTTATATCTACAACATGAGGAGCACAATTGATGATAAAGATAAACTGGGTGATAAGATCGAGTCAGACGACAAAGAGAAGATTGATTCTGCCTTAAAAGAAGCTTTGGAGTGGTTAGATGATAATCAGAATGGTGAGAAAGAAGACTTTGAAGAGAAAATGAAGGAATTGGAAGCAGTTTGTAATCCTGTGATTAAACAAGCTTATGAGAAGAGTGGTGGCAACCCAACTCAAGAGGATGATATTGATGATTCTCATGATGAATTGTAGAGTGTATAGATGGAATTCAGAGGCTTTCTTATTTTTATTATTGTTGTTTTTAGGATTTAATCTCTCAAATTTTCAAATTAATGTTGCTTCTTTAAGAACTAGTTATTGACAATATTTGGAGAATGCTTTTCTCATCAAATCTATCAAAGGATATGTTTGCTACTAAAGTTCCTCTTTTGTCATATTTGCAATCTCACCTTATTAATTTTGCTACAAGTACTAATTTTTATTTTTTTTTATTAAAATTTGGATGTGTTTTTGAAATACTCTCTCCTATTTTTATATTAAGCCAAGTCATCTCAAATGTCTCATTTCTATTTTGAGTACCTTTATTTTACCATAATTGGACTCTCTCTACACATGTGGTCCCATTTGACTATAAATAGGACTCTCTTTACTACACATTTGTTAAACCCCACCATAAATTGGACCTTCTCTTCTATTCATGTGGTCCCATTTGACGACTTAAAATTTGGTGAAAAGTCAAATAGAATATATATGATAAATAGGACTATAGGAGGGAGTATAAGATAAAAAATGTAAAGAGGAAGAAGAGTTAAAACTTGTAGTTGTAGAAGAGAAAAATAGAATCTATAGCTCATCTTGGGAAGAAATAAGGTAATAATTTTTTTTTTCTGTGTGTGAAGGTATATCACATTTTATTAAATTACAAAATATAGGAAAAAAAAATAAAAATCATATATATTAATAAATTTTAATATAAATATTTAATCACTTAAAACTTAAAATTGGTGGAAGATAAATAGAGTTCATAAGAATTTAACATAAAGTTGGTGGAAGATAAGTAGTGTTTACAAGCATTTAACATAAAGCTGATGGAAGATATTTGGAGATTATATGAGTTAAATGATTATAAATGTTCAAATAGTAAAGATTTCATATAAGAATATTGAAAACTGCCTGAATGTAGCAGATTTTAAGAAATGTAACATAATAACACCAGCAGAAAATCAAGAGTTCATTCCAGCATTAATATAGAACATTCCTCAACTTGTAATCTTGTATTAGTAGCTTACTTGAAAAGAAATTATACAAGGATTTACCTAAACTCCAGATCAAACTATCACTAAAAACATCCAAAAATCATCAGTTTGTGGAGTGTTCTATATCTTCCGCCTAAATAGCTTAGCACTTATTCTTTCTTTGACTGTCATTTGCTTTGACTGACGTCTAGGATTTTTAAAACGAGTTTTTCGTGATTTACGTGATTTTCTTGTTGATTTCCTCTTTGTGAGGCGCTGTCTGCGGATCTCTGGATCTGCCCATCCTTTACCCCACTCGGAAAACGATGAGAAAGCCTTTTGATCTGTGTTAGCTGATAACTCCATGTCTGCCTCAGTATAAACATAGAAATCTTCTTCCATACCAGATTCGAGGAATCTAAGTCCCTGATTAGTTGGCTCGGGACATCTTATTTGAACACCAATCATATCACTCCCCTCTCTGATAAAACCTTTGTCTTGCAAAAGCCGAGCTAGACCTCGCCACCAAAGATGATCACTCGCTAGGAATTGCTGCGACTGTTCCCTTATCTTTGTCACAAACATCCTAAGATTTGGCTTCTCTCTTATGAATTCGCTGTGTGAATAAGCTGAGAAACTTTGATGTTTGTAATGAGCAGCAATGACTTGCATGAATATATTTGCCTCGGCTGTCAAATTTTGTAATTCAGGAGGTCCATTTCTGCAAACATCACATGACATGCACTTTTCCCGATGGAAAACCTCCCCAAAATATTCAACCAGTACTCTAGCTCGGCAAATTGAAGTATTCATACCGTATCGGAAGCAATCTGTTAGCATCTTGTAAGCATGTCTCTTTTGCTCCTCAGTTCTTTTATTGGGTAGAAGACTTGGAATTCTAGATAGATTTGCATAGAGAATGCAATCTGCTAATTTTCCATCGCGTCCTGCACGCCCTGCTTCTTGATAATACGCTTCCAGACTTTGAGGCCAGCCATAATGAATAACCCTACGAACGTTTGGTTTGTCGATGCCCATCCCAAAAGCGATAGTTGCTACGACAACATCTAAAGCATTTTCATGAAAATCCTTGTGTACCCGCCTAAGATGTGACTTTGCCAACTGACACAAAAAATCAAATCCGTTAGCGTTTGAACACATTCCACCCATAAAAATAGTGAAGGAAAGGAAATGGAACCTCCGCAAGAATAAATGATAAATAAAAGAGCCAAGTACATTATGGTCTGAAGAAAAAAATTGTTTGCATGTCAATGGTTCACAAAACGTATAACATACGAAAACCTAAAAATATCAACTTAACCTAGCTACCAATGTCACTTGCCATGAAGCATAACCCAATCTTTTAAGAACATATTACCGCAGCATTATAAGAAGCAGCCTTCACACCCTTTGCACACAGATATGTTGCAATAGTTAGTGTTTCTTTTCTCGTAGGAACGTATATGACAGTTGGTCCTTGTCCCAAAGAACAGTTTAAGGGTTGTGATTTGTCTACCAGATCTGGAGGAGCACCTGGCAACTCAGTGCACTCATTGAGCTGTACACTATCAGCCAATGACTTCCCACAGAACTCACCACAAGAAACTGCAGTGGACAAATATATATAGATAGATTAGCATTTTAGCAAATGATTAAACAGTAAGCCAATGTCAATAATGAGTACGTTTGCATACCATCAAAGTCATCTGCAGTCTGAATGTCGTCAAAATCATCCTCTAAAAACTCAACTGATAATTGTCTTTCTTCTGAAGCACTAAAACTTGCTTTCTTCATCGAGCTTAGCTCATCATCTTGCTCATCGATCTCATCATCGCTGCTATCAGAAGTGGTACTACAGGAGTCTTCTGATGCATCCTGGGGATCTTCCATGATACTCCTAAAACAATG
Source organism: Amaranthus palmeri (assembly GCA_019776075.1). Taxonomy (NCBI): domain Eukaryota; kingdom Viridiplantae; phylum Streptophyta; class Magnoliopsida; order Caryophyllales; family Amaranthaceae; genus Amaranthus; species Amaranthus palmeri. The sequence goes on along the minus strand of JAAKBH010000037.1, from coordinate 701,387 downwards.
GCTTCTATCTTTTTCTGTTCTCTTGCTAGTGTATGCTAGTACCAATTCTCGAAAATCCTTTGAATAAGAAGATGGAGATGAGGTTTTACTATGCATTACCTGTAAAACAGCAAACAAGTTGAGCTCATCACTGACTAAGAATAAGAACCCATACAATAGATAAAAAAACCCAGCATCCGAATCTGCAATTGCCCCACTCTCGAAAGCATCATTACAAAAAAAATATCTTTTAGGTAGAAGATGTACCGAGAATCGAAGGTTCGGACGAAAGAATGTCGTGAGCACAATTTTTGTGTCCTTGCATAATTTAAGTGATTTCAGAATGTCTTCTCTCACATGGGCAGTGGCAGTGGCAGTCAATGCCATTATTGGAATGTCAAATTTCAAGAATTCCAAACAGCTGGCACTAAAACTTTCACGCAACACAGATAATCGCCTACAAGAACAAGATGATCATTTGAAAATACAATGAAAACTGTTTTTTGTTCTTTCACGACACGATATTCATTTTTCAACACTTGCAGTCACTTATCATTGACCCAAAGATCCAAGAAAATTTAGACAGCAGAGTACGGACAAACTAATGATAACAAGGAGATGAACACCTAATTTAGCAAAATTTAATTAGATTAATCATAAAGAACAAAAAATATTTGGGTAAAAAATATAGATGAATAATTTGGTTTATACTTTCATCAAGAGCCTGAAAGTACATTTTTCAAAGGTACAAATTGACATTATTCTTTCATCTGAAACCCAAACTATAGTGCATTCTGACTTCTTAATTTTTGTTATTAGATAATCATAATGACTTAATATTGAAGATTTTTAAGCAAAGAGATGGATCTGAAGTATTATTTTAGTTTACATGCTCCCCCAGATCCTGAGTATTGAAGATTTTTAAGCAAAGAGATGGATCTGAAGTATTATTTTAGTTTACATGCTCCCCCAGATCCTGAGTATTAAAAAATTGAGTTTTGGTGCATTTCTGTTTTCAATTTCATCTTTACAGCCAGAAGGCCCAGAACTTTGAAGATGCGAATTTGGACTTCAGACAACCAAACATAAAATCTGTTATTTTCACAATTCATAGAAGAATGAGTATAAATTTATGTACAGTTCAAATATACATCCAGGGTAAGCAAGAAGCAAACCTGTAGTCTGGTCTAAAATCATGTCCCCATTTCGAAACACAGTGTGCTTCATCAATCGCAAATAGAGCTATTCCGCGATTCTCTGCAAGCCTCTGAAGTGGCCTTATCAGTCTGCATCATATATCAATAATCCTCGTCAAATCTTCAAAGCTGATAAAAAACCCTCCCAGCCCCAGGTGACATTAGCTGTATAGTTGCTACAACATTACAATGACGACCACCACCAAATAATAGACATAGAAATTTACCTTAACAGCGTCTCAGGGCAAACATAGATGATTGAATACATGCCATTCATTGCTTTCTTCTCAACACTGTTATCTGTTTGTCCAGATCCAAGGAAGCAAGCAGAGATACCATGTTTTGCTAGCTTTAAACACTGGTCATGCATCAAGCTTATCAAGGGAGAAATCACAACTACAACCTTCCCAGTCAAAAGTGCTGGTAGCTGAAAGCACAGAGATTTCCCTGCAGCAAACATATAAGTGTTTAAAGCAATGAGACAATATATGCACATGACATATACACATAAAGGGAATATAAAAACCAGATATATAATACCAGACCCGGTTGCAGCAAGAACGAGACAATCTTGATAAGAAAACCAAGTACTCAGAGCTTCCATTTGAAAACTCTTTAATATAGAATACCCAAAATGTCTTTGCAGCAGGCTGTTGGCTTTCGTCTCCCAATCTTGTCCAAGTTCTACATCCACTTTAGCTTTCTGAACTGAGTGCAAACTGTATAATGTCTCAGATGATTCAAAAGTATGACTTAGTACCGAATTCTCTTGGTTATGAGGCTTGTCCATTTCTTCATGTGCTTCGATATGTCTTTGCAGCTCTGCTGTAGAAGTTGTCTCTTCAGGTAAATCAACAGCCTGCCTCTTCTTTGATTTTCCCATGGGTTGAAGAAGCTCCAGTATGCTAGACTGTCTCATGTTACCAATCGATGAATGAGATCTTTTGCGTGAAAGTTTTGCATTCTTCAACATAGTAGAACTACTAGAATGAGTTGAATCGCCTTTACTGCTTGTAGAACATTTGTTTAATAAATGATCAACTATGTCGTTCAGAGATGAACCCACAACCTCTATAGCCTCCATGACTCGAGAGGTTTCAAAACCCATGTCAATAAGCTTCGCAACAATTGAGTTCGGCGACCCAACATTGGCTTCCATACCATTAGACTGTCCTAACAATATTCAACATCAAAAACAATAAAGTCACCAAATTTGACTCACGCAATCAACCATTGTGACCATTTTATCTCCAAAAGATTAAAATAAGTTTGTCACCAGGTTTACAGTCTCATGTAGCCAAGAGACCAACAAATATTAAGCATTGCAATTGGAACTACTTCTCTAATGTAGAGAAGACGTGTTACTCTAAGCTCAGCAATACACAAGTGCATTCCCCAAATTAGCCAAAAACAAATCACAAATAAACATTTCAAACAGCAAAACAACTGATATTTCACACACAGGTAATGTGAAACTGAAAAATGATATAGTAATTGATGATGCCCTGTGTGTGCCTAAACTATAATTTACAGGAATTGGGCAACAAAGACCTTGAGCTATTGTGTTCAAGTATGACAACAAGGTTGAGCAGTTTACCTTGTCTGCCATGCAAAGAACAAACATGTGGAGATTGATCTGTACTCTATAAGAGAAAAAGTTGGGACATAGGAGATTAGGCCTAAATGTAAATCCAATGACTGAGTTGGTGACATAATCACAAAGGTGCACATTGAGACCAAACATCAAATTTTAACCAATTTTATTATTTTTCTCCAATACTTAGCTTGAGGGAAGTATAAGTATAGTGCAAAAATGCAATAATGCGGTTACATAATGCCTAAATATCAATTGAAATTTGAAAGTATGAGATATCTCTTGATACAACCCAAAATGCGTGTTTATACACCTTTGCAACGCGTACAAGTTCCTTTTTTAAAAAAATTATTCCAATGTGATCGACGCAATGCGGTGCGATGGGATTTTATTTTTACACTATGGTGGGAAGTGTTAGAAGGAGATATTTTTAGTTTAAGCATTTTAGTTTAAACTTTCATTTTGTCTTTTGCCCTCACTTCGTTATAGGTCATACCAAAAAATACTTTTTACTGAATTTTATTTTGCATTCGTTTCCCTTTCTCATACTATGCAGATTTGATGTGTTATCTTTGTCCTCTAGTGATATAGGTATCTACTCGTGTAGGTCTCGGAAGCCACCAAAGGAACATATAACAAAACCTTTTACTTATTCTCTAAGTTAATGAATGAAGTATCAAATCGATTACCTCAATTCTTTTCTCTACCATCTACTAAACTTTACACCTTATAGATGGTCTACATGTTGATATCAAAGGGTTTTTTTGGGTGTCTTATTTTTTACGGCTATTGTTATTTTAGGTAAATGAATTTTTTTCTCATTTACAAACAAAACAATTTTGCAACCAAACACTCAATAGGTACAAGAAAACCAACTAGGTTGGAAGTATTCAAACCTCAAGAGCAAAAAGAAACTATTTACAAACCATTCAACCATTTGAAATCTTTTCTGTTGACATGCTTCTCCAAAATAAATAACTCTCCAATCTTTACATCTTCTTTGGTGCCTTTTAGAATCACCTAGTTCTCAAAACTTTGTGCTTCCGAATAGCAATGTTTTTTTTTGCAAATCCAATAGACAGCAGCAACTATGGCACTAATGAGACTATTGTTATATGTTTCCTCGGAATTTGAGTATATATAACATAATAAATCTGCCTAGTTAGTCCGAAAACTGCTAATCCAAGTGTCAATACCATCCAATACAAGAAAGGCTTAGCAGAGCAAAGGATGGAGAATCCTTTGGAGAGGTGATCGGGTGAAGGGGCTACATCTTTGGGCAAAAAACTAAGTAGGCTGGTAGCCTGGTTGGGAAAAATTGCTCAAGAAATGATTCAATTAAGGTTTGGTGGTAATTAAGAACAGTCGTACATGGCAAATAAAATGAGTGTTTGTATGTGTTTTATTCATTTGTAATTGTATATATTACTAATTTATGTTTGAACTTTGAAGTGGTGTACTAAGATATCCAGATTTCTTGTCTTCCTTTCCATTTCTGTTTTTGTTGAATGCTCAGTAACCATCGTACCGTACCCAATGTCCCTGTTGTTCGTAGTTTTTCCTCCAATTGTCTGGCTTTAGTGATCCCGATGTAGCAACAGAAACAAATGCAGTTACCAAAACTACGAAATCTTAAGTTTACGGACAAGTAGGGGCGGAGCAAAAATTGACAAATTCTATGAGTGTCCTGTGCAATTTTAAAAATTATATTTTTCTAACAATTTTGTATCTTTAAACATCTAACATATACTATGTAAATTAAACACTTAACATTTAAAACAAAAAAAAGTAATTCAATATTGAGGCTCCTAGGACTTGTGCGGTCAAACATGTAGAACAAAACTCAAAACCTCCCGTGGGGACTAGTCACATACCTTGCAATATACCATAACAGTAATGCACATTATACAATCATTTTGGCAGGTACATGATGAAAAATCATAATGCATACGTATCGCTAATAACTAAAACCCTAGCCATTTAAATTATGCACAAACATAAATGATGGAGAGAAAATTGCAGAATTACAACTGATTAATAATAAACCAAGATGAAATCGAACAACGGAATAATGCAAATTCGGAATTAAGATCAAATGTAAAAGATTTTGAGAAAAGATAAAGAAAATACGAAACTAGAAATTTAAAAAACTCACAAAAACCCAGATTTTGCAGAAGCTGATATTTCTGAAATCCTCTGAAGAATCCCTTCACTTGGAATTGTAATTCAAATTGATTTAGAAGGTCAGCGAATTCAAGGAGGGAAGTGTGTGTTCGATTATAGCACGATTGAAATTTTGAGATTTTGGTGAATTTGCTGGAGTTGTTGTTTCCCGCCTCATCGCCCTAACACTATTTTAATACCGCATTTTAGTTGCAGCTTGTGTTGTGACTTGTGAGGGAATATGATGTTTCAATTTTTAATATCATCAAAATCGAATGTATGAAGTCTTTTGATGAATAAATTATACTTTTACAAAAATGATGTTTGTAGTAGATAATAATACAATAAAAAATAACACACAAATTTAACGAGGTTCACCCAATTAAGGTTTTGTCCTCCGGTGTGTGGTATCTCACTTATAATATCACAAAGGAGTTCAAAGAACTCTCAATATGGAGAATTACGATAGATAAGAGATACAGGCTATGTGTTTAGGCTTTGGGTATTTTTGTGGATATGTTTGATGAGCATGTAAGCTTCCTATTTATAAGGGTTAGTATTATTTATTACATTGATGAGTATTGCATACTTAAGACAAGGGATCAACTCCGTAATAAATAACTCTAGAGAACAACAAGAGTCAAAAATCAAATCCAATGCTTCATTACTCGGATGTCTCGTAAAAAAAGCTTCACCTTTTAGTCTCTTTATCAACTATCATTCATCATGCCTTAATTACCATCACAATATGCATGTTTACGTGCCTTCATCAACACACCATTTACTCTATGCATTGATCACCAACTTAAACACCATCATTAACACACAAATTAATCCATCAACTTAATTACACATTTAGTGATTAACTTAAACACCAAAAAGATTTCACTTCTATGCACTCATACTAATGCATAGTCTTGAATGGTGCACTCAAGTCACCGATAACTCTAACATTTTTATACATATATTTTTTTGCAATATGCGATTTATAATTGATTAATTTAAGGTCATCAATTCATAATTGATATCTTTAAGGTCATAATAATTTCTTTTAAAAGTTATAACTTACCGTTGATCACTTTATATATGATTGATTACTTTAAAGTCTGAATAGATTCTTTAACGTCGAAATTAAAGACTTTAAAATTATTAATCCATTTAAGGTTATAAATTTATAAGTATAATTACTCACTTTGATTTCAAATTTGATCACTTTTAAGTCAAAATTGAAGTTTTTTATTTTTATTGATCCATTTATGGTTTATTTTAAGTTGAAATTAATCACTTTAATGTCATAATTGAGAAAATACGAGATGAAAACTTGTAAAGCCTCTTGGTTCATCTACCGTTGTTGTTATTCATCCTTTGCGCGCGACACTTTTATTAGGTACCTTTCTATTCCTATCCTTATTTTTGTAGTGTAATTCTAGCTCTATTAATTGAATCGTCACAACCCAGCTTAAGCACCTAACTATCTTTATTCGATTATCGCATTTTACCTCTTTATCAACCATTATATATTAATCTGAACTACAAATTTGAACCAATATAAACTTTAATCCAGAGTAATTCTTGGATTGCAAGATCCTAAAACTCTATTATTTGAACATTAAAGTATTAGAGTATCGGATTTATTTGGTTACACTATGTCCTGGTTGTGGTGATGTCGTGTTGTAATGGGTATGAGATCATAAGGGGCTTGAATTTTTATGTTCCTTTCAAAGTGAGCCAATTAATGAGAGAAAAATGAGGATTAAGATAATAAACCTCACTTTTCTAGAGTCATAAGGAGAGCAGATGTTTTACACTTTAAAAGCTAATGTTGCAAGTTGCAATTTATGGTGTTATCCCAGTCCAACATTGGTGTTTTCGTCATGTAGGCTTCATTATTTAAATTTTTGTGCTTTAAACGATTTATCCAAGGTTACTTAAAACCCTATTTTTGTAAAGCTTAAACACTCTCTTGCTCACCATGAAAAGCAAACATGAGAGAGCCTACTGCTTGCTTGTTCGTGTTTTTCCACCATTATATTTGTATTTGATTACCCTATTTGAGTACATTTATTATTTGATAATGTTAGTGCTAAATAAACTCAAACCACATATATTATTGTTTTGTGTTCCGTAATTATAAAATGGATCAATCCCCAACAACAGCCACCAACTTAAGTCATTTTCATTTAAACAGCCGCGAACTTCGTTTATCTCCAACAACAGCCACCAACTTACAAAATGTGACATCGAAACAACCACTTTACCGGATGACCTGCTAATTGACCCTTGACCATGCCTAATGACCTTTGACTTTACCTTAATTTCACTAATTAAACCTAATTACCCAATTATATATCCCTAATTAAACCCTTCTTCCCCAACCTTTCTCTAACCCACCTCAATCACCTCCATTTCTCCCCTTCACCACCATCACCACCATCACTACCACCACCACCACCTCCAATTCTTCACCATAAATGCCCAAAAAACCCAATTAAAATCACTCCTACTTTCTACTTCACATAAAAACCTCCCTCCATCTTCCTTCTTCCTACTCCCTTATTATTCCTTCCTACTCTTCTTTGAAGAAGCTAAATGTTCTTGATGTTTATAATAATAATCTTACTGGGGTTCTTCCTTTAACTGTTGTTGAAATGCCGGAGCTTCGGCATCTTCATTTGGGTGGGAACTATTTTTCCGGTGAGATATCGGTGGAGTATGGTAGATGGGAAAAACTTGAGTATCTTGCTGTGTCTGGTAATGAACTTGAAGGTAACATTCCTGCAGAGATTGGGAACTTGAGTTCACTAAAGGAGCTTTATATTGGGTACTATAATGGATATTCTGGTGGGATTCCTCCAGAAATTGGGAATGTGACTGAATTAGTGCGTTTTGATGGTGCTAATTGTGGGTTATCTGGGGAAATTCCAAAATAATTAGGGAAACTTTAAAAACTTGATACTTTATTTCTACAAGTAAATACACTTTCTGGGTCACTTCCTTCTGAATTAGGGTCATTAGGTAGTTTGAAATCCATGGATTTGTCTAATAATTTGTTGTCTGGTGAGATTCATGAATTAAGGGTTTTAATGGTGATGGTGGTGGTGGTGGTGGTGGTGAAGGGGAGAAATGGAGGTGATTGAGGTGGGTTAGAGAAAGGTTGGGGACGAAGGGTTTAATTAGGGATAATCGGGCAATTAGGTTTAATTAGTGAAATTAAGGTAAAGTCAAAGGTCATTAGGCATGGTCAAGGGTCAATTAGCAGGTCATCCGGTAAAGTGGCTGTTTCGATGTCACATTTTGTAAGTTGGTGGCTGTTGTTGGGGATAAACGAAGTTCGCAGCTGTTTAAATGAAATGACTAAAGTTGGTAGCTGTTGTTGGGGATTGATCCTTATAAAATTGAAACACTAATTAAAAAATTTCACATTAATAATATGTCACTTATTTTTTAGTGATTAACTTAAAAACCTACACAAAATTTGGGGATTAACTTTTGTGATATCATTTGTGTTGTGTTGCTACAAACTGCCTCTTAATTCTTCTCATTTTTTCATCTCAATACCTTATCACTAAAATAAACACTATTAAATACTCCTATAATCAAACATTGAAACAATATAGACGATAAATTAAACCCTAGAAATATCGAGGTAAGCATTGATCAAGTTTGTATTTGAATTTCTTAAATTTTTTGACAAAAATATTATGAGTTGTACGTAGGGATGGCAATTCAGTCCGAATACGCCCCTGATCCGACTCGACCCGAGGTTTTTTATCCGATTCGACTCCGAGCTGGGAAAAATCCGACTCCGAGCTAGAGTCGGATCGGAGCTGGATCTTTAAAAAAATCCGATAATCCGACCGACTCCGACTCCGATCCGACTCCGACCCGATTCGATCCGACATCCGACTCAAATTTTAATTTAAGGCATTTTTATATTTTCAAAATTTTATATGAAAATAAGTTTATTCTAAGCAAAATTGCAAATTTGACATCTGACTATATGAATATGAGTCATGACTCATGAGTGACTAATTACATTCACATTGTAAGAGAGATTGAATATTGTAAATTTAATCAAGTTGAATGATTGAAATTTACATTTACATTGCAAATTTGACATCTGACTATATGAAAATAATCGATTAGATTATTATAGACTTACAGTCTTACATAGTGTTGACTTTTGAAGTTATTTAAGTATAATAAAACCTATAACTAAGTTAAATAAACTATTAGAATTATACTATTATAGTATTAGTCTATATACTAATTAATATTAATCAATTAGATACTATATCGATTGTTTAATAAAGATTTAATTGGAAGTTAGAACTTGTCTAATATAGTTATATAGACTTGAAACAATGTCGTTAAATTGTAAGTGAAATTGAATATTGTAAGTTTGATTAAACTATTAATCCATATGATAATCAATTAGATAGTTAATCGATATGTATATCAAAGATAGTTTTTAAGTTATATAAGTATAATGAAACCTAAAACTAACTAAATTAAACTATTAATCCATATGATAATCAATTAGATAGTTAATCGATAGTATATCAAAGATTTAGTTCTAAGTTGTCAATTATTATGAATGAAACGAAATTAAACCGCTAATAACAAATTAAATTTTTTTTTAATTATATTTAAATCTCTAATAACCTAATAATTCTATATAATTCTTATTCAATTTTATTGTTAACTAGCTTTTGTAAGAAATTAAAATTGTATTTTACCATTAATTATATTTAAGCCATTGATGATATGTGATCATGTGGATGATGAATGGTATTGATGATATCCACCTCATCAATTCTTACAAAACTTCAATAGCCAATCACATTATGTCACATGGATGTTAGATTCTAGCCATTGATTTCAATGTGCTTTTAATCTTAGCCCTTAATTAATTATATCAAAAGAATAAAAAAATAAATAAATAAATAAAAGTAATAATTGAGTCCCACTTTCCCACCCAATTCCCAAACTCCCAATTCCCAAATAGAGAAACATTACGATACCCTATCTCCCACTTTCCCACTTTTATCTTCCACTCCCCACCGCAGCCTCGCAGCCCACCGCGACACCGCAGCCCACCCGCAGTACGATTTGTATTTACTTTGTTGTTGTTTTTGTTAATTTTGATTTTATTTTGATTTTGATTTTATTTATTTTGGTTATTGTGTTGTTGTTTTTGATTTTATTTTGATTTTATTTTTATTTATTTTGTTTATTTTGTTGTTGGGTTATCATTTTAAGATATTGTTGTTTGTTTTATTTATTTTATTTATTTTGTTTATTTTGTTGTTGTTTTTGTTGATTTTGATTTTATTTTGATTTTGTTGTTGGTTTTTCATTTTAAGATATTGTTGTTTGTTTTATTTATTTTGTTTATTTTGTTGTTGTTTTTGTTGATTTTGATTTTAAAATCATAAATGTAGTATTGATAAAAATAAATCTTGATAATAATACGAAGTCCGCCGGATGTCCGAGAGTCCGAGTCGGAGCAATGGTGGAGTATGCATACTCCGACTCCGAGTGGAGGTGGACTGAAAAAAATAGTCCGAGATTTATTCGGAGCAAACTCGGAGGGTGGATAGTCCAAGCCGAGTCCGACCCATTGCTTGTTGTACTTATACGTTTTGTACAACTTGCATTTTTTCATTTTCTAAAATTATTTTTAAAAAACACAGAACAATCTAGATGATTTTGTTGGTAACGAAGTATATTTTTCAACGAAATGAATTGCATGTTTGGGCAAACGAGATAGTTGTTAGTATTGGTTTGCACTTCACTCCATGAGCAAAAGCGGATCATTTTACAATTTGTCTTTATCTACGCAACCATGGATACGAGGTTAGTTGTATGACCTATATAACGTGATTCAACATGAATCCTTAAGTAGGGCATTATGTGGTTGTCGGTTTATGACTATTGGAAATTATCGTAAACCTGAAAAAAGCCATGGAATGTGATGATGTGTATAGAATAAAACAAGACAAAATCATCGATTTACAATGTACATAAATAGTTGTGTTAAAGCAAAGAGGTTGCCAGCTGACAAATGAGTTCATATCAGAGAACTTAGATGTAGACTATTAGAGCTATATAAAATAACAATATAAGTAACTAATTAACAAAAACTAAATAGTTAAAAATTAATCATTGATTAATTTATTAAAATTAAATTAATTAATAGGTAACAAAAGTTTTTTAATTATTTTACTATTTAATTAATAAAAAAATGATAGTTAAATTAAAATTAGGCAAAATTGATTTTAAAGGTTCGAATTTTACCTCATTTGCTTCTTAAGGTTCGAACTTTCATTTATCCTAGAAAGGTTCAAACTTTGGGGGTCATCTTCATGTAAATATTTTTATATGTTTTTTTGGGTTGATTATGAGTTTATAAGGATTTTCTGGGTTGATTCTTGGTTGAATATGAGGTTTTTTACCCATAAAAACCCATAATCAATCCAAAATCAACCCAAAAAAACCATAAAAACCTTTAAATGAAGATGACCCCCAAAATTCGAACCTTTTTAGGATAAACAAAAGTTCGAGCCTTTAGAAGTAAACGAGGCAAAATTCAAACCTTTCAAATCAAATTTTCCTTAAAATTATTGAGAGAAAGGGAGTACTTTCTCCGTTCCATAATACTCGCTACATTTTCCATTTTGGGAAATTTCATATTACTTGCTACATTTCCTTTTTTTAAGTAAAAAACCAATCATTTAAAGTTATATCTACTCCTATTTTTATCCTACTCTATATCTAATTACTCTTATTTTTCTTTTTCATTTTACAACAACTAATATTATAAAATTTCAAAAAAGCAACTTTCCACCTAATATTCATCATTGCACAGTAACTTCTTAATCATTGTGCCCATGCAATGGTAGCAAGTACTTCCTCTGTTCTGATTTACTTGCTACCATTGCATGTGCACAAAGATTAAGAAGTTACCGTGCAATGATGAGTAATAGGTAGAAAGTTGCTTTTTTGGAATTTTTAATATTATTTGTTGAAAAATGAAAAAGAAAAATAGGAGTAATTAGATATAGAGTAGGATAAAAATAAGAGTAGGTATAACTTTAAATGATTAATTTTTTACTAAAAAGGAAATGTAGCAAGTAATATGAAATTTCCCAAAATGGAAAATGTAGCAAGTATTATGAAACGGAGGAGGTAAATCAGAACGGAGGAAGTATAATGAAAAGGTGAAAAAACACCTTTTCAATTTCGAAAAATAATTACTCCTCCGAAAAAGAGCGGAGTACAAGTTACGTTTCCTATGTCCATCTCAAAAGAGCCAAATCCATCGGCTGAAATTCCACGGATTGCCAACATGGCACACTCTCAGAACCGTCAGATCTAAAATCTCACCGATCCACCCCCGCTTCCCAAAAAATTCAAAATCCTTCCAACTACTAACTATAAATACTATCTTTACTCCCTTTTATTACGGACACGTTCAGAAAGAACAACTTCCAAACCTTCAAAAAAAATGGAGTCAACCAAAACTTCCACCAAAGGTGTCGGTGGCCGAGGCGGCGGAGAGAGAAAGAAAGCCGTTCAAAAATCCGTCAAAGCTGGTCTTCAATTTCCTGTTGGAAGAATCGCTCGTTTTCTTAAAAAGGGTCGTTATGCTCAACGCGTTGGTTCCGGTGCTGCTGTTTATCTCGCTGCTGTTCTAGAATACCTTGCTGCTGAGGTCAGTATTATTTTACTTTTTTTTTGAATTTTTGATGGTGAAATTGAACTGATGGATGAAATTTGTGGTGTTTAGGTGTTGGAGTTGGCAGGAAATGCGGCTCGAGACAACAAGAAGAACAGGATTATTCCAAGGCATGTGTTGTTAGCGATAAGGAACGACGATGAACTCGGAAAGCTTCTTCACGGTGTTACAATTGCACATGGAGGTGTTTTGCCGAATATAAATCCGGTCCTTTTGCCTAAAAAGAAGGAATCTGCAAGTGGTGATACTCCTGCCAAGCAAACTGCTAAGAAATCTCCTAAGAAGGCTTAAAATTAGGGATCTGATGTTTAGATTAAAAAATGGTGGTGTAAATTTTGGGATTAAAATTACATAAATCTAGGGTTATCGCTTAATTTTGGGTAGTCATTTCGGCGTGCTCATCTGATATCAGGAATGTAGTTAGGTCTAACACTTTTGGAAGCCAATTTGGTGTGTAAATCGGTTCATGAAATGGAAATTGGAAACTGCTTTTCAATCTTTTTGATTCTCCCCAAATTCTCTCTATCAAGTACTAATTTGCATATTTGCTAGTGACAAGTGATACGAATAGAGCTGTTTTGAATAATTTGGGGGCCCTGTGCAAAATTAATATTGTTTGGCCTTAATTATGATAAATATATTTATTTTATTAACAAATTTAACATATTTCTTTTTTTGATTAACTTTTTCATATACCGGAGAAAAAGGGGTCCAGTGCGGTCGATCACCTCGCACACCCTCAAAGACCCCTCTGATACGAAAAGGGTAATAAAAATGGCAGTTATCACAATTGATAAGAGTCAATTGCCTAAACTGGGACCATTAGTCCTACCATTAGTATTAGTTGGGCTTGATGATGTGTTATTGTTCTCGTTTTCTCTCTTAAAGAAAGTCGAGAAGTTTTCAATTAAAAAGAATAAACTTATTAAAATAATTTTTAGAGAATACTCTTCCCAATTTGTATTTTAGTTTATTAAATTAATCGTAAATGTGGTGGTTGGGGTATTTTAGTTGATTAAATTAATTGTAAAATTAGGGGTATTTTGGTCATTATTTGTGTGAACATGGGGTCTTTAGAGCAAAAATCATGATTAATAAAAAAAAGATATTGTAAGTGAACTTACCTACTAAGAAAATAGGACAATAGATTTAAATTCGAGAAAATATTAATTTTTAAAATGTTCCAAATCTAAAGTTAAGTTAATAAGTTTAAGTAAATATTCGCTATTATTAACAACACAAAGAAAGAAACTAATCAAACAATGGTCACAATTTTTTGTTTGTTGTATTTGTTACTCAGAAGAAAAAGAGATACAATGTAGCGTTAGAACTTAGATTGTTCATGGTTAGATTTTTGACTTTTTTTAAGCAATTTTTTGTTCGACGTTATCAACGGTGAACAAACACGATTTTAGACTTAGAGACAAAAAAACTCTCATTTGGGGATTAAAATTTCCCTAACATAGAAATTTATTTAGGAAAATTTATAATTTAATTTTGAAAATCTCACCTTTTCTTTATTATCTTTTAAAAATTTCACTTTTCAATTATTTTTTAAAAGTATTAAGCTCATTAAGTTATTTGAAAAATATAACAGTAAACAAATTAACAATCAAAACATTAGATTTTTAATAGAAAATGCAATATAAAGTTTAAATTTTTAAAAATAATTAAAAAGTAAGATTTTTAAAAGAAAGCAGCAGAAGTGAGATTTTTAAAATTAAATTTTACTTTCTTTTTATATAAGAAGCTTATTTTTTTTGGTCTTTCAGAAGTTTCTGGGTTTAACGGAGTGTTTCAACGTCTAACGAATTCTAATAGAGTGCAGGAAATTGTTCAATTGAAGAACATTGTTTCTGGAAAAAAATGAGTCATTTTCTGGTAATTTTCTTCTATTTATCTATTTATATTTATTTTGAGGAAATATTGTTGAATGTTTGAGAAGTTTATACTCTTAATAATGGTGTATCTGCAGAGCAAATTGAGAATCATTAGCAAGAAACCGTCGTTGTTCCGTCTAGTGACTGTTGCTGCTTTTGGTTCAGGAGTTTTGTATTCGAATGCAAATAATGATTTCTGTTCTAAAGATATCAGTTGAGTTCTTCAAAATTTTAAATTTAGTTTATGAGCATTTCGTTTCTTGATTTACTGCTTTTCGTTTGCATAATATTGCTTTGCTGTGGAAGTTGAAAGTCAAATGCAAGCAGAAAAATGATGAACGTCATCAGGCTTTTCAATTTAGTCTGAATTCTGAGAATATTGCTTTGTACTCTATATATTACAATGAAGTTTATTTGGTTATGGTGTGTCTTTTTGTTATTGCGCATTTGCTTGATTTTGTAGGTCTTTTTGTAGTTGGGGAAGATATGAGGGCTCGTAACAGTTGTTGAGTTTTTGACTTCCTGATGATTTGGTTTGAAATTAGGTTTTTGTAAGAGTCTAATTTGTTCTTATCATATGATTTTCCATTTTCAATGGAGCCAATTATTTTTTAGACTGTTGTTTATTTGGTTCCATATTTGAATGAATTTCAATGACACATTAAATATTGTTCATTTCTTGTTTATGTGAAATTACAAAGATGTTTTTTGTTGGCAATCAATTGGAAACTACGTCTTCATTGTCACAAGGTGGACCAATACTGGACTGAAATTATTCTCTGAGTGTGGATTGTAAATGAGAATTGGTCTTCAATGCAATACCCAAGACACAACAAAATTTGTTGTTGCACAGACACAGGACAATCAAGAAACTGGTTCTTGATGAATGTTTATCTGAATTGTGATTGGCTTCCTCACCAATAACTCTTCTTCCCTCCTAAACAATCAAGGTTCCTCCCCCAAATGGAATAGTTTCTTGGAACTATGAAATTGCTTCACTCACAATCTCCTAGTTGCCACAGAAATGCTTCACTCCTCTCAGAAGCTTACACACTTTTAACACATGTTTTGAACAAACTGCATGAAAGAAACTTTATTGATCTGAAAACTGAGTTTTACATGATGAGAGGCTCTCCTTATGTAGAGTGAAGAGCCCTAAAAATACAACGGTAAAAAAAACAAGAACTATGCTAAGACTTTACAAAAACAGGAAGCAAAACAGAATCAGTTGTATTGAGGCTGATTTCTGTTTCTTTATTATTGCTCAGGCTCTATGAGGGGCGTGTTAAATACTTGTTGAGCTTGCTTGCTTCTTGTGTGGCCTTTGATAAGTGTGTGGCATTTTCTCAGGTTTTAATGCACCCAAGTCTTGTTTAATAAACACAGTCCTGGCACCACTTATACTTGGACCATGCCCAACTTTCAGTTTAGTAGGTTTGAGCTGTAGTGATGCATCCTCTAGTCCTTGGTGTTGTTTTGGTTCCATTTCCTTAGTTGTGCCTTTTCCCATGTTCCATGAGCTATCTTCACATGCTTCACAAGGAATAATGTTAACGAAGCTACTGTCTCATCATTCCAAGTTTGTAAAGACAACACGATCAATTTGGTCTACGACATTACAATTGAAGTCCTTCATAAATGTCCTCTTTCACGCAACAAGCTTGCCTAGTACTAGCTTAGAATAGCTCAAGCATGCCTAGTACACATCCAAGAGGAGTTACATCCCAAGAAAAGTTAAAAGGAACTCAAGACCAAGAGTCGTTAAGGAAATTGCAAATTCAAATTTTCTTCCCTCATAAAATACTTACAAAGAAGTCCGATTCTGAACTGTTTTTCCCTCGCAATAGGAGTTGCAAGAAAGTTGGAATATGGTTGGGATGTTGCATGACTCCTTCAAGGAGGTTATTCTTAGTGATTTACGTGTGTTTAGAAGCTAAAGTTGCGTTTTTAGTTTCTTTCTTATTGCTATAAATGTGTAATGGCATCCTAGAAAGCGAACTACTTGAAAATTTTATGAAAATTGAAATTTGTTCAAAACTTTGTTTGAATTTATTTTCAAATTCGTTTTCTTGGATTAGAAAACAAAATCGGAAAGTTTTTTTGCTTAGTCATCAATGGTGTAATGCATAAGGTAGCGTTTGAGCATGTATCCTAGCCTCTAATATTGCTTGTGGTGTATCTTATCAAGTGAAATTAGAGCTTTGCCCAAACCATCTTCTAACCATTATTAAACACGCTTTCGTATGTGTTCTTCTTATGGTGCATCTTATGAACAAGCACTTACTTTCTTCATCATCATATTGTTCTTTTCATCTTCCCTTAACCCTTTCCCTTCTAAAAAAACATTTCCCACCTTTCATAAAACTCAAGGCCTTCTCAACATTAATCCACCAAAACAACCACAAAATCGTAAGTCGTAACATATTTCCCTTAACATCTCTAATTACAATCTTGCCTTTTCATTTAAACCTGTAAAGAGTTCTTACCCTCGTATGTTCTCTTGGGTCGCATGTAAGCATACAGTAGGTAAGGTTGCATACACCGTACCCCCTAACCCTTGAATGAATGATGTTTATTTTACCAAGAAAAATGGTAGACTTCATATTTGGATGTTTGAAAGTGCAAATGTTTGATACTCTTTTTGACGTGATTAAATCAATGCAGCAATGTGCTGGTATTTACTTTTTCTTTTGGCATGTTTTGATGTACTCTTCCTCAATTAACTTGTTATTGTCTTAGAATAAGAATGACTATAAAGGAGGATTACTTATGATTTTCTTTTGTTTATTTTTCTTACTTTTTCCTTCATTACTGACGTTACACAGGATTTCATGTTTCTTTATCACTTCCGACAAGACATGACTTACTATTAATGCCATGGCGTGTTCCACTATTTTCTTTTGGGTCCTTGTTGCCTGGTAAAAAAAAATCAAAGCTTTTTTAGAGTTTGTACTGTACTCTAATTCTTCTCATTATGAGCTCTTTTCCTCATTCATGTGTGTGATTTTGTCTAGCTGTGGGAAATGATCCCTTTCCGCTGCATTTTTCTAGAGTTGCACCTGATACAGACACTCAATTCCCTACTGATGGGTGCTCCAATTGTTCACGAAGTTTCACTAGAGATACCATAGCTAATGCAGCTGCCAAGGTTGGCCCAGCTGTTGTCAATCTGTCTGTACCAAAGGGTAAATTGGTTGCTGTATGTTCTAATCAGAGTTATATCCATGTATTGAGCATAAAAAGAATTTTGATTGTTGCAGGAATCTATGGTGTAACATTGGGAAAAAGTATCGGTTCAGGAACCATTATCGATCCTGATGGTACTATTCTGACTTGTGCCCATGTGGTTGTTGACTTTCAGGGACTGAGAGCTTCATCGAAAGGGAATGTAAGTCATATTTGCTTAACATCTTTCAAAGTTTTGTACAAATATTTCTGGTATGGGTCGTACTGGCGGATGATTTTTGACAATGTTTTTTTTTTGTTTCTTTTACTATTATTCTGCTTGCTACTTACCTTTTAATGTTTTGTTATGTTTATCAATGAAGTAGTACTTGGCAAGCTCTTGATCACTTTATTTGCATTTAGTTATAAGGTCAATGATTATGTGGATGCACTTTTAACTTTTAAGCATTAAGATTAGACTGTATATCTCTTTTGAGTCATGGCCTTTGGCAAGTAATTTTACTTGACATAGGAATAAAGTCTCTTAGGTCTAGTTGTCTCATGAAATTCCTGGGCTCCTAGAATTATATTCATGTGCTGCTATATGATGCTAATTTGCTATTTTTGTCAATTTGACAATTTTCAATATTCTAAAGTTTTATCTAGCTTGTAAGTTTTGTTCCTCATCCAATTAAAACCGAAAATTCAAAGGAAAATATGAGTTTGATTCTAAAAAATAACTGGACAGGTCACTTGCCAGATGCCACTTGCACACAAGGTCCTTAATTCTTCATACTCCCTTTGTCCCATTTTGCTTCAATTGACTCAAAAAGTTCTTACATAATAAATTGAATTGTAGCAATCTTCATGGCATGGAGGAGTATGTGTTAGTCTTCTATGATACTCCCTCCTATTCTTAGCAAACAACTATTTCATTATGTACCAATTTCAAGAAAAAGAGGATAGCTACCACATGGGACAACATGAGAGAGTGAGTAAGGGAAAAAGTACGAGAAAAAAAAATAATAATTCAATAGCAATTGTGTAATAGTTGGATCCCATTAGAGCATAACATCATAAGTAAAGGAAAAATATTACAAAAGAAGCAAATACAAAATTTGATGTGAATATGCCATAAGGGGAAATGTGACATTTGATTAGTATAGTAGGGAGTAGTTTGTGGATCAAAAAGACGACATCATCGTATTGTATTCACTTCTAGGATCTTGGGAAGGGTGAGGTTTCATGAAAGCACTCTAAATCCTGGAATTATAGATAACAACGAGGCTGTGTTCGGTAGACCCTTATATTGAAATGAGACGAACATTTACTACTCTACGATTATGAAAAAAGCATACTCCACCTACATGCCATTGAAGATGAAAAGCCAAACATCAATCTTGACAAGATCAAGAATGTAACAATTAGAATTATTAAATCATAGGTTTTAGCTCGTGCTGATTTTGTAAAAGTTAAACAAGAGAATTTAGGTTTAAGAAATTCGGTCATGTTGTGGTTGGCTATGGTCTTTGAGTGACTTTGATACTCATACCCATAGAATAAAAACAAGGCCGCATCGCATCGCATCGGCCGCGTTGTAAAGGTTTTCAAAACAAACGAACCGATATTTCCCGCGTTGTAAAGGTGTAAAAAAACCGCGTTTTGGGCCGCATTAAGAGATTTCTTATGGTTTCGACCGATATTAAGCCGATATGATAACCGCATCACTCCCGCTACCGCATCAGCGTTCCGATACCGCAATCGCAACCGTTACCGCATTTTTACACTATGCTCATACCTCACATACTTTTTCACTACTAATCTTAACTAGATGATCTCTTATGACAACATTATATCCTAAATCATTGAGAAAATTAGCTTCTAACTACACCATAAAAGTGTATAAACGTGGACAACATGACCAATGTAACCTGAAACACGAAACTCAATCCGCTGCGAGAAACGGAAATGGAAATGAGAAACATTAATTTTGGTGGTTTGCTGGCATAAATTTTACTATTTTACAACAAAAAATAAAATAATTAAGAAAGGTAAGAAAAATAAAATGACTAAAACAAAAGATAAAGAAAGAAAAGAAGGGCTGTAGTATTAATAATTATCATATGTTTTTGGGCTTGATAAAAATCATTTGGGAATTTAAAGTTGCATTAATCTAGAGTATCGAAATCAAAGGTTTCGAAACGTGATTTGGTGGGAAGTTTTCAATTTCTGGTAACTATGAATAGGACATATAGAAGGCTTTGAGCCTTTGACACCGGTTTTACTACAAGATTCAAAGTTTGAGCTTACTTTTGATGGTTGGTTTGAATCCTTAAAGACTCTTTCATAAAGGTTACTGAAATGTGTATAAGCAACTTGCTCAAATTTAAACCCAATGGAGGTCAAGTTAGATGGTTATGGAGTTTTAACTTTGTCTGGTGTACAAAAGGATGCTGCCGCACGATTTGGAACTATTTCCTTCAGAACATAAGCTAGTTTAGTGGCTCCTACTTTCATCCTGAATAATTACAGTGCTGTGAGCTTGATTGTTCTTCATTATTAAATGGCTCGTATATCTGCTGTTTTCGGGTAGGAACTAAAGTGAATTTGGCATGATTCTGCGTTGTTTTACCTTTTAGCCGAGAGAGTAGTAGTATTATTTTCAGACTTGTGGAAGGCAGTGGTGGTTTGACCTTTTGTATCTTATAATTTGTGTAAAAGGGAATGTTCTCGAATCCCACAGGCCACATGTGAAGTTGAAATGTTCCTCCGCCATCTATATTACATTCCAGATCTTAATTTCAATATAATGATGCTGTAAGTTTGTGGTGTCTTCCATCGTTGAATGGATCACATTCCGCTTATCACTTCGAATTTTACTGTTTCATATAGCAACTAAGTTAATTTGATGAGTAAGTGTTGACAACTCTGCTAAGAGTGCAAGAGAATATAAGTATTTCTTTTCAGATTTCATTAAGCATTTGAATGTTAGATTCTATTGCAATCTTTTTATTTATTTGAGTGGCCAAAGGCAATGTAATGGTGAACTGCTTTTGTAGACTTTGAGCTGGAACTTAGAAGTTTGGAAATTAAAATGTTGAGTTCAAAGACTGAGCCATGCGTGAAACTGGATAGTAGACTGATTTGGAAAATTTTTACCCTAGTTTTGCTGCATATATGTGATCATTTTGACACCATTCAGATTTAGGCTATCTGCTATAGTTTTGCTCATGTTCTGTTCTTTCTAGAAATGTCTGCTCAGATGCTGCTTTGCAAGGCTCGTAACTGGGTTCTTGTGAGACTCATGTATCTCAAAAATGACGAAACGTGAACACCTCTTGCAGATTGAGGTGACAATGCAAGATGGTAGAACATTTGAGGGCACGGTAGTGAATGCTGATTTACATTCTGATATAGCAATTGTAAAGATCAAAACAAAAACACCATTACCTGCTGCAAAACTTGGTGTATCTAATGAACTTCGTCCTGGAGACTGGGTGATAGCATTGGGTTGTCCTCTATCTCTTCAAAATACTGTGACAGCTGGTATTGTTAGGTATAAAAGATATTTTAAAGCTGCATTACAACTAATGTTTGTTATATGTTAGCATTGGGTTGTCCTGCGAAGTAAGTGTTTCGTTATATGTAATTTCATTCAGGACCAGTTCGCTGTTGCAACTTGCTATTTCACGTTTAAAGTATCACTTCTTTTTTGAAATGATATCATTACGTCAGCATATTAGATTGACATTAAGTTTCCAGTCAATGTCTTTTTTATTGTGGGTCTTGATTGTTTGCTTTCTGCATGAGAAATGTAGCTGTGTCGACAGAAAAAGCAGTGATCTGGGACTTGGTGGAATGAGAAGAGAATACTTGCAGACAGACTGCCCCATCAATGTGGTAAAATATGACCTGCTTTTGAGATTTTCTTCCTGTTGAATCCAAAAAATCACTTCTTTTGAAACCCTGAAAGAATATTCTGTTCTTTGCCTTAGTATTTTTAATGTATATTTGTTTTCCAGCACCTTGAGCGTTCGAGATTAACCGTCTCACTCTTGGGCTAAAATCAATGATGCATACCTATAGCATCTGACCACATAAGTTGGTTTTTGATCAGATGGTTGTTTTGTACTTATGTCTTTATGCTTGTTTCATTCTCTAGCAAGCTGGTTATACAGCAACAGTGACACCAAAGCCTTAATCCCAACAAATAAGCATGAAGTTACATCGCTAAACAAAGATTTTTTGATCTATCAAATATAATGCACTAATCTAATACTAATCCACTAGCAAAATCAATCCTAAAGATAATTTACATATATTCTCATCCATTCATTCCTAACAATTGTCATATGCTCGTGTAGAACCCCATTCTTCATTCCTGTTCTCTAGGTTATCTTCGGCCTACCTCTTCCTCTTCCTTTTCTATGCTTTTTAAAGTTCCAACCTTGTACTCTTTTAACTGGTGCATCTTTCGGTATTTTTTCACATGAAATGTTTATGTTTTAATATTTTTTACAGGGTAACTCAGGAGGGCCTCTTGTTAATATGGATGGTGAGGTGGTTGGTGTCAATAACATGAAAGCATTAGCTGCTGATGGTTTGGGCTTTTCTGTGCCAATTGACTCAGTCATTAAAATCATAGATCACTTCAAGAAACGAGGGTATGGCATGTAAATGATAAAAAGAATGAACTTATCAATAATTATGCTGAAATTCTCTTGGTGTCCCCCTTCAAAATTTTTTCTCTTCTGTTCTTCTATGCTAAACTTGTATTTATTGATGGTACAGAAGAGTTGTTCGACCTTGGCTGGGACTCAAAATGATTGATCTCAATGCACTGATCATAGCTCAACTTAAAGAGAGAGATTCATCATTTCCTAATGTTGATAGAGGTGTTCTTGTCCCAATGGTAGGCTGACAATTCCTTTTTTTCTCCCCTGGTTTTTGTTTTGGAACATAACACACACTTGTAGAACCATGAGATTGACTTTCCTCATGTTGATATACACCCTCAAAAGATTTACATTATGCAACACTTGATCAGATATATAACCTAACAAGTAACTGTCAGTGCAAAAGTGTAGGTAATTGTGAGCTCTCATTGTCTTAGTTTAAGAATCAATTAGTATATTTAAACCGATTATCGATTAGGATTGGTGTTAGTTGTTAGTTAGCTTCAGTGAAAGAAAAGGGGTTGGTGTTGATTCACATTGTATTGAACAATAGATACTATTCAAGAGATTGAACTACTTTCTGAGGTTTGAAAAACTTTCTAGCATTTAATTAAAAACACACACTATTTACTTGAGGTCAGGGCATTTCAGTTGCTAGACTCTAAATGCTACTCTTTTTTACTAGCTTAGCTAGTGAGAATCATTGATTCTTGGAACTAAAATTCTTTTTCTGAAAGGTATCATTGTTCAATCTAAATATTATTGAAATTGGAGAACTTTCTAGCATTGCAGCTTTTCCTTTTACATATCATGAATTAGGGGCAATAATTATCTAAGCCGTGTTGGTTAAAATCTGATCCTGCAATATTAATGATGTATGCCTTTTTTTCCATTATTGTTGATATTGTAATCCTCACAATAATTCTGTTGTGCTGTCTAAATTCCTGATGGCTCTGATATCTTGTATGATGTGATGTTTAACCTTAAGGTTCTTTTGAGGTTTCTATAGATAGCAAATCTTCTGCTGTTAGTCAATCTCTTTAAAATGAAGGGAAGTTTCTATAGCTGACAATTTTACAATATGCTCGAGTTCTGGTGTTGGAGTACCAAGTTTTATCTGTGTCTAAAGTTGCAATGAGATGAATTTGGTCTCCACTAGATGCACTAGTGCTTTTGTTGACTGTACCATGTTTGTGGATGCTGTTTCTTTGTTGCTGCTGGTGACTTATTTCCAAATCTTGAATCAGATTGTTCCAATAGCTCTGGTCTATCATGGCCCCTGATAGTTTATGATGTGCATTTATGTGTATTTTATGTGTTTTGGAATGAAAGGTTCGTAAACGTATGTTTCTTGTCCTTCACGGATCAAAACGGCTTACATTTCTAATCATGACATTGGCTCTGCAATTCTATATTGTTTAACTCTAAATCTATTTTCTCTCCCAGAGTGCAATTCTATATTAGGGTACATGGAGGCTTTTAAAAATGCAAATCTAGACACCTAACCTTCACATTTGAGACAGGTTACTCCAGGCTCTCCTGCTGATTGTGCTGGATTCCGGCCTGGCGATGTTGTCATAGAGTTTGACGGAAAACCTGTTGGAAGTATAAAGGAGGTACCACACTCGAGCCTCGATTGTTTTTACTCTAAGTTGTCTTGTATTCATGTTTCTTAAATTTTACCCACGTTTTCGAGTTTATTTGGTATTCGGTACACTGCTGCAGATCATCGACTTGATGGACGATAAAGTGGGATTGCCAATAAAGGTGGTTGTGAAACGAGCCATGAATGCTGTGACGACATTGACTGTGACCCCAGAGGAAGCGAATCCTGATATGTGACTTTCATGAAGCACACTCATTCGCTTAACTCTTGAAAAATTTTAAGCAATCCAATGCGTTATTTCGATCATTTGTATTGAATTATACACGTCTAAAAATTGTAAAAAGTTAATATGATGAAAGTAGGCGATTAGACGATTCAAACAAGATTTCACTTGACTATATTTTTTCTTACACATTAGTCGTAATACATAAAATAAGCTTGAACGATGAATAGTGTCAATAATAGAAATGTAGCGAGTATTTCAGAACGGAGGAAGTACTTAACTACACAATGTATTATCTCATCTATAATTGGCTAAAGTCAGGTTTGTTCGCTGTAAGTAACGACGAACAAGAGAAAAAATTACTTTGTACGCAGTTAGTACCATCGAACAAACGAGAGACAATGTCATAACTCATAACGTTTGAAGGGACAAAAAAAAGGTTTGATCCTGTTATCAACAGTGAACAAGCATTGTTTTTGATTTTTTGTCCTTTCAGAATAGACCGTCTCCCATGAGACTTACTAAATGTCATGACATGATCTCTTTTTGTTCGTTGTTAAATTTTATTTTCTCTTGATTACTAGTAGTAACAATGAACAGTCTGATCTTAGGCTCGTACATAAAAACGTATATTTGAAAATCAAAATTTTCAAAGCTTATTTTTAGGTATTCTTTTATGAAAAAACCTTAATTGCGTAGATGGTGTAGGTTCGACTTTTTTATAGACTATTATTAGTAACACGTATATGAGTTACATTTTTAGTGACAATATTATCTCTTCCTTTCTTGGGTATTCTAAAACTTTACTTTTGATCAAAAAAAAAAACTTTACTTGAAATATCCTAAATTCCTAATTGAGGTATACTAAAGACCTACTTGAAGTATCTAAAATCTCTACTTGAGGCCTTCTGAATGCCTACTTGAGGTTAACTAAATGCCTATTTGACGTATTGTGAACCCTAACCCTTATTTGATGAATACTAAATGCTTACGTGTTGTATCCTAAAGCCTATGAGTAAGCGTGCAGTTTATAAAGTAGTTACACAAATTAATTATAACAAAAACTTGTGTGAGACAAGTGAGGCGCATCTTATTGGGCCGGTTCAATTGTACTTTTATTTTTTTACCAATTTCACAAATATGTCAATTTCAAGAGTTAAAAGACCAATTTTAAGACTTAAAAGACTAATTTCGAGAATTTGAAATTGACATTTTAAGACATGCAATTTGGCAATTTTAATACTTAAAGGTCCATTTTAATACTTAAAAAACCAATTTTAAGACTAAAAAGATCAATTGCAGTACATTAAATTCTTATTTCAGCTTTATATTATAATATGATTTCTCAAACATTAAAGTTGATATTAAAAACATTGAAATTGACCTTTTAAGTCTTAAAATAGGATTTTTAAGTTTTAAAATTATCCTTTTAAGTCTTGAAATTAGTATGTTAGAATATTTTTTAAAAAGTTATTAGGCCTGGGCTAGTTGCACGGCTAAGACCGTATCACATTAGAGTTACTGATTAATTATTGTTTTAATTAAAGTTTAATGGGTCAGGCCTCTTGAGAGGCGTGAGAGGTGTCCGTCAATGAGACAGACTGTTTTGGATATGGTAATGGTATGCTAATTACTTTTTATGGTGATTTTATTCTTGCCTTCTTGTGCAAATCTCAAATGAGACATTTGTTCTATTCTTGCTTTAATATTTCACATATAAATTTCAAAGGAGACATTTGCTTTAAAATAAGGAGATTAGTATATATAAATCAATTATAAAATTTATCTTTTAGATACAAAAATTATTTTAGACATGTTATTTTAGTTTAATCTAAATATTTAATGTTAACCAGTTTTGAGAGTGACCATTACGGCCAAATGATTGGATATGACCGTTGAACATCAAAATTACCTTTAACTTTCCATTTTTTTTTTTGATTTTTCTCTTTTTTTTCTTTTTCCTTTTTTTAATTTAATTTCTTCATTCCAACCATCTTTCTCCCTTTTCTTTCTTCTCCATCATATTCATCCTCTTCATCCTCTAATGAATAATGGGGTGGTGAATTTGAAGATTTTAGGTATAAATCATCTGGGTTTTCAATAAAGGGGCCCGATATTTCTATTCAAAACAATGATTTTCGATCTGTTGCAAATAATTTTCTAATACTTATATTATGGTTCGAACTTGTGGATTTGAAGATTTTAGGTATAAATATCTGGGTTTCCAATAAAGAGTCCAGATGTTTTTGATTCTTCACAAAAAATCGTAAATAGAAAGAAAACATTATCAATTTACAGTAAGTCTCATGGGAGACGGTCTATTCTATAGACGGGATCCATAAAGCCCAACCCATAATAATTTAGCAATTAAAAATAAAGAAAAACAAAAAATAAATAAAAGTAACCATCATCCTTAATTAGGTGTGAGAATTAACATTTTAGAAATTCTAATCGTTTCCCCTCATTAACTGCCATTGAAACCCCAAAAAAATGATTCTGTCTCTGACATTTCAATTCCACCATTTTTATTCTCCTATAGGAAGGTTTTAAATAAGGCAATTTTGGGGTCAGTTAAGCATAGTTTTTATGAACAATTTGTTGCTGGGAAAAATATAAAGGAAACGAGTTTGATTGTTGAGAAGATTTATAAAGTTGAATTAAGAGGAATGCTTAATTATGGATTAGAACATGCTTATGATAATCTTTCATGTGATCAGAATTACAGAACTTAATCATTATAACTCTAAAACATTGTCATTGTGTTTATGTTATTATATGGTTGATGATATAACATGTTATATTTGAAGATATAATGACATGTATTTTAATTGTATATTGTTATAAATTTATGTGACATTACAATTCCAAATATATATCATTATAACTCCAAAAATGTGACATTATAATTATAATTCCAGATGTATAACTTTATAATTTCGAATATATGACATTTCAACATTATAATCCCAAATATGTAACATTAAAGTTCCAAATATATAATATAATAATTTCAAATATGACATTTTAATCTCTGTGACATTATAATCTCAAATATATGACAATTTAATTCCAAAATGTTAAACTCAAATATTTTAACAATAAATATGAATTGACGTTTCATCTTCCGTCTGCGGCCTAGGAGCCCGCTGTTTTGGACGGTTTTCATCCGTCCCTAGGATGTCTAGGACATTTTGCTGTCTAGCAACGCCTCTTTTGTTGATACTTGCCACTTACCTATTCAACATGAAGATACAATAAAACAAATTAGTTGTCAACTCCAATTCCAACTCAGGAAATAACCAAAAAA
Source organism: Amaranthus palmeri (assembly GCA_019776075.1). Lineage (NCBI taxonomy): Eukaryota > Viridiplantae > Streptophyta > Magnoliopsida > Caryophyllales > Amaranthaceae > Amaranthus > Amaranthus palmeri. The sequence goes on along the minus strand of JAAKBH010000037.1, from coordinate 673,857 downwards.
ACCCATAAAATACCCATTAAAATCATAACAAAAAATTATGATAATGTTTCGTCCACTGATATGTTCTCTTAAGTTCAATCTCCCACTGATGAAGGTAGTTGTAATTTTGGCAATTTACTTAAAAAACAAACCAAAATTATACCAATAAATCTCATTACTTAAAAATTAAACCAAAATTTAGAATTGTTCCATTTCAAACACAATCTCAGAAATTTGAAACTTTAATCTGATCTGATCTGCAATTCAAACCCTAGATTAAAAACTGTATAAAATAACAGAAAAAAAAATTAAAAATTAAAAAATTAAAAATTTCTGAAACTTTAAAATTTTGTTTTTTAAATTAAGGGTGTAGTTTTAAGTGAAAAGGGGTAAATATACCTAGAATTGATGAAGAAATGGTCGACAATGGCTTGAGAACTCTGACGATTATGTTTAAAAATGGAGATGAAAATTTGGCGAAAATGGCAAGGATGGCTTGAAGAGGAATGGATGGTTACTTCTCCTCACGAGTAATAATGAGTAGTTTAGGAAAATGAGATGACAATACCTTGGGAATCAATTTTTTTTTTCTTTCAAAACTTTGGGAATCAGTTTTTTTTTTCTTATTTTTTTTAATTTTGTTTTTTAAAATTATCAAAATATGGGTTGGTCCAATTCAATGGTCTATCCTATAGACCGTCTCTTGTAAGATTTTGTGATCAATTTAACATTGATTCGGAATTGGGTCCTGCCTCTGTATCTTCTGGAATTAGTAATAATATTCCATTACAAATGATTCAAAATCCTAATTCAGTTTCTATTCAAAACAATGGTTTTCCATGTGATGCACAGAGTTTTACTACTTCTAGTACTTATACTATGGTTCGAACTTTTGGGGTTGAAGATTTTAGGTATAAATCATGTGGGTTTTCAATAAAGGGTGCCGATGTTGTTGATTCTTCACAAAAAATTGTGCATAGAAAAGAAATGTTAAGCAATGGATTTGATTTTAGTTATAAATCATCTGGATTATGGAGGATGAAGAGGATGAAGATGATGGAGAAGAAGGAGGAAGAGAGGGAAAGATGGTTGAAGATGAAGAAAGGAAAAAGAAAAAAAACTCAACAAAGGAGGAAAAATCAGAAAGATGGAAAGTCAAAGGTAGTTTTGATAGTCAATGGTAATATTCGGTCATTTGGCTGTAATTATGGTCACATTCAAAACTTAGTGGTTGTAATTCGCAAAAAACATAAACATCAAGGCTGTAATTCATAAATTAGTTCTAAAATATGTCAACAACGTCAGATTTTAACAAACTTTTTATAGTATTTCGACGGTATCATTATGACTCAAAATAGAGCATAAAAGATGTTTATAAATCTTTTGCATTATGGTTTATGGTTTATGAAAAAATTCAAAAAAATTGATACATTTAGTCTGGAACATAATTTATCAAACATCACAAATTAAAAATGTTTATTAATCAATGTATGACTACCTTATTTTATAAACTATTATTTTAAATTTTGTAATACGTATAATTTTTTTTATCATTGTTCTAAATGTTTTTATTCATGCGTCTTAAATTGAACTTGTATTGCTCTATATTTGATTTAGGTATTATTAAAGAATAGAAGAGGAGAATTGATAAAGAATATAAAATGAAAATTGATTAAATTAATTACAATAGTTAATAGCATCTTATAAATATTTTGTCATCAATTGCTCAACAAATATAATGAGTACATGTACCTTGACTAAATACAAAATATAATCCATATATACTATTTTTGTTAAATTTGGTAAAAAAATTCTGAATTTAGGAGTTATCAACTACAAATTCTATTAATATTTTTATTTTGTGTTACTCTAATATTTCTTAATCAAGACTTTGTTACCAGAACTAGTTTTCAAATTCAAACAAAATTTAAATTTTAAACAAGAACCTTTAATATAAGAGCAATTTTTTAAGAACAATCATCTCAAGATCACATATACAAATTCAATGAAAAACAACTCCCAAGTTTCTACAAATAATAAGCCCTCTCACTATGTGTGTTTGTGGTGATTTGTTCGATAAATTATATATCCTATTTATAGAGAGGATACATCATTCTAGAATCACACTTTAATTCACCATAAACTTACACATAACTCTACACAATAAACATAGCAACAATGCAATATAATAATTCAACACTTGAATAAGAAGTTACACCCACTTTAATGCCAAAAACGAACCAAAAGAAACTGTTCAGATGCCCTTGACCTGCTGCTCGTTCAAGCTCATCACACGCTCGTTCGAGCAACAACACATGCTGCTTTTGTTGCTTACTAACTTGGCTACTCGAACGAGGCACTATTTTGCTCCAGCCCCCTACTACACCAACTAATTTGCTCAAGCAACACTTCTTCCTATACCTTGCCTTATTTAAGGCATGATTTCTCATCCTTAATAAAGCCTCAAACGCTCCATGTTAAACACCTCATGAACCGCTCCAAACCTTAAACCATCGCCATACGACACATCTTTATTAACCTTCTCTAAAATGCAAGACAAAGCATGTTTTATCATATGTTCAAAACTAACGTCATTATTAAGCATATTGTCATTTACACTAATGATAACCATCTCCCTTCTAAAGAAAAAGCTTTAGATAGAGAGTTAGAAGATTAGGGTTTCCCTCCCATGGAGGTGGACGAAAGGGATGGAAGGCCGCCGTTACCGCCTCTATGGGATGGTCGCCAATGAAAGCATCTAATTATAAAGTAGGTTGGGTTTTTGTAAAGATTTGGCTGGTATTGTAACTTCAGGTCCCGGGCTAGATCTGAGCTGCGATCTTAGTCTAGGTGGCTTGTGGGTTCTCATGCTCGGTTTCTACCGGAGAACCGATCACAAAATTGATATGTCGTTAAAAATAAAAATAAAAGTAAATAATAATAATAATAATAATAATAATAATAATAATAATAATAGTATTAATAAAAAAACCCTTGATCCATCAAGTAAAATCGAGTTCTCTAAAATTGATATAATGAATTTATAAAATACCTGCTATTGTTTTAATCGTGCGTTAATTGTATTTAATAAAATTAATTAATTGTTCAGTTTAATCGCATTTCCAAATACTAATATAGTAATATTAACATGTTAATTACTTATGTTAATTTTTAAGAATACACAATTGCAAGAAAGAAAATGGCACATTACAAATTACAACGAAATCTCATACTGCTGCAGAAGTTCTTTTAAACCATAAACAGGAAAATGCACAAAAGATTCTAGCTTCCACGATATGTCGAGAATCCAAAAGGCGAAAGTAGCAACGGCACATGAAAATGTTCGAACTTCTGCGATTCAGTTATCTGAAACACTATAGACACGAAAGGGAAAAAACCCGATGGATTGTACTTGGATGTGTTGAAACTGATCCTGTAAGTACCAGGTTTAACTGCATCGACAATTTCCATCAACGGATTACTTCTACCATCATTATCCGTCTTACCGGATCCCACAAGAGTCCAACCGCTTTGATTGGACCCGGGATATACAGGGTGAGGCTCTGGCCCCACCCAAGCCTCCAACTGTACATCGATCCCTGCCCCCGGTTGACCTTTAGCCAAATCAAGAACATGGGTGGTGATAGGAGGCCGGTTTCTCTTTGCAATTTGAGGTTTCGTCTTTCCGGTAGAACTTGACGCGGAGATGACATGTGCACTAATCATGCTCAAGCGATCTTCTACAAGTTAAAAAGCACATGTATAAGCATCAAGTATATGTATTTTTGATAGTTCGCAAAGAACGAAAACCTAAACGAGTGTGTTCTCTCAACACATTATGAATTAACTGGTTGCAACGCTAGAATAAACCGATGCAGTGCAACATAACAAAGTAGTTATGAAGCATACGATACGAATGGAATAGTCGCAAAATTACCCATACCTAAAATTTTCCAAACTAAATGGGACGAAGGATTTTATGTGAATATTTCTTGCAGGGTCGGTGTGCGAGTGGAAATTTAAGTGAATGAAGTTCTAACGACCTGTTTGGTAGGTGGTAATAAACAATGGTAATGGGAATGAAAAACTGTTATAATTTTGGTTGAAAATTTTCTTGACTACCTTGATGGCCATGCTTGTCCAGCTTATTAGAATGTATTATAACCAACCTTGAAAGAACTTCTTAAATTGAAAAGCACACATTATTTCCTAAATTCTTCTTTAAGCCCATTAAAATCTCTTCTTCAAACGGCTCATCAACTGTTCTATTTGTGAAGCAAAGCGAGTATATTGAAGAGTTGAGCCTCATTCTAGGTTAATCCTGCCCCTTTTGTGCTAGATCTCGCATCTTTCAACACACTCGGATTGATCATTATACTCATCTAAGCCCAGAGATGAATTACTAGGTACTGCATTTTACATCTTTCACACTACTAGCACAAGAACAACCAGCTTTTCATGGTTTGCATCATAAGGATAAAATATTCAACAAAGGTGCGTCATGGCATTAAAGAACCCTAAAAAACACCATACTAGCTAAATTTAACTTTAAAAACAACGGCAATTAAAGCATTGTAAACAACATATTACCATTAGCTTTTGTGACTGATACAGATTGATGTTCAGTAGCTGTAGCAGTGCTTAATTTTGTTGAGAAGAGTTTGGCAAGACGCAATTCAGTTATTTTCATTTGTTCCTGAGCAGCTATTTCCAACTCGACTATAGGCCTGTTTGAGTAGCGCTTCTGCAAACAAAAAGTAGGGCTATTAACTTCAATAGTGCGCAAAATATATACGACTCACCTACATATAGAAAATCTTGTATCACTATGACGCACCTAGATAAGGTTTTGTACAGGAAAGGATACTACAGGAGGAAGAAATAACTAAATTCAAGCTAGAGAAGGAGAAACCAAATAGGATATCGAAAATCCATCTTCCCTTGCAATAGGATAATAGGATATACATATTGAAGTCGTAAATGTCCTCGGAATAAATGTTCTAAAGATTTTAATGTTATTAGGCTATGACAATTCGTTGCATAATCACCACATGGGCCCACAAACCCACAAGGTTCACTGTTTTTCAAAATCATATGGTATAACGAGGATTTCTAACCAAGCATTATATGCAAGTCAATAATTTACTATTTTAGTGATGTGGGATCTTCCTCATATGTGAAGTATTTCCAGCAGATGTTGCAGTTACAACCCTTTATTTTCCATTTTCCAAATCCATTCCATCACTTTCAAGTTTCAAGTCATTAGGTTAGGAAGCTAGTAGCAAGTAAAAATTTTCAATTACAAAAATTAAAAGCAACTACACCTTCAACTCAGATAAGATTTCTTCTGTACTCCTTCCAGATGCACAAATAAGAAAGACAAATCCAAACTTCTCCTTGTATCGGGCATTCCACTCCGTTAGCTCCTGCACGAAGTAAATAAAACATTAATGGTAAATCTAAGTTTGAAATGCTTTACTTCAGGCTTCAACATAAGTACACATTTTTCGACATGAATGGTAAAGAGATGTAGTGGAAGTAGCTGATTCAAATCTATGAACCTGTAATGTAGTAGAAGTAGCTGTTGCCATGGCAGTTGACTGCTCTCCCTTGCTCCACCTATCAAATCATTTTGCAATTATGATTAGAGGAAGTAACATATAAAAAGGGAAACCAAAAAGAAATTGAATCCCCTAATGTACTTATTTCATGAATACATTAAAGAAGAAAGGAATTACATTCATGCCAAGTGAAATCCATTGATCAAAAACCCAGCCTTATCTAAGCTTGATCGATGTAAAATGAGAAAACATAAGGATATAGTTCCTCAACCCTTCCTTTTAACTTTTCACATAAAGAAAATGTTTCCAAGGTACATCAACTCATTTTCTTTGTTTATTTAATATCATATTAGAAATAAATCTCTTTTTTTATTTGGGAGTAAGGCTAGAAAATCCCCTGCATGGGAAAAGGAGAACTTAATACTTCATGTAAGTGGCAAGAATCAAACCATTGTCACAAGGGTAAAAGGGAAAACTCTCAACCACGAAGCTAAACCATGATTCTCTAGAAGCAAATCTTATGATTATCCAATATCCTCATTAATCTCACCAATAAATGGTTTTCCAATCCAGCAACATTTCTCGTTCACTATTAAAATCATCTAAAATCAAATAAAACATCTAGAAAGGCTACACCAAGTCACCAACTGATCAAAAATTCCTAGCAATTGGGAGAACACTGATAGCCCAATTCTGCAATTCATCAAACAATGTACCTTTGACTTTTTGAACACCTATTTATCTTATGTGGGGTTAATTACATTTACAATGGACCATAACAAAACATTCATCCTTTTTAGAGAAATTAGAACATCCAATAATCTCATCTTATGTGGGGAGAATTAACAATAGCCCTCAACAAAACATTCATCTTTTTTACAGAAATTCGAACACCCAACAATCTGATCTTATGTGAGGTCATTAAACAAAGGCCACTACAAAACATTCATCTTTATTCAGAGAAATTTGACCTCCCAACAATCTGATCTCATGTGGGGTTAATTTTAACAAAGGCGCTTTCCAAAAAACTCATCCTATTCACAGAAATTTGCACACCCGATAATCTGATCTTATGTGGGGTTAATTAAAGACATGTTTATAGTAAAAAACCTCCATTTTAAGACAAATTTGAACACCCAATAATCTGATCTTACGTGGGGTAAATTCACAAACATGATTCTATCAAAAATACTCCATTTTTTGAGAAAGAAACGACTCAACTGGGCACTAGTCGCTGTAGCATGAGACAAAGAAGCAGATTGACCAATCTGGGGATGAGCTGAGAATGCTTCAAGCCACCCACAAACGTCAACCTACATCAACATAATTCATAACAATTCATTCATAGTTCGGTTAATTTGATGAAGAAATCAAACCTATTTGATGAAAAGATCAAGTAATTCGAGTCGAAAAGAGAGAGAGACTTTGTTGAACCAGATCTCTCTAGCAGCATCAACAGCATGATTAAGATTGGAAAAGGGGGATAAAGCGGCCATTTGTTTGGCGAATTTGGTGCTGCCACAACATGCTAGCAAATCTTGTTCTTCCACAGGCCATTTTGTTATTGACTCCATTTTTCAAGAATATTGTTCTAAACAAATTGAAACAAATTACCCATCAAATAAAACAATTTGAAGCAAATTTAATCAAAAAAAATTAAGTAAACAAATTACCCACCAAGAACAAATTGAAAGGAAGCAGGCAACAACTAGAATCCGGTGAGTGGCAGGGGCGGATTGCGCAGCGGTGAAGGAAGTGTTTAGTTGAATGTTGATGAATGAGTTCCAATTAAGAATTGAGTGTTCACTAAATGAAAGTTTTATACAAAAATACTCCCTCTAATTCAATTGAGTGTACCATTTGTTTTTGAGCACTATTCACGTATTACTCTCAATTTGTATTTTACTCTTGATTTATAAGTTAAAATATAGTCATGTAGGATCTTGTTTGATTCGTCTCAATACAAGGATTATAAATATCAATTTTTTATAATTTTTGATTGAGAATAATTAGAGATATTAAGGGTTAAAATGTTGCTTCGGCAAGTGTGAAAAAGTAAATGGGACAACTGAATTGAATTGGAGAGAGTATGTTGCAAGCAGATAAATCTTAATCTCCACCGGTCAATGTTTTTTTTATTGTGGGTCGAGTGCATACCGTTCGGTTTGGTTTCACGCTAAAATTATAAGTGAATTAGGAGTTAGTGAATTTAGAAAGATATATTCGATTGGCCATAACAGATGGGTTTAGGTTTGAACGCATATATAGATAGGCAGACGTGGTAGATGGTGCTATGAAAATTTTAGATGAGTATGGGTATGTAAAGGACATACTGCATCCACCTGTCCATTTTATCATTCTAATCTAAACTATCATGCCTCCAAATACTTACATCTAGTACAAATCTTCTACTAACCATGACCTTTTGTTTATATATATCTTAGACGTCAGAGTCGGAGCAAAAATCGACAAATTCTTTAACAATCCTATGCAATTTCAAAAGTCAAGATATTTTTACAAATCACGGTTATTGATAAAAATTATTAACCTAACATTTGCAATAAACTCAACTTGTAGATGGCGGAGTGAGCAAAATACACACAGCAAAAATAATCTTTCCATTTTTTAATAGGAACTTATTTCTCCCAATTCCTAGAAATAAGTTCCTTATTTTAGGAGATTTAAGGATTTTTCCTTCTCATAGAATAATCAGAGTGGTGAAGAGAATCTTCCTCATCAAAGGATGAATTCTAATTCAAAAAAGGGAGAAAAAGGCCTAAAATTAAAAGAACAAATCCCAAAAGATTGAATCCAATAGTGTTCAAACTTTGGAAGACATGAAACCCAAACTTCAAGTCATGATGATAATTTCTACTATCATTATGCATTTTAAGCAGACAACATTTACACCAGGCAGAAACTCATAATATATGTACAATTTACAGAAAGGAAGGAAGACTTGTGTGAAGGCGATCAGCAATTGCAGCTATCAGCAGGGCGCAGGCTCTTCTGTTTCGGGATTCAAGAAATTTCGGTATTCCAGTTGCTTCATCTCTCCCCCAGCTATGGGATCAAAACTACATCGGTAGAAGCTGCATTCAAACAAATCCCATCAATCAGGTTCTCGTAGTCTCAAAGAGGGAAAATGTCCAAAAGTAATCATCATAAACATGGGAAGTTGCATCTGATAGCCGTATAGGTAGCAAAGGAGAACTTGAAAAATGTTAGCGTTGAGGTAGTAGTAGTAGTAGTAGTACAGCATTTCACAAGTGACATAGGGGGAGGGAACATTAAGGTGTTTTCATTCCAAGTCTTAGCAGTGTTAAAAAAAAGAATTGGTTAGTACAAAATGTGAAGGAATTCTTCCTTTCAATTCCATTCCCTCCATTTTCCTCTCTTTTTTGTTTTGGTATCTAAGTGAACAAAAGAGCAGCCCTCCATTTCCTTTCATTCCATTAGCATGAAAGAGTTGCTTAGCAAACCAAATCCTTAATATCTGCCGTTTTCTGATTCTTAGCAATATTACGATAGCCTTATTAGCAGACCAACCCTCTAAATCTCTTGCAGACAAACAAGCACAGCACACAGAGAATGGAATCAAGGTCTAAGTGATGAAGTCTAAAGCTCATTTCATAATTGTTTTTTCTTATCAGTTGCACTTGCATCTAAAAACCAACACTATCAAAAAAGTTAAAACAAAAACTAGAGAATCTCATAAAATTTTGATAGGTAGAGACTGCTAAGCGCTTTACTACAGTCCTGGAGAGGACAGAAACAAAGATTCAACATTAAGAAATACTAATGTAGAAGTATATCTCCAATCAGCTAGTCTCTTGAGAGACGTATTTCTAGCCAAGTCCATTAAAGATCAATGCTTACTTACCATATTTTTGATGCCTACTTACATTATCTTTAATACTCAATTACCGTATCCTTAATGCCTACTTTCAATATTTTAAATGTCTACTTACATCATTCTTAATGCCTACTTACAATATTCTAAATAATATATAATGGGCCGGCCCAAATTAGAGATGGTCTCTCACAAGAATTTGTGATCTCCAATTTGAAAACAACTAATTGTATAGCTACTAGGCTGCCCAAGACTCTAAACTTCACCCATGATATCAAGAGTCAAGACAGCATATTTAGAATAAAAAATGAGATGACATCAAATATCTTTCACAGGGAAACCAGCACCTATATCAACTACGTGAGCTGTTTGCAAATTCAAAATAGTAAATGCAACATTGCCAACATAGCATGCAAATGAAATCAAAATTCTGAAATCTATCTTTTACCTTCCATTCATTCCCACTATTAAAACAGTGTTCTCTTGTTGGCTAAATGAAACGATGTACTGAGTGCCTTCTTGCAAGTGAAACTGGGCCATCGACCACTCTGAGCTAAAATATTTGGGCAGTACACCTGCAATAACAGATGAAACAATCACAAAGAGAAAATCGAGCATTGCATTTAATTTGGGGTCACTTTTTCAAGGCAATTAGTCTAGATAACACAGCAAGGCTTCAAAATTCATAGCATTACAAGTCCACCATACCGATAGTAGTCTTTACTTCCATAGTCGTTGTTAAGAGGTATGGTAACGACAATGAAAGAAAGTTCAAAAGTTTATTCATATTATAATGTGCCCAGTTATTTGTGATTGCCTGCCATAGACATTTGGGCTATTATATGAATAGAGCATTGCTCCCCGTGTCTTTATTTTATACATCTTTCTCGATTGTTGTTTGCCCCCACAATATATTTTAGTAATTTTACTCCAACTGCATTCGGATAAATTTTTTGATTGTTCTATCTCCTACCATAAGTGATATATTGGTTCATGTAGTCGATTATGGCATCGTTGTTGTATCTGCTACCACAATTGGCAATACCACTCTTAAAAGTCTAAGAAGCCCAAAAGATACAATCTAATAGGTACAGTTACAGTATCCGTCAAGACTTTTTTTTGGACTACAAGGTAGACCGAGGGAAGAGGAAGGGTAGGTGAGATTCGATCCCAGGACCTCTAGGAAAGACGATACTTGCTCTAATGACAATATTCCTGAAAACCTGATTACTCATTTTGCGGCTCCAAATGTTTGCAACTTTTTTCACTTTGATATGAATGTTATATCTAACTATCCACTACATTTTTCCGTTCTAATACTACTCCAATTTCTCTTAATATTCTTCACATTTTAGCTTCGGCACGAAAAAATAAGCATTGTAGATGTGATAATTTTAAAACTGATATATAGAGAAAAGTGTAGATAAAAGGTTCATGTGATGAAGAGAAAGTATCAAGGGGCAATGAGACAGCACCCTTAATTCTTCATCGTAAAGCGAAAAAGGACTGTTTGTAAGCATGGTAACACCACATATAGCTTTCAGTGTATTTGTATTCTAAAAATGCATTCAGGAGCAAGGATAAGAATGATACCCTTCATAAAAGAGATGGATGATATAGGGGAACGTGGAGAATTTGGTTGCTCTAGCGGACTCTGCAACCCACTGTTCCCCGAAGATCCAGAATCAAGCTTCAGGTTAAAAACATGAATAGTTCCCCTGTCACTAGATGCTGCTAGCCATCGTGCATTAGAAGAGAAAGCAAGGCTCTGTATCTCTGCTCTGTCAGTACCCCTTCTAACCTATGAAATTAGATACCAAGCAAAAAGTTTAAAACGAAATCGCACAATAAACACTAAGTATAAAACATGCAGGAAAAAATGATGTATATGTATACTGTCACGCAACAGCAACATACATGTAAGTAAAGCTATTAATAGTGTGATTCACAAAAGCCAATGTGAAACATAATAATTATAACACAACACCACACCATTACTTCAATGATCTTAAGTGGCTCTCATCTAGTTGGAGTTTGAAAACAGAGAAAATTACAAAATGCAGATACTAAGCTCACACATTACTAAAATTTCAAAGAGACCTCCCTAATAATTATTGCTCCCTTTCTTCCAACTCCTCAACAACTAGATTTCCACTTTTGACGAGCCAGAATTCCAGAAAGGAGAAGTCATAAATCATTAGCATAGATAGAGGAGTTCCTTATCACAGTATTAGGGCGAAGATGGCGAATGGCATAAGCGCTTCTATCTCTTTTTACTGGTCGAGTACGCTATTTTTGAATAAGCCTAGAGTGAAGGAGATTTTTTACGGAGAAAGACCAAGAGATGAGGAATATGGGCTAGTGGCACAAACGGAAAGTTAATAAAGCATAAATAAGCTCCAATTTCATACCAGATACCAAAATTATATGATTCAAGGAGTTCAAGAAACAAGGTTTGTTTACAAGAAATCAAACCCAAGCTCACTTTTGCAAAGCAAAACCAACCAACTCATGCTTGATTGAAGCCATAAACACATGTGCATTATTATTATCCTTTACAACATAATTCTGAACAATTTTAACTAGAAAAAGGAAGCATTTAAACTGTTTTTCACAAAGTGCAGGAGCAACTACATCCAAAATGTCTATCAGCTCAATTTGTATCTATATTTGAAAGGAAAGGTTTTTGGATCCTCTAATGATGAGAAAAGATGTATAAAAATGAAGGAAAAACAAAGTATGAACAAGCAACAAAAGAATTGAAACTTTACTACAATAGGAATCATGTCTTGGACACCACCCCTCAAATGAGTTTATATTTAATTAAAGATTAATACCACTCACAATCTAACTCTCTCACTATAGCTCAAAATTCAATCCTTTAATGGAGTTCACATACTAATACAAAAAAGACTCTCCAAGTCTCTCCTAACCCTATTTCTCCCTTAGTAATAGCCACCACACTTAAACTAATGCTTTATTTGGCCTCTTAAATAGCCCACAATATCAGCATAAGAGGACTTCATAAAGAAAACGAGAATCCAAGCTGCTTGTACCATTGTCTGTCTCCAACTACTGGTCTGTTCGAGGAAGCCCCTTTTCTTGCTTCATTCAAGCCATCAATACTCATTTATTCACACCCCAATGCACACCCATAATCAGGGGCGAAACTTCATTGGGGGCGGGTAGGGGCTTCGCCCCTCCGAGATTTTCGGTAAATTTTTTTTAATATACAATTAAAGGAAGAGAATGAATAACTGAAATAAAATAAAATAATAAATTTTATAAGTAATAATGGAGTATCAAATTAGGAGTGAAATTATAATTTAAAGGTTTATTTTATATCTTTTAATTGAATTTTCTTTTCTTTATTTAATAATTAGTTTGAGTAAGTGAATACTTCAATTACTGAAAACTCATAACAATAAAACAATCATGAAAATGATTTAATAATGTACGTTCAGAGACAAATGGCAAAGACATATAGTGTCAATGAGATTATATACAATTTTAAAGTACTAAAAGAGCGTCGAACCAAAATTACGTATAATTTTTTGTTGCATTGATTGGCTATATATATTAGTTGAATTCAAATTTTTTTATCAACTCCGCCCCCCTTAAAATTTTGTTCAAGTTTCGCCACTGCCCATAATCTCCCTCTATGGTGTGCCATGGTTTGAGCTACAATGTGATCAATATCATCTCGAACATGAGGTGATTTGGCTCTTTTTCCAACAACTCTTCACTACCATACAAAACCTACCAGCTCACTTAATATCATGATGCATAATCAAATCATTTTTTCATATTAGCACAATCACATGAATACGTGATCAGTGATCTCAATTCCAAACAAAAATTATGTTGCCAATTTCCCTATCATAATTCCCTCAAAATGAATAAGATATCACTAAGCAATTAATACAACGAACTTCACCGAAAAGTACAGAAAAATCAAAATGAAAAAAAGCAAAATAAAGACTAAAAAAGAAGAAATTTTACCTCTTGCAACAAAGAACCATCCAACGTATTGAAAACCCTAACCAAAGTACCTTTACTGCTAGCAGTAGCAACTAACCTACCATCCAAAGTCAAAGCCATAGAAGCAATCCTGGAATCATGAGCCACAATAAACTTAGTCTTTTTAATCTGATAATGCTCAACTCTAATCTGTCCTTTTTGTATCCCAGGACAAGCCAAAACCATGGAATTAGCCAAACACGAAACCTCACACAAACCCTTAGGATTAGAAACCGTCTCAATTTGATGCAAAAGCTTCAAATCAGCAAAATTATAGACAAAAATCTTATTCAAAAGAGCGACAATGATTCGATCACGTCGAAGACGAACAGACTTAACATCGGAACGAAATGAGAGTTCACCAATACAGCAACAACGGTGATCATCCCAAAGCATAACTTTATGAGGTGGAAATTGAGGGTTCGAACCACCACCAACTAGTGCAAGTATATTGCAGCGGAAGAGCATATGAACAAAGGAGAGAGAGTGGGAGAAAGTTCGATTAAAGATTGGACGAAATGGGTTTGTGTTGAATATTAGGAAACCAGAAGATGTGGCGGCCGAAAAGCAGGTAGAATCTTGGTTGAAAGACACGGATAGAAGTTCTTGAGGCGCAGATGGTAAAATCGGTGGTTGTTCCTGCGGCGGCGACTGCGACTGCGATTGTGGCTGCGGCGGCGGTGAAGTGGGCATGGTGGAAGATGATGAGTTTGAAATTGAATTAGTAGAAGAATCTAGAAGAAAGGTAAATCGAATTGGGGGAATTTTCTGGGTAAATCGAATTGATGGATGATTGAATTTGGAGGAAGATGAAGAAAGGGAAGGAGACTTGGCAAAGGTGATGATGAGATGAGTCTAAAACGTGAAGCAATCAATGTCAAAATATATAGAAATATTTCTTTTTTTGAAAAAAACAAATCAACTTCAAGAATCAAGATTGGGTTTTTTTTTCACTTTGTAAGGTTTACTCTTCTATTTTTAGACTTTTTAAAGTTGGTGACAATTTATGAGATTGTCTTATCGTGAGACGAGTCTATACAAAAGACTTATCAGTAAAAAATTAAAATAAAAAAATTAAATCTAAAGTCATACTCATACAAAAGCGATTTTTTAAAGGTACAAAAAGCAATTTTTAATAGAGTAGTTTGAGCTGAATATCCAATTAAAGTCATCTTATAATGGGGACGACTTCATTAAAAAAATTAGTGAATTGCAATTTTTGGATGAACGAAAACAAAATGGATAAAATTGTACTAGATATCAATTATTGACTCTATCTAGTCATTTTTATTTACTATTTTATCTCTTGTGTCGATTTTGCTTATATATTAAGATGCGTAGCTTAAATTTTACTACGGTAAAAAGTTCGCTCTCTCATTCTCGATTATTAGTATCTGATCAAATTGTACCAAAATTTTAAATAGGAAAATTGTTAAAAAGTATCTAATAACTTTTTTTTTCAAAAGATACCTAATAAAAAAAGTTCTACCAAAAAATACTTAAAAAAATTTTTCCTTTTCAAAAAATACCAAATAACGCTTTCCTTATCTTCAAAAAAAAAAAAAAGTGGGCTCGCACAAAACGTGCGAGCCAATCATGGTCCAATTGCACGTTTTGTGCGAGCCCGCCATAGTACACTCGCATAAAACGTGCGAGTACCGCATTTTCTTTTTTTTTGTTTTGAATTTTATTAATTATTATTTTTTATTATTTAATTTATTAAATGTTAAGATTAAAATATATTTTATTTGAAATATTTTCCTTTTTTTGGCAAATAAAAAACTTTTTCATTCACCAGAAAACCAAAATACATAAGGCAACGAAACTCATTTCCTTTTTTAAAATATTTTCGTTTGTTGTTATATTATTATTAAATTAATAATATATTATTATTATTTTATTTATTAAGAATATAATAATAATAATAATTAAAAAAAAACAGTTTCAAGAGCCGTTTAGATTTTCTCTCTCCTGGCGATTTCCTCCCATCGCGACCAGCAGCTCTACTGTGCACTCGACGCACCGCCATGGCAGGTAGAGGGCGGGGGAGACCACCGAAGAGAAAGTCTGATGAACGTGCTACCCAGAAGAAGACTATTACCCGGTCAGTTTCTTCGTTTTCAGAAGGGTCGACTAACTCTGATGTCGAAAACCTAAACCAAACCCTAAATCAGATTTCAACCAAGCATCTTGACAAACAAACCCCTTCGAAGAACCTGATGGATTCTTGAATTGAGGCAAGCGTTTCCAGAGTGTCTAAGCCAGCCCAATTGAAGGCAAATCAGACGATTGGAGGAGGCGTGGTACACCCCAATACAGGTAAACTTATTAAAATTAGTAGAGAAGATATAGATGATGAAATTCAATATTGGGAATCCTCTGTGGTATGTTATGTTTTAGGTGCCAATCCCCCCCTTCAAGTCATTGAAGGTTATGTAAAAAGGATATGGAAAGACCTCTCTATAGACAATGTGGGTTTGTTAGGGAAAGGAGTGTATCTTGTTCGGTTAGCATCCATTGAAGATAGGGATAATGTATGTGACATGAGCGGGATCTTGTTTGACAAAAAACCGTTTGTGGTAAAACCCTGGACCCCTAGGATTTCAGTGGACAAAGGAAGCCTAACTACCATGCCGATTTGGGTGAGGCTTCCGGGCTTAGCGCTTGAGTATTGGAGGGATACAACCCTAAGGAAACTTGCTAGCGCTTTAGGCAAGGTAATACGAGTAGACAACGCAACATCCAAGCGTGATCGTATGCTGTATGCTAGATTCCTAATTGAAATGCAAGTACATGGAGAATTCCCTGATGATTTTTACTTTATCAACGAGATTGATGAATTGGCAAATCAAAAGGTGGTTTATGAATGGAAACCAATCTTCTGTGGCAAATGCAATGACATGGGGCACACATAAAGGAATTGCAGGATGGGCGAGCCTAGGAAAAAGACCCCAAAACCTAGACCACGAAAGGAAGGGATAACAAAAGTTTCAAGAGAGGTGACCAAGGAACAGCCTACGCTCCCTGTGCGGCAGCCTACGCCTAGTACCCATCAAGAACCAAAAGAAACTATTCCCTTTCCTGAAGAAATAGGGAAGGAGCCGGTCCGTGCAACCCTATCCTCTCCATCCCAACAACCCCGTACACCGAGCCAAACAACAGAGATATTCTCTACCAATGATGCAGGGGAAGTAGTTATAACTACTGTACAAGTGAACACAACTCCTGATTTGAGAGGTGATCCCAATGGATAGCCTACCCCATGGTCTATAAAGCTTAAGGTCCCTTTCTCCCTTAAGCTCTTTGTATATGGCAGAGAAAGATAGTTAGTTAAGGACACTATTTTATACATCTTGGATTAATGTTCTGTTTTTTTTGTTTAGCCTGGTTCTTGATTGGAATTGCTGATATTGAGACTTGGCTTGTTCTGTTTTTTGTCATAGTTGAGTTGTGAGTATGAGTCACAGGTTTCAAGGGCCCCTTCCACCCTTTTAGTTTTGGCTTTTGTCTATGGAAGGATAGGAATGTATATATTGGGCTTGGATACAATGTTATCTATGATGAGCTGCTGTTATGTTTACTTCTGATCAATATACATAGGTGCTACCGTGAGTATATAACTGTTTGAGGTTCAATGGATGCAATTCAGTTGTTTGTGGCTGCTATATACATTGTGGTGCAGAGCAGTGTATTTGTGGTGCTGCTGTGATTACTGGGTTTACTGTTGTATGGAGTGTGATGTGTGAACATGTTTGCTGTTGGATAAGCTTAACAAGCTGTTTACTAGTGTGTTTACTTGAAGACCCTAGAATAGCATGCTTGAAGTTCCTAGTTACTTTTAGAAAGAGATGGAATGATATATGCTGCACAGATTGCAAATGGTTTCTGAACAAGGCAAAAGTGCAGCCCTTGGACAGTTGAGGATCATCAATCCTCACCATATACACTAACTTGAGGTTGTGCCCCTTTTGGGATGGCAGCCTGTTGACAGCAAGACAGTAAATGAAGAGGTATTTTGAGGCTCAACGTGTTTATGTCTGGGCCGCTGAAAGCGTTCCATCATCCATGTTCATTGCTGCTGATGAGTCTCTTGGAAGCCATGTGATGCTAGTATTCGAGAACCTCTCAGATACATTATGTTTTGGTTTTTTGCACAGGCTAACATTTAGAATGTATTGTAAATCTGTTTAGTGTCTTACAATATTTGCTTAAGCCAGAAGTTGTATTCTGCTTTTTTGAAAATGTCGATTCCTCCTAGCGTATGACGAGGGGCATGTTCCTCAGATGTTTCGTAGGGGTTGTCATTTCAGTCTGTTGAACATTTTGTAAGCTTCGGCTATCTTTTCTGGCATTTTATAATATTTACCTTGCAAAAAAAAATAATAATTGTTTAATAATGTTAATATTATTTATTTATTTATATTGTTAATATTAATTTTTCATTTAATAAATAATTATATTAAAAAATATTAAAATAAAAAAAATTCAAAAAAAAAATAAGAACATGCACACTTGCACAAAACGTGCGAGTGGACCATGGTGAACTCGAACAAAACGTGCGAGTGGACCATGGTTCACTCGCATATTTTGTGCGAGTGTGCCTGTTCTTTTTTAAAAAAATTTTTCTTGAATATTTTCGAATCGATTAATTATTTACCGAATCGTATTCATGCTCGTTTCGGTTCGCCATTGTTCCTCGATTATTACTTTTAGCTTCTTTTAGTTTAGAGTTTTTTTTAGAGATGTTAGAGTTTTTGAATTCGAGTTTCTTCAGGGTCAATTATGGAAATTCAATATAAAAGTTATAAGGTCAGGGGCATTTTGTCATTTTAATTAATTAATTTAAAATAAGGGTGACGATAAAATGAAAAGAGTGATCAACAATAATAATACCCTTAATTAATTGTTGAGAATTGAGATCAATGGTTGTTGAGGATGAGAAATGTGGTTGAACATAATCATTACATTTCTTCTTTTTTAATACTCCCCCACTCTTTCTTATTGTCCACTTTCTAGTGGGCACACAAATAAAAATGGTAGTAGGATATTTTAAGTGATTATATAATTGTAAAGATGGGTATTTAAGTGATTATAATAATTGAAAATGTGGTAGGTGGGGTATTTTAAGTAAATATAAGTTGGGGTAGTTGGGGGTATTTAAGTAAAAAATCTTTGCCAAAAATAGAAAGTGGACAATTAGAGTGAACTAACCAAATAAAAAAGTGGACAATAAAAAATAAACGGAGGAGTATTTCAAGTGGCATTGTAATGATTAGGGTCTGCCCTAGATATTCGGGACCCTAGGCAAAATAGCACATTAGAACCATTTTCTTTTGCAATTTATAATTTATATTGACTTTTTTATAATCATTAATTTTGCTTTTTTGGCACGAGGCCCTGGACGACTGCCCCTCTTGCTCACCTTTAGAACCGGCCTTGGTAATGAAATCCAAATATTTATGAATGTGTTTTTGGTGTAACTCATTAGATGTATTTCTACCGTCTTTAAATAGTTATAAAAATCCCAAAAGTCAAAAATAATGTTAGAATTTGGATTTTTGAGGGTTGATATATAAGAATAAATTAGCCCATTTTATATGTTATTTTTTTTGCCAGGATCATTCTTTGAAATATGCGTCCTAGTATTGTCTTATTGAATAAATATGACTATAAGTCTTTCATTTGGCCACTTCTTATCGTTATATGAGAATTTTTCTATGCACATTTGATCTTGATTACGTTTTTTCATTGTTTTTATTTCAATTGTTTTGCAGCATTGGATCGATTCATTGAATTTCTCAACGTCGTCACCATATTTATGGATGGGAAAATGCCAATTTACTTGCTTGTGTTGAATCCATGTCAACCTTGTTCCTACCACCCCTAAGAACATTACCTTTGATATAAATATAATAATTTGAGTTCTTGTTTTTCATATTACACTATTATAACGTAGCATGTTTCAAAATACCTCATCATCATCATACTCAGTGTTCCCGCACATAGATACTCTATGGTCAAGGTCCGGGGAAGGAAGGTCGACGACGTCTCATACCCATAAGGAGAGGGCAGTCATAAGAGTCCTTCGGCTCTAGAGGAGTCTTCAAGGATAGGACCTGCAAATACCTGAAAACCTGCATCTTACACCCACATTAGCCAAGCATAGGGATCATTTAAAAAAAAACGATACAGGTAAAAGAGGCAGTGAATATCGATGGCGAAAGACACATAACAGTAACAAACAAGTCTAGTAATCTAGGACGTGAATAAGGCGCCACCATGTTTCAAAATACCTATTTTCGTAAATTCTAGTTAACACATTGGGCTGTGCAAAAAAATATTTTGTGCAAGCAATAAAAAATGTAGAATGTATATATATTGAAACGTGAAAGTATCATAATCTATATGTAGTAATAAAAAATTATTCGTAGATCTGATCTCAACTATTCAACCCCATTAATTTAGGTGATTAAACTTGAAAATCGAATGTAATAGGTTAAAATAATAGAATATTTATAATAAGAATAAAAATATAAAAGTAAAAATAAAAAGATTATATCTAAAAATACAAATAAAAAAGTTATAAGTAAAGTAAAATATAGGAAAAATTACTTTTAAAAATCCGACCTTTGCCTTGTTCTCTTCTAAACATCCGACCTTTTGATTATTTTCTAAAAATCCCACCTTTGCACCCCATCTTCACTTAAAGTACATAGCCCATTTCCTAACCTGAAGAACCGGTATAAACGAATTTAAAAAAAAAAGAAAAATCCTGAATAAATAAACCCTAATTTCTTTAAACCCCATCTTCATCTTCTTCTTTATCAAGCTTGCAAGCCATGTACTCCAATCTTCAAAATCAAAGCTCTTCTTCTCACTGTGATTCTGCTAGATCTGGTGTTAAGTGTCACCATGATCTTGATGCTAAGTTGCGGGTGGTCAAGAAAGGTCCTAATTATGGTGAAAAGTTTTACTCATGTCCACGCTGACCTGTAAGTTCATCTTCTCAATTGTTCTTTGTAATTGAAACCCTAACCCTATTTTAATTGCTGTTCTTTTTATATTAGAAAGGATGTTGCTCGTTCTTTATGTGGGAGAAGGAGCGTGGTATGCCTGATTTTGAGCATTTTCAACTCAAGTTGGCAAATTTAGAGAAGTTGGTAGATGAATTGCTCAAGCACAAAACAAAAATGGAAGAACAGTTGAAGATGATGGAAACAAATTCCGAGATTAATGCTCTTCGTTTTCAAGTTATGAAATTAGGAAATAGGGAGAAAAACCTCTGTATGTTGTTGATTGTGTCATGGTTGTTTTACTTATTCACCATGTTGTTAATGAAGATGTAGTTTAATTGCTATTGTAATGTATGTTGAAATAGACTAAGATGTAATGTATGAATTAATGGTAATGGAATGAAGCTTTTGACAAATTATCATAAACATTGTTAATTACTTCATAGTTCTTCCTGCTTACATTTGAACAAAACTGCCTCTAGGCATTGCAAAAAATCACAACAACAACAACTTAAAACCATTCCTACAACATCAGTTAAATTTTAGAGTTCAACCTACACAATCAAAATTGTTGAACTCTAAATGTTAAACCCCAAAAAAATACCCTTCCCCCTACCTTCAACTTACAAACAAACTGTCACTCCTGAGTGACTTGTAAAGACAAATTGTCAGAGATGTTCATTGACCTCTCCCTTGAGGATGCTGATCTACCAACCCTTCTACTCCTTGAGCTAACCCCTGAATATATTGCTCTTCCATTTCTTCCTGTCTTGGATGGCTGAGCACTTGCATGTAAGCTTCTCTACAAACCCAATGTCCTAGGCCTCCTACTATAAGTCACACCAAGGCAAGGACTAACTGCCTGTGATGATCCACTGACAGCAGTTGGTGTGCTTTGTGTTTGCATAGTAGGTGTGGACTGACTTCTTTAACCAAGATCAGTGGGCAGAGGGTTCTTCCTAGGTCTCCCTATCTTCCTCTTGGCAGTTTCAGTAGGCACAGGTGTGACAGCCATTCTCTCCTTATAGTGTCCATGATTTCCATGATTTCCCTTGTAGGCAAACCCCCTAGAAACAAGGACACCATAAGCTCTTTTTATAGTGTC
This sequence comes from Amaranthus palmeri, assembly GCA_019776075.1. NCBI lineage: Eukaryota > Viridiplantae > Streptophyta > Magnoliopsida > Caryophyllales > Amaranthaceae > Amaranthus > Amaranthus palmeri. Next base: position 652,326 of record JAAKBH010000037.1, on the reverse strand, counting down.
CATGATTTCCCTTGCTGGCCAATGAGACCTTGATTTAAATACATCCAGAAACTGCTTTGCAACCCAAGAAGCCTTCAATTGCTTATTCCTCTTCATGTTCCTAGCACAAGAATGCTCACCCTATACAGACTTAACTACAAACACCGCTCTTCTAGAGTCCCAACTTGCATACAAATAAAAGGGACCCCCTTTTACACACTTAACTATAGTTCTGTGACCATACTCTTTGAGTCACTTGAACTGATACTAACATTTCTACCTTGTAATATTGCATACTTTGCAAGTGCATCTTTGAAACTACTTTTACTTGTGAATCTCTGACCAGCAACCCATTTAAAATCCTTAAAATCAGTTTTAACACCAACTGTCAATGCTCTTTTCTTCCTCCTTAACTCAACACCTTCATCATCATCACTCTCAGGTGGAGTATCCATTTCCTCATCACTGTCTGCATAATCAGAAACATGACCTCCATCATAAAGAACTTCATTCACAGGAGGAGCACTCTCAGTTTAACTACCCAAACAACCAGTAGCTGCTTGCTTCTAAACTTCTATAACTGTTTGAAGAAGCTTTGAACAGGTAGCTCTAACTCTTTCCCTAGCAATCACATACTCTTCATCATCCCTACTCTCAGAAATTACATCATTATTATTCAGCAACTCTTCCTCACTTTCCTCAGAACTACTAACAATATAATCCTCATCATCATCTGAATCTAGATCTAGATCTACATCATCATTGTGCAACAACTCCTCCTCACTTTCAATTTCCTCTACTACAGCTTGCTTTTGTGTGGTCTTGGGCTGAGGATGCTTACCTTTATGTTTCTGGGTTGTTTTGTTGTTGGGGTGCATTTATTGAAGAGTCCAATGTAACTGACCTTTTGATGACCATCAAATTTACCACCACTACCACTTCGTGGTCCCCTAACAAAAGGAAGCTTAGGTGGCCTTGATGTGGATGGACTTTTTTGAAAAACATAATCTTGTTGCTTGTCCCTAGGTTTTGCTAATACTAATGACAAACAGGATGTAGGTAAAGTTTGGACAATATACACATTGACTAAAGGGCTTTCAACTGCTGCTTTCCTCAAATGAAAGTTACCAGCATCCCCAACTACCTTCCTCAACCCATCCTTTAAAGACAAATCAGGTTTCAAGTAATACAACCCCTCTATATATTTGCTTTCTATACACTGTGCAGCAAGAGACATAAGATACTTATAACACAGATCATCAAGATTCACTTGAAACGTCATATCCATACCCCCAATGTAACACATATCATCATCATCACTACTAAATTTACCACCATACCAAAACCTAAATTCAATCAAATCATCCATCTTCAACAACAAACAAAGAAAACAAAATCAATGACCAGAAATGGTAAAAAAAATACAGACATGCTTCAACAAATAAGGAAAAAAAAAACGTCCATAACATCATTGTGATTGAACGAAAAGTAAACTACCAAAAATGGAAAAAATTGGGATTAGGGTTCATACCTGTTCAAGGAAGCAGCCAACCACCAGATTAAATGAATGTGATGATTTACTCTGACTAAGCGTGCTTTTAAAGGAAATTAGAGAGTGGAGAGGATTAATGGTGATGAGATGTTTAACAGTGGAGAAATAAATGAGGGAGAAGGAGGGAAGTGGAGGGAAGTGCATGAAAGGGGTTGGGTGGAAATTTTGAACATCAGCAGGTAACCGGTCATTATGTACTTTAAGTGAAGATGTGGTGTAAAGGTGGGATTTTTAGAAAATAATCAAAAGGTCGGATTTTTAGAAGAGAACAAGGCAAAGGTCGGATTTTTAAAAGTAAATTTTCCTAAAATATAAAATAAGATAAATTAAAATAAGATAAATTAAATGGAATAAATACTTATGTACCTAGAAGAGATAGACAAAATTTATAATCAATTACCTTAATTTTTAAATTACTATAATAACAAAGTAAATAAAACCGAAAAAATAAATTAAAATCATAAAAAGTTTCATCATAATCAAATTTCTACTTAAATTAGTATCAAGAAAATAATGGTGATAATTTTTTAGGACTACTGTAAACATAGTACTTCTATGTGGCAGTAGCCGGCCGGTGACAGGCGCGATACCACACATGACTGACACAGTCCAACTGTAGAAAACTTTATCTAGTTCCCAGAATTTTATCGTCATTTTTTTTTTGAAAAATACCTCGAATTTATTAAGGAATAATGTCAAACAATACAAGATCCTCAACCTAATTCGGAGGGCCGTCGGTCCAAATCATACTACACTTACTACTCAAAGCCCAACGGGCCAACCTATTAGCTACTGCATTACATTCTCGATAACAAAAGGAAAAACTACTCTTTGGAAGATTATTACATAAAGAAAAAATATTTTCTACGACAACTTGAGCATGAGGTCCTCTGACCCGCTTTCCTTCTAGTGCTTCAACTACCAAGGCAGCGTCGCCTTCAATAATCACATGGGACCAGCCCTGGTCAAGCACTAATTGAACCGCCCATTCAAAGGCAAATAACTCCACCATCTCCACCGTTGTGCTAATCGTGATGGTCCGGGTAGCCGTCAAGAGTACCCCTCCACTAGCATCCCTAGCCACCACCCCAATGCCGGCCATATTACTTCCATTATTGATAGAAGCATCCACGTTTAGTTTAACTTGACCCAACCCAGGCCTTTTCCATTTCGCTTCCATACGTAGACTTGCTAACTTACCAGCCCCGCTATTCCACTTTTGATACTCATGGAGGCCATCTGTGGCCCTACGAAGACAAATCTCTGGCAAGGTAACAATTTCCTCAAAACAGTACTCGTTTCGGGCAAACCAAATTTGCCAAAGACCCACTGCTAGCAGTTCTACCTCATACTTGGAAGAGGCTTCGAAGACCGCCGTGAACCAAGATCGAATATCATTTGTCTGGGGTCGTGAAAGGGAACTAGGACCCAGCCTCCAAACTTGTTGAGTCCATTGACAGTCACGAAAAACATGCATTGTTGTTTTAATATCCGAACACCGGGGACATAAAGCACAATCCCGAATTCTCATCCGCTTATGTAACGGTCCGGTTCGTGTGAGCCGGATAATCATATAAAAATATGTCTCCGGTTCACAACTGGACACTTAGTGGGAAAAATTCCATCCAAGATCGTCAACGTTCCATCGATAAAGGAATATAACTAAGCGGAAAAGTAAAACGTACAGTAGCGACAAGATTATAAAAGTTCCATATTACAACTTGAGAACCCATCGGCCTCTACTAACGAAAAGACAAAACAAACTAGACTAAGTTCCATTACATAAATGTAAATTATTTTCTACTATAGCTCTTATTACATAAAACGCGGTCTTGGTGATGTGATCCTAACTCGAACCTCACTCTAAACCCCACCTGCAATCAACCTGCTAGTCGTTGATCGACAACGGAAGCAGGTTTCAAAGAACAATCCAATACACGTCAGAGACAACATACAAATTATCAACAAGTGGAAAACAAGCAATGTGTTCACCCTAGCATGCAAAGGCTCTACTGTATTTATTCAAAATCCCCAACTTGAAACGTTGCCCGTCCTATTCGGGTCGTCCAAGTAATAATCTAATTCATTTGGAGGAATACACTTGGGAGAGCTAATCCCAAGGCAACCACCGACCTAAGACGTTGCCCGTCCTGTTCGGGTCGTCAGAGGTTAAAGTATGCATACCCCCATGGTGACCGTAATGATCCAAAACTACCAGGGAACAATACTTATATAATCAAATCCAAAATATTAACCCCTTGGGATAATCAACACATCAATCCTCAATTTCCAAGTTAAACTTCTTTCAAATTATTTGAGGTGTCTAATCCTTATGTGAGTCACAATGCAATAATCAAGAATGAAACAACATTACTTGCACAACCACATAAATAGTATGGTCTAAGCGTGTACCTTTAAGCAACAACAAACAATGGTATTCAAATGCTACAGGAATTTCACCCTCTTATGAATCGAGGTCCTAAACAAACACACACACAAAACGAACACGTATTAGAACGTGTTTACACTTCTAACTCATTCTATACCACTAAGATATCAATAAGACTTAGTAATTTTAATTAATTTCATCAAATTCCTAATAACTCAAAATTCCATATTTTAACCAGAAACTTAAACTGCCAATTTGGACAGTTTAGAAAATCCAAATGAAAAATCCGACTTCACCACTGCGTCCGGAACGCATCAATTAGCTTGGACAACAATTTTCAAAATTTCTAAAATCCATTTACTATTTTTAATTATTTTAAGCGTTTAAACGACTATTAACATATCGGTTAAACAAAACGACAACGAAACACATCCAACTTAATAGAATATGAGGCGTCACTTCCGGGGCAGCTATTGCTGTCCGGAAATTTTGTGCCACGTACTCTAATATCACATATCTATCATTTCTTTTATATAAAAAGAAAGATCCACTTTATAATTCATAACTAAGAAAATTAACAAAACCCGAATCCTAAAACAACACAATTCATATACCTTATCATACAATCACCTAGCATTTCCAACCACAAATAATATTATCTTACACATAAATTTATCCATCATCAAACACAAAACCATTAACTAAAACATTCTCATACACAAGACCACTCAAACACCCACTAAAGGCAATAAATTAAAATAATGAAATTAAATACTTGATCTTCTCACAAATCGAATTTTGTAGAGGATCATAAGCCAAAACACCCATATGATTCTAATCACACATATAAATAAATTCAACTCCTTAAACAAATCAAATTTTGTTAAGGAATTTATACACAAAAATAAAAAAACATGAATGTTTATTTCACTTAATTCACACTACTAAACTCCTAGCAAATTGAAATTTTGCTAGGGATTTTTAGACCATGAAATAAATTTAAATATTAAAAGGTTTTATTCCTATAACAAATTTGAATTTGTTAAGTAATATAAATCAATGAAAAACTTTACACAATTTGTCTTAACCCTTTTAACAAATTAATTTTGTTAAAGGATTATATAAATAAAAATTACATAAAAATACTCAATCCTTCTAGAAGTCATAGGATATCATCATATATTACATATAAAATATATCTTTGTTTAAAAAGTAAAAATCCCATAATAATAATTGAACTATACTTACTCTTGAATTATTGGTTGCATGATCACAAAAACTCTTTTTTTTATACAAGAGCCGAAAATAAGAGGAAGAAAAAGAGGATTTTTGTCTTGTTTTAATAAAGAAGAGCAAAATGGAAAACCATCTCACAATCTAGCCAATTTATACACAAATCCACAACCCTTAAGCTACCCATAACCCCCTCTTAAATTTGTCATAAACTACACTTAAGAAGGGAGTTACAAAAACCCTCCAATTTCCCCAATACAACCGGCCACCCCTCTTAATTACTACTAAGTAATTTTTTTAATTAGTTAATTAATATTGTGATTAATTGCCTAGGTTTAATTTTAACACACATGAAAAATTAAATCAGATTAATAACGATAACCCAATACGCGACAAATGCCGATATCGTTTGTCACATATTAATTCACTCAAATTCTTATACTTGATTATTATTATTTTATTTTAATCTCGAATATTAAGTCACTCAAATACACGGGGTGTTACAGCTTAAGATTTCCATTGTGGGGAATAATATCCCACATTGCACGCCAAAGAAACAACTTGGCCTTGGGGGGAATGTTAAGGCCCCAAAGAGTTTTCCACATAGGATCAAAACCATTTGAGCTTGAGGCTTGAGAATCCATAGAACAAGCTATCTTATAGGCATCCTTAACCTTAAAGACCCCATCAAAACTCCCATACCAAACCCTTTCATCCATCTTAGGGATGCGACAAATAGGAGTAGCAAGAATACGATCACAATCAAAATCCCTGAAGTTTTCCTGAATTAGAGACAAATTCCAGTGTCTTCGAATTGGATCAAAACGGTCTTTAACACATGACTCAAGGGGGAGGCGAGAGGGAGGTAAGATTAACTTCCCACGACCCGGCCCACTCAACCATGCATCATGCCAAACTTTGATGGTCTCCCCATTCCCAATTTTCCACCTCACGCCATGATTCAATAAAGTTCGGGCACCCCAAATACTACGCCACTCATGTCGAGCTTCAAGGCCATGAAACCCCGTTTTCGTGCATGATTATTTTTCATAAAGTGAAATATTTCGGATGAAAGGATAACATTGTCCGTTATGAGCCTTCCAAGAACAAATGCACTTTGACTCTCGTTGATGATGGCCGGAAGAATATTTTTAAGGCGATTGGCAAGAAATTTGGATATGAGTTTGTACGATACATTACACAGACTGATCGGTCGAAGTTCTTTCATCTCAACCGGATTCCGAACTTTCGGAATTAAAACGACAAAAGTATGATGGAGATCCCTCGGCATAATCCCATTATTAAGAAACCCCAAAACAAGAGAACAAATTTCATCCCCAACCAAATGCCAAAACTGTTTATAAAAAAGCGTCGGGAGCCCATCCGGCCCTGGAGACTTATAAGGATGCATATCCTTTAATGCACGAACCACCTCCTCTCGAGTAAACAGCTTGAGCAACCCCTCGACCATATCACTGTTCAACTATGGGACTACCAAATCAACCTCATCAAGCCCAATCGGATTCCGGGAAGATTGAAAAAGATCCGAGTAAAAATTCATGACAACTTTCTTGATATTCTCGACGGTTGTTTGAGGCACTCCATTTCTATCCTTGAGCATCGCAATCTTGTTACGCTTAATCCGCCCCGCAACCTTAGCATGGAAGAATTAACCTCAACTGTTTCATCTTTGCCAAGAATGATAAACGGTCGGCATCTTTGCCAAGCCGCCGTCTCTTCAATTCTACACAACTCCCGTAATTCTTTCTCCACATCACGACATTCGTTTATAACCACCCTTGATTGGGGAATTAACCTCAACTGTTTCATGCGTCGTTTTAGCCAAGCTATCCGCCACTGAGTACGTTTGAAAGTTTCCTTATCCCACTTCATGAGAAGTTTGCCACAGTGTTTAACCCTCCGAGTCCAAGAATCCCCTTGATTATGCGCCACTCCACAAAATTCCTTTAAAATGCACTCAAACCTCTCCACTTGGAGCCACTTGGCTTCAAACCGGAAAATTCTTTTGTAAATTACTTACCTGTTTTCTATTTGTTCAAAAAAGATAGTTTTAGTTACTAAACAGATAAAATTAAATAAATATTATACACGTTCTTTTCTTTCAAGATCGTTAAAATGAGACCAATTTTCTAATTTTTTTGACTCTTTTTAAAAAATTGGAAAAATCTTTCAATTATTCAAATAAAAAAATTATTAATCTTTATTGAAATAAATCATTTAAATTTTTTTCAATATTTGTGCATTAATTGTAATCATTTAATTGTTATAACAAATTTAAGTTATTCATAATACATTTTGTTTTACCATTTAATATTTTCTTAATTTTATTGAAGTTTTTTTTAAATATTCATCACTAACAAATAACCTTCTTGATAATCTTTAAAGTAAATAATCTTTAAAACAAATATTATACAAGTATAAAATTAACTCAATTATTTTTTAATCTCTGTGCATAGCACGGGTATCTATCTAGTTAAATTATACTTCTAATTAAACAAAAGCCAATAATTAAAAGGAAAGTTGCAAAATTTAGAAATCAAATTATAAAAATAGCTCAAAATTAATTGCTGGAACATGTCTTCCGTTTGAGAAAGAACGGATTATTACTTTCTTATGGTTGCGTTCCGACATAATCACCTTATAATGTGCCTACTCCGTTAGTAGCCATATTTCTAAATAATATGAATAGTGAATTTCTAACATAATATACATATTCACAATAGTGTATTTGCAATCCAAAACTTCCTTTGATCATATTAAATTATCTTAGTTTTATGATCTCAATCAAACAAGATCTCACTTGACTATGTTCTAATTTATCGATTAAGTATAACATACAAATTAAGAGTAACAAGTGAATAGTGTGAAAAAGCAAATGTCCCATTCTCTCTATGAATAGGAGGGACTAGGGAGTACTAGATTGCAAATGAAGTATGTTAAAAGTTGCTGTATTATTTCCTACTTTAATAACAAAATAAGAATTAAATAAACTTGATTTTTCATTCAAATGTATAATATGAATTGACACGTCATGTAAAGATATTTTATTTAATTGAATATACAATATCACAAATTCACAATAAAAAAGCTTCATGCTTGCAACAAAGTACTATTGTACTATTCCTTATTCATTCTTGTCCGAAAAAACCAACTTGCACCTTCTTTTCTTCTGAACTTTTAGTGCAGCAGTCTCGTCTGAATTTTTAATCCATCACTCCTCCAAATTACATTCTTGTTCGTTCTAGAAGGGTGAGTAACAATGGCTGACAAGGAAAGTGAAAGTGGCAGAGGAAGGGGAAGAGGAAGAGGAAGAAGAAGAAGAAGAAGAAGAAGAGGAAGAAAAAGGGTAAGAGGAACCATGAATACCCCAACGGATTTGGTGCCCGACGACATTACTAAAGTCGAATCTTCGTATCTCACCAACCTTATTGCAAGCTATATCGATCATTTGGACACATAAAAAACTCTTCCAATTTTGATTAGAATGCTTTTTATTTTTTTATTTTTTATTTTTTTATTTTTTTATTTTTTTATTTTATATTACAAGCTATATCGATCATTTAAATGCTGATGCTGCTAGCTTTCAATGGCCAACATTTGAGCATCCGGATATAGTGATTTCGGATAATAAGAGTCTCTTTCCAACCCCTATCATACAAACAGTTGAAATGATTTGCATAGCTATTGCCGTCGAAATTTTAGCTCAATTTCAGCTAAATTTCATTGCATTGGCCACCAAAAGAGAAGCTCCAGTATTGTCTTTTTTGCATATTAAGGATGTATTGCTTTCAATGCCTGAGGAAGATAGAACAATTAGTTCGATACTTCTCTATTTCAAAAGAGATGGCTTTGTCACCGAGGAGAATTATGTAGGACAACTTGTGGAGGTAATATATATATATATATATATATATATATATATATATATATATATATATATATATATATATATATATTTTTTTTTTTTTTTTTTTTTTTGTGGAGGTAATATATTGAACATTATTTACTTATCTATAACAAATCATGATAAACACATAAATTAATAATATTTTTTTTAGGGTGCTCAAAGATTTTATGCTGATTGGCACTCCTCGTTGTCTGTCACCGAGCCTAACTTTCCATATCTCTTGCAGGACTCCATTCTCGGTTTTGGTGGAGTATTAGGCGAATTGAAAGAGGCCGACAAGTTATTCCAAGAGTCTGAGAGTTCTAATACCTATTCCGTCAAACGTCAAAGATTGCTTAATTACGGCCCAAATAAAGCGGGGCACGCCGTAAATAACTTATAGGCCTTGCTCATGTCGAGCTTCAAGGCCATGAAACCCCGTTTTCGTGCATGATTATTTTTCATAAAGTGAAATATTTCGGATGAAAGGATAACTTATAGGCCTTTGATCATATTAAATTATCTTAGTTTTATGACCTCAATCAAACAAGATCTCACTTGACTATGTTCTAATTTATCGATTAAGTATAACATACAAATTAAGAGTAACAAGTGAATAGTGTCAAAAAGCAAATGTCCCCTTCTCTCTATGAATAGGAGAGACTAGGGAGTACTAGATTGCAAATGAATTATGTTAAAAGTTACTGTATTATTTCCTACTTTAATAACAAAATTAGAATTAAATAAACTTGATTTTTCATTCAAATGTATAACATGAAGTGACACGTCATGTAAAGATATTTTATTTAATTGAATATACAATATCACAAATTCACAATAAAAAAGCCTCCTGCTTGCAACAAAGTACTATTGTACTATTCCTTATTCATTCTTGTCCGAAAAAAACCAAATTGCACCTTCTTTTCTTCTGAACTTTTAGTGCAGCAGTCTCGTCTGAATTTTTAGTTCATCACTCCTCCAAATTACATTCTTGTTCGTTCTAGAAGGGTGAGTAACAATGGCTGACAAGGAAAGTGAAAGTGGCAGAGGAAGGGGAAGAGGAAGAGGAAGAAGAAGAAGAAGAAGAAGAAGAAGAGGAAGAAGAAAAAGGGTAAGAGGAACCATGAATACCCCAACGGATTTGGTGCCCGACGACATTACTAAAGACGAATCTTCGTATCTCACCAACCTTATTCCAAGCTATATCGATCATTTGGACACATAAAAAACTCTTCCAATTTTGATTAGAATGTTTTTTATTTTTTTATTTTTTTATTTTTTATTTTTTTATTTTATATTACAAGCTATATCGATCATTTAGATGCTGATGCTGCTAGCTTTCAATGGCCAACGTTTAAGCATCCGGATATAGTGATTTCGGATAATAAGAGTCTCTTTCCAACCCCTATCATACAAACAGTTGAAATGATTTGCATAACTATTGCCGTCGAAATTTTAGCTCAATTTCAGCTAAATTTCATTACATTGGCCACCAAAAGAGAAGCTCCATTATTGTCTTTTTTGCATATTAAGGATGTATTGCTTTCAATGCCTGAGGAAGATAGAACGATTAGTTCGATACTTCTCTATTTCAAAAGAGATGGCTTTGTCACCGAGGAGAATTATGTAGGACAACTTGTGGAGGTAATATATTGAACATTATTTACTTATCTATAACAAATTATGATAAACACATAAATTAATAATATTTTTTTTAGGGTGCTCATAGATTTTATGCTGATTGGCACTCCTCGTTGTCTGTCACCGAGCCTAACTTTCCCTATCTCTTGCGGGACTCCATTCTCGGTTTTGGTGGAGTATTAGGCGAATTGAAAGTGGCCGACAAGTTATTCCAAGAGTCTGAGAGTTCTAATACCTATTCTGTCAAACGTCAAAGATTGCTTAATTACGGCCCAAATAAAGCGGGGCACGCCGTAAATAACTTATAGGCCTTGCTCATGTCGAGCTTCAAGGCCATGAAACCCCGTTTTCGTGCATGATTATTTTTCATAAAGTGAAATATTTCGGATGAAAGGATAACATTGTCCGTTATGAGCCTTCTAGGAACAAATGTACTTTGACTCTCGTTGATGATGGCCGGAAGAATATTTTTAAGGTGATTGGCAAGAACTTTGGATATGAGTTTGTACGATACATTACACAGACTGATCGGTCGAAGTTCTTTCATCTCAACCGGATTCCAAACTTTCGGAATTAAAACGACAAAAGTATGATTGAGATCCTTCGGCATAATCCCATTATTAAGAAACCCCAAAACAAGAGAACAAATTTCATCCCCAACCAAATGCCAAAACTGTTTATAAAAAAGCGCCGGGAGCCCATCCGGCCCTAGAGACTTATAAGGATGCATATCCTTTAATGCACAAACCACCTTTTCATTTTTTTGAGATGATGAATATACCTAAATTATCAGTGGACTTTTGCACTCCAACAAAATCCAAAAAGTAGTACAGTACTACTCAACTTTTCCTTTTGCTTCTCCATTTTCATCTCTTTCTCTCTGCAATTCACCCTCTTCATTTGTAATATTTCTTAATTTAAAATACTCATTTTCAATTCATTTCAAAGCTCATCTAAAGTACCTAAAATTTAATACACGAGACGATGTATATATATTTCTTGAAAAAAAAAATGAATTCCTAACCTGAAATAATGCAGAGTTTGACCAATAATAATATTACTTTCTCTGTTTAACAACACTTGTTACATTTCTTTTTATACGTAACTAGTATAAAACCCGTGCAATGCACGAATTTGTTAGTATGAAGATATATATAGATTACATGCGATTTCTATTGATTTTTTTTCAAAAAATAGTAACATGATAAACATATTTTAAAAGGTAATGTTAAGATTTTATTTATTGTAATAAACATAATTTGCAAAAAATATTGCCTATAAAATTTAGAAAAATTAATTTTCCAACCGAAGAAACGATTGATTAAGCATATTATTCGCAAAAAATTTTTGAAATAATTAAGTTCACATAATAGTAGTGATATCCTTCTAATTAAATTTATTTAATTTAAAAAATCCTTTAATCATGAATCATGTCATTTATCAAGTCATAAATTATGTTTTGATATTTATTACATGAATAAAATTGAATCTAATAAAAGATATTCTGTAATAAATTTTTTAAATAAACTACCATTTTTAGATGTGATTTAAAAAAATAAGAATCCACTTTTTAAATAAACTTCGGTTTTTAGATGTGATTTAAAATAAGAATCCACTTTAAAATTTAACATCTAATAATTTTGATTAATTTGACAAATGACTATGAGATTGCCATTTGTCATGTTACACCAAAATGATTAAATTGTATGATTCAATGTATATTTAAATAAAAAATTATTTTTATTTTGACTCAAAAAAAATTGTGAAAATCACATATTACTATTGAACAAGATCTCATATGACTAATAATTTTTTTACTATTGAAATGTACAAGTTATATGGGACGGATGAAGTATTATTTTCAAATGTACATCCTCCGTTCCATTATACTTGCTACATTTGACTTTTTATGCAGTACAATGCGTTATTTTGATCATTTATATATTGAATTATACACGTCTAAAAATTATAAAACTATTTTTTTTCTTACACGTTAGCCACAATATATAAAATAAACTTGAACGATAAATAGTGTCGAGAACAAAAATATAGCGAGTATTTCGAAACGGATAAAATTAGTAATTAGTGTGGAAAAGGAGAAAGTATTAAAGTTGAAACAAATTAAAATATTCAAATATATGAAATTAGAAATTGCTCACAATCCAAAAAAAAAAACAATACTATGCACTATTACAATTATACTCGGTGATTTGCTGAGCTATTGTATGATTGTATCATGGTTATTACTCCTAACTTATAGCAGTAATTTTCCAATGGGAAAGTGCGGAAGAGACAGAAACGGGTAAAACTTGTAAAGTCTGAATTGGAGCTGGACACCTATAATCGACTTAACCAGTGAGTACTGAGCAGTGGAGCTACTTTAATCCTTTTTCATGTCAACAATCAACACCCATCAAAAAAATAATCACATTTCTATCCTCTTTGTAATCCCCTTGGAATTTGCCCTAATCACATTTAGTAGCATCATTTACATATAGAGTTGAATTTAAGGGGAGTAATAATTATGCTGCTAACGAAAATGCCTTGAATTTATTTTCAACTAGATAGATTCTCGTGCCATATATGGAGATTGAAAAAAAAATTTCGATTTAATTTTATACTTGTATAATATTTTATATTTTAAAGATTATTTATTTTTAAAGTTATAAAGAAGGCTGTTTATTAGTATTTTAAAGAATATATTTATATATATGTGTGTGTGTGATGGGGAGTGTGTATAATGAATATTTAAATTTTTTTCTCAATTAAATTTTATAACTTTTATTGACAATAATACAAATGAAATATTAAAATGTCAATGTATTACAAAGGTGTGGATAAGATGCAAGGGTCCAAAATTTATGTCATAGTAGGAAGCAAGAACAAACATAGATAATAGAGTAGTAAAGGTTTTATATGTTCAGCTATAATCCATAGATAGTTTGTTCAAGAAACAACTAATTCAAATGTGTAAATGCTATTGTCAATCAGTGGCTTGTTCACCGGAAAAGTAAAGAAGTATACCTCTAATTTATCCACCCGCAAAAAAATAGTAATGAATCTTTTATAAAAACTACTAATGAAAAAACAAGACTTACACGTGTCTGACTCTCAGCGAAAATTTTCCCGCTCATTTTTATATTGACTTGGCAGGTGAATTTGCGGTGAAAATTATTTCCTAATATAGTTTAATTTAATGTGCATAAGAAGATTTGTATGTAATATTATTTCCGAATTATTTGTCTTGGTAAAAGATAATAACTGCTTTATATAGCAAAATAAAACATGGCTAAATTTATAAATTTGTATTATTTTCTAATATTATTTCGAATATAAAAGTGAATAATATCTTGATAAAGCAAAATTATTTTTCAAGGTTATTATTTATCATCTGTAGAATAATCATATTTTCATAATTATATTGATATGTAAATTCATGTCCTTGAAACTTATCAACTTCATATTCCTTTTTGCTTAAAAACTTAGTTTTATTTAATTTTTTTTAAAAAAATTATACGAAGGGTAATATTTGTTACGATATTGTTGAAGACCTGCAATGTTTATCAATTTTTTCAATAAATACAAATAAGTGTCCTTACATCGGTAAATTGGGTAATCACAAATTTTTATTTGACAATTGAGATCGTTTTTTGTAAAGACGACCCTTAAAAGACCAGTCCAATTCTAAATATATATTATTGCAACTCTTAATATAGATTTAAGTTGGACTTTTGAGAATCGTCTTTAAAAATAACGGTATCTCAAGAGAGCACCTATAAATAACCAATTAAAATTGGCTAAAATTGAAAAATTGGGTTAGTGGGTCATTATTTTAGGCAAAAATTCAAAATCTTACTACAATATTTCCTGCAAAATTCATACCAATATAAGAGTACTTCATTTTCTCTTCTGCTCTTCATTTGTGTATGGTCTCCTCCTTTCTGCTTCATTCAGCAATCATCATTCAGCACCATCAGGTTATTTTGCTACCCCTACCTCCCCAATACTCCATGCTTGATCTTCCATTAAAGCTCATGTTTTAGGTCTTTTTCATATCTCTGTCTTCTTTCCCGTCTTTGATTCCATTTTACTCTCAAAAAACCTGGGTATTTTTGAATTTTGAATTTAATATTTCAAATGTTTGTTCTGCTATCTTGTGCTCTGCCTTTTGTTTTTGGAATTTTTATTGAACTGGGTAATTTTGTGATTAATCTGTTAGCTAGTGTTAAATCTTCGCTCTTTTGCTTAGTTCAACTTGAATCGTTTAATCTTCACAGTATAAGCCGTACCCGTTTGTGATTTTACTCCTTAACCAGAAATATTCTTTTTATAATTCAGGATTCCATTATTGATAGAAGTATATAGAAGTCTGTATTTAATGAATCTTTTTGAGTAATCATGAATCATGTGCTAAATTTATACATTTATTGGGAATTTGATTTTTTGATAAATGTCAAAAATTCTGGATGTGGGTGTTATTCTATAAAAAATTAATAATTTTGGAATTTCTTTTGTAGTCCTAGACTCCTAGTCTTGAATACTGTGAATTAAACATCAAAAATGGTGAGGCTAATGAGAAGACGAAGGGAAGCTCCATCAAAGGAATGCAGTACACAACACCCACCTGAATTTTTCAAGATTTATCTGCCGGAATATAATTCAAAGCAATTGGTAATAAGTAATGTTTTATGTGTATTTTTCTTTCTCAAGAAAAGAAAGATCATCTTGTTTTATTTAGTATTGTTGATCTTTATCTGTTTTACATCTATAAGTCTATGCATTATAATTGGTTTATAGAAATTTTATTGGAAAAATTGATTTTCCAATGTGACATAGAGATTAATTCATCATAGCATTCCCTTTTGAGCTATTTTTGTGAGACTGTCTCTTGATCAGGTGACCTCGTAACAAGGAGCTCATATATTAATAATTGTATAATTGGGTTAATTAACCTATGTATGAGGGATGTCTCACGGTGAGACCGTTTCACTCAAGAATTTGCGTTCACTTATCCCTAATTTTATCAACCGGTCTCCTGAGAGACCGTCTCTCATGCCCAGCCCATTAAAGCTCAATTAAACTAAAAAATGATAATGGGCTTGCCAAATTAGGGGTAGTCTCTCAAAGAGATTGTCTCTCACAAGAATTTGTACTATATTCTAACAATTAGCATCCCATTACCATGATTTAGTTTAGAGTTCTAATTTTCTATTTGCTAATTTATACAACATTATTTTATTACCCTAATGATGTTAAGTGGCTTCTACAATCCCACCTAGGTTAGTGTTGG
The DNA here is from genome assembly GCA_019776075.1 of Amaranthus palmeri. Lineage (NCBI taxonomy): Eukaryota > Viridiplantae > Streptophyta > Magnoliopsida > Caryophyllales > Amaranthaceae > Amaranthus > Amaranthus palmeri. Next base: position 636,335 of record JAAKBH010000037.1, on the reverse strand, counting down.
AGGGTTCTGTATACACAACTTTACCTTGTTTGTGATAACACTACCAAAGAAGTTATTTCCGATTGCCCTTTGGTAGCAAATATCATGTGCAACTACGCATAAATAAGAACTGCACTTGATTAGTCATTTACATATATTAGGGTTGTATTGGCACTAAACAATGATTATTGGTTTACTTTTGCTTGCGGGTATTGTTGTTGGAGGTTGATCATGGTTAATATGAACCCCAAGCATTAATTTTGTACAAGCTACATTCAAGCGAGAAATCTTGCTTGACATAATGAAATAAATGTCTAAATGCTATCAGTATAAAATATGAACCCTTTTCTTGGCTTTCTTCTACAATTTCATACTTCATGCTTGATCTTACAAGTGTATTAATAGAGCCATCTCTACTGATCTTACAAGTATCTAATAGATTAGAGATAAGATCAACTTCTTAGTAAACCCGCCTTATTGTACAGTGCATGAAATGCTGGTTATGGAAGTCGCTCTTGGTTATGGAAGTCGCTCTTAACTTGTCGTCAAATTTAGCTATGGCTTCTTCGAGTTTAAACACGATTAGTAAATTTCTTGTGTTATATAGTGATGGTAGCTGATTCATTCACAGAAAGGCGTCTTGTTTCATAGTAGGCCTAAAACTTTCTGGGAATATATATAAACAAACTTTATGTTAAATCTTGCAGGTAATACCGCCTGCGTTTATAAACAACTTTAATGGGAGGATTCCAAGCAGAGTCGTCTTGAAAAGTTTGCAAGGAAAAAATTGGAATGTAGAGTTAGAACACGATGAAAGGAAACTACTAATGAAAAAGGGTTGGGATCGCTTTGTGATCGATAATTCATTAGAGCTAGGAGAGTTTCTAATTTTTTCCTACAGCGGAAACACTGTGTTCATTGTCAAAATATTCAGTATCAATGGATGCCTTAAAGAAGAAAAAACAAACACGGTGTTACATGAACCAATAGAAGTATCTGATGGTAAGTTGTGGATCACTATGAAGATGCCCATCCTTTCGTGTGCATTCCGATAAATAATCATAACTTATATGCGTGCAGATTCATCTGAAGCAATGCCTGAAGTCGTTCAAGAAAGAACCGTTCAATCGCAGAACATACGATTTTCAAAATTTGTTGATGGAAGGGGAGATATGGTAAAGTTTTCGTTGTATAGGTTCTTGTTTGGTGCACCCATTTATCAGTATAAAGTATAGTATGAAGTATGATTGTGTTTTCTTGTGCAGCACATTCCCGCAGCCGTTTTAAGAGAAAACATAAAGTTGCCCACACCAAAAAAAGATATACTTCTTCGGTACAAGGAGGTTTCGCAGGTAACGCAAATTGTTCAGACAACTAGGAAACGTGTTCGAGTTAGTACTGGATGGAAAGATTTTCAAAGTAAATGTAAGATCGTCGAGGGTGACAAGTGTGAATTTGACGTTGTCGTTGGTGATGATAGACAAATCAAAGAAATTGTGTTGTTGCAAATTTGCTCCAATTAGACAATAGCATTGTATGTGAATGTGTATCATGAAGCCAAAGTCATCTTTTGGGAACAAGGTTGATGTGTATATAAGAAGCTTTTGCCCTAACACTAGAAATGTATTTTTGTTTCCTGTTATTATGTAACGGGAGGGTGCATCGGAAAAAAAACCCTTTTGGATATTAAAATTAGAAACTTTTTCTATGTTATAATAATTATAATTCAGCTTGTTTTGTATGAGACTGTCTTATGGAAAGATCACTCCAACCAAAACAATAAGCTAAAAGTTGTTATTATAAGGCTATTTAACTCAAATATCAGACATATTTATGGTGAGATTGTCTGATATATAAATTTGATATAATTTAATATCTTTAGTGCCATCTAATTTTAATAGAAGTATATTCATTTAAGAAACACAATCTCTAGATTTCCAAAAAAAGAAGAAATACAATCTCCAGGTGATATCATTATCAATTAATGAAATGATATTAAAACAAACAATACTTTTTTTTTGAGAAAAAAAAACTAACAATACTTATAGCATAGTTTGATGTTTAATCGTATCCGTGTATCTCAATCAATATTTATTCATTTAAATACTCTCTCTTTAGTTATTAAATTTTAGTTATTAAATTTCATGGTTTACAGATATATAGATGATTTTTTGATTTTTTAAAATGATGATTATGAGCCAAGCTAAAACAATCAAGAGTAGTATTAATTTATTATTCTGATTCTCTTTATTTGATGTATGTGTCCAAACAACAATATAGCAATTTTTAGGAACATATAAAGTATGAATGATTTAGACTTACATATATTAAAACGAATAAAGAAATAGTTCAAAAAATAAAAAACGAATAAAGAAAAAATATTCTTGTGAACGACCCTTATAATTGATACTTCCTCCGTTCCATTCTACTTGCAATACTTACCGTTTTTGGAAGTTTCATATTACTTGCAACATTATTATTTTTGGCAAAAATAATCTACTTATTTTATCTTCACTTTATTCCTACCACATATCACCATCAATCATACATCATATATCCCATTAATTATTTAATATACCCACAAGTCACAACCACTATGTATTATACTTACTCCGTTCCATTTTAGTTGCACCATTGGATTTAGCACGTTTTTTAAGGGTCGTCAAATCTCTACTTATTTTATCTTTACTTTATTCCTACCACATATCACCATCAATCATACATCATATATCTCATTAATTATTTAATATACCCACAAGTCACAACCACTATCTATTTATTACTTCATCCGTTCCATTTTAGTTGCACCATTGGATTTAGCATGTTTTTTAAGGGTCGTCAAATCAGTATGGTAAAAGTAAGAATGGTGTATGATTGATGGTGATATGTGGGGTAGAAATAATAAAAAGTTATTATAAGTAAATAGTGGTTGTGACTTGTGGGTATATTAAATAATTAATGGGATGATGTATGATTGATGGTGATAGTGGATTAGGAATAAAGTGAGGATAAAATAAGTAGATTATTTTGCCAAAAATAGAAATGTTGCAAGTAATATGAAACTTCCAAAATTGGTAAGTGTTACAAGTAAAATGGAACGGAGGTAGTATAATTTTTTAATTTCTACTCCACATATCATCATCAATCATACACTATTCCTACTTTTACCATACTGACTTGACTGCCCTTAAATTAAATATTGTGCCAAACCCAATGGTGCAACTAAAATAAAACGGAGGAAGTAGTATATTAGTTTATGTAGGCTACTCTAATTTTTGAGATTATGTCTCAAACTTTATTATTTATTGTACAAATTTCTTTATATTTGTTTTTTTCATTTTAAGTTACAAATAAAATCATTCTCTATAATATAGAGTTATTCTATACATTTATTGCATTCAATTTACCATAAATTGAGTTTTAAAGTCTCTTATATATGTTGAGAGTTTGAGTCTTGTTAACAATTTAATAGTAAAAAGGTATATAATGTCATTACGGCCGACGGGTGTCAAATTTCCTAATATAGTCAATGGGATCAAACTTGTATCAATCAACGATGTGATAGAGAGATTGCTTTATTGTTAGATCTCCTTTATAATGATTGTGACTTCTTCTATATAGAAATTTGTTTAATTAAAATAATTATGTATTTACTTTATTGTAGATGTTGGATGAGTATTTTTTTTCCTTATATACTAGCCATAATGTGTAAATGTGTATTATACAATAAAATGATAAATATAGCAAAAATTAATTTTTAGAGGAACTAAAAATGGCAGAAGCAACTTATAATCAAAACATAAAATAAAATATAAGTGATAAAAGAGAATTCACATAGGAAAACTATTGCAAAGTGTTAGAGTATATATAACATATTCTGGGGCCTCAACCATCAGCTTAAGCTTTTGGTTGAGATGGTTCCTTGACATGGTATCAGAGCCAACGTGACAAAAGGTCACGGGTTCGATTCTCAACCACCCCTCATTTAAGTGGAATATTTAGCACCAGGTATGAGGAGAGCCTGTGTTGCATCCACACTTCTAGCCCAAGGGGCTCTCGTGTGAGGGGGCGTGTTAGAGTATATATAACATATTCTGGGGCCTCAACCATCAGCTTAAGCTTTTGGTTGAGATGGTTCCTTGACAAAGAAAGCTACAAGTGAAAATAAATTGGTGCATTTTCACATAGGCAAAAAAGATACTCTTAGTTCCTCATAATCCGTAATACTTCCTCTGTATTCAATTATTTGCAACTTTGGGGTATTTCACGGACTCCTAGGCAAAACTTTTAGTAGTATATTAAAATAGATTAATGAGGTTAATGGGGTGGGATTATAATATTAAAAAGTAAGAGAGAGTATTAAAAAATATGAGAGAGAGTATTAAAAGGTAAGAGAGAGTATAAAAAAGTAAGAGAGAGATAATAAAAAAGTAATAAAAAACTTTCTAAAAATGGAAAAAAAAAAGAAAGTTGCAAATAATAGAATACGCCATTTTTAGTAAAAGTTGCAAATAACCAAATACGGAGGAAGTACTAATTTTTATTTTAGTTTGTCATACTGATTTTATCCTTATATTTTTAATTTTGTTTACAAACTTATAATACTAATGTTCATCTTGATTAATATCTTCTATTTTGGAGAGATTATAGATTAAGACTTTTAAGACAAATATAGATGATTAAGTATATCCATATGAAAACTCTGTTGATTCGTTCCAACGTATACCTTTTTATTATTTTTTGTGATGCGTATTTAGAGATATTAAGACTCAAAATTTACTTTAAAGATTGTGCAAAAATAAACGAAAACAAAAAATAACAAGGGAGTATTGTACTCCTTATTTATCCATCTTAAATCTTAATCACCAATTTCTTTCGTCCACTTATTTTTTGTCTTATTTTACAATTCAATTCACTTTTTCTACTAAATTTTAACTCATGTAACAACTTGATATAATTCGTCGATTCTATTATACTTGCTAGTTGCTACATTTCAATGCGTAATTTTAAGCATTTAAATATCATAAATTACGCCTAACTAAAAATATTAAAAATTTAATATCATAAAATTATGCGATTAGACGATTGAAATAAGATATATATTTTAGCGAGTATTTCAGAAAGAATTAAGTATTATGTATAATACTCCCTCCATTTTTTTTCGTTTATCTCGTTTACTTTTTGCACAATTTTTTTAAATTAAATTTTATCTTCTAAATATATCTAAAAAAACATTAAACAAATTTCTCTTTCCTAAAGTAAAATATTTCGAATGAGAAAAACATTAGATAACCCAAAAAGTATAAAATTATTACTATTAGTTTGTAAATTTGTTACGTTATTGTTTATGACTTGCAAATTGCAATGTCTATCAATATTTTCACTAAATACAAATAATTGTCCTTACATCATTAATTTGGTAAACACAAATTCTTGCTAAATACCGTTTATAGTATAGCAGCTGGTCTTGGCCGAGACCGTCTCACGCTGAGACGGCCCAGCCCAAGACAGCAAGCGGCAGTTATTTGGAGGGATCAGTCAGCAATATATAAACTTCCTGATTTAAAACCAAAACTTCCAAAATTAAAAACTTCCTCCAAAAACAGCCGGTTATCAAAAATTAAAATAACTTCCTTAATTAAACTTCTCTAATTTCTTCACAATTGATTAAACTTTCCTAATTTCATCACAATCTCTGCAATTTTCTTCATTTTCGTTTCAAGAATGGCTAAAATGGATGATTTAATGAATGATTTTGAAAAAGAAATAAGATTAGAAGAATCAAGAACACAAATTGAATGTGATTTCTTGATTCGTTTTCAAGATGAATGATCTATATGTGAAAGCCATATTTTTAACAATTTTTCAGAATTTCTTCATGATGAAGATGTTAATGGTGATTTTGACGATGGAGATGTATGATGAAGACGACGCAGACAGTTGTTTGAAGTTTTTTGCTAAACACACTCAGTTTTTTGCTTAACACACTCAGTTGTTTGATTAACACACTTAGTTATCAAACGCATAGAGTTTTAAATTAAACTGAATGGATCAACTGTCTTAACGCACTCAGTTTTTTGCTTAACACACTCAGTTCTTTGATTAACACACTCAGTTCTTAATTAAACTGAATGGATCAACTGTCTTAACACACTCAGTTATCAAAAATACATTGAAGTTTTTTGCTTAACACACTCAGTTGTTTGATTAACACACTCAGTTATCAAACACATAAAGTTCTTAATTAAATTGAATTGATCAATTGTTTTAACACACTCAGTTATCAAAATACATTGAAGTTTTTTGCTTAACACACTCAGTTGAATTCCTTATCAGTTTAGACCTTAACACATACAACTTTAGACCTTAACACATACAGTTTAGACCTTAACACATACAAATCAATAACACATACAGTGATATTGACTTCCTTATCAGTTTAGACCTTAACACATACAACTTTATACCTTAACACATACAGTTTAGACCTTAACACATACAAATCAATAACACATACAATGATATTGAATTCCTTATCAGTTTAGACCTTAACACATACAGTTTAAAACTTAACACATACAGTTTAGACCTTAACACATACAAATCAATAACACATACAGTGATATTGAATTCCTTATCAGTTTAGACCTTAACACATACAGTTTAAACCTTAACATAAGTAAAACATATACATACATTTCCAAACTTATTAATATCATTGTCCATCCATTTCAAACCAACATCCTTCTGCCATATTAATATCATTGTCCAATTATTCTTTTTTTCAAACCAATATCATTGAAAAAAATTGAAGAATAAACTGAAAAAAAAATTGAAGAATAATCATACACAGGTATTATAATCATCCTCCTCCTTCAATTATAATTATATCATTGAAAAAAACAACACAGGTATTAATATCACAATACATACCATACATACATGTATAATCATACACTTATCTTATCTTATTACTCACGAAAAAAAGAGGAAGAAGAAGCAAGAAGGATGGAAGAAGAAGAATCAAGATCGAAAATGGAGGTTGAAGAATAAACTGAAATGGCAGAAATTGATTATGAAAACTGAAATGGTAGTTTTCAATTTTGGGAGTTAAAAAGATGCCAAAAATAAAACAAAAAAAAAGGAAAGTTGGAGGGAACGGGCGCGTGACTTACACGCGCGTGAATATGGGCCGCGAATTCTGGGCCGTCTCACGTTGAGACGGTCTCGGCCAAGTTTTTGTGATAGTATAGACGAATAAATATGGGTCAACCCATTTGTTAAATGAGCAACTGAATAGTCATGTTAGCCATTGGGCTGAACTGTTGAGCGTCTTTGCCATAAACAGGGGCGGAGCAAACAATTCCTAGGCCCTGTTTATTATTTATAGATTTCTAAAATTGGGGCCCTTTATAATTAAAAAAAATTAACAAAATAAAAATTCAATATAATTTATATTTCTTAAACTTAAATTAAGGTATAAAAAATTAAATTTTCTTTTCTATTGTTAAAATGAAAGAGAAAAAAATAGTAATAAATTAATGACCAATAATAAAATGAGTAAAAGTTTGAAACGTTGCAAAATTTAAAAATAAATTGTTGATTATTTTTATAAATTAAGTTAGTGATAATTGATATTTGATGAATGTGTAAACATTAAATAAGGTAAGAAAAAATATTTGGAAGGTTAAGAGTTGTTTTGGAAAGATATAAAAAAAGAGAGAAAAATGTAATTAATAGGTTTTGAACATGAGACCATTGATATATTAAGTAAAACTCTTACCAACTACTCTACCCCAATAGTATGCTATTCTACAATAATTTTTTAATATGAGGCCCTTAGTTTCGGGGGCCCTGTGTGGTTGGGCACCTCGCACGGGCCCAGAAACGCCCCTGGCCATAAACAGTCTGTCAGGTGATCTAATTGGTAAATAACCAATTAAAAATTGGGTGAATTGAAAAATTGGGTTAGTGGGTCATTATTTTAGGCAAAAATTCAAAATCTTACTCTAATATTTCCTGCAAAACTCCTACCAATATTAGAGTAGTACAGCCTACTTCATTTTCTCTTCATTTGTGTGTGGTCTCCTCCTCCATTCTGCTTCATTCAGGTTATTTTGCTACCCCTCCCTCCCCAATACTCCATGCTTGATCTTCCATTAAAGCTCATTTTTAGGTGTTTTTCATATCTCTGTCTTCTTCACCGTTTTTGATTCCATTTTACTTTCAAAAAACCTGGGTATTTAATAATTTTGGAACTTCTTTTGTAGACCTAGACTCCTAGTCTTGAAAACTGTGAATTAAACATCAAAAATGGTGAGGCTAATGAGAAGACGAAGGGAAGCTCCATCAAAGGAATGCAGTACACAACACCCACCTGAATTTTTCAAGATTTATCTGCCGGAATATAATTCAAAGCAATTGGTAATAAGTAATGTTTTATGTGTATTTTTCTTTCTCAAGAAAAGAAAGATCATCTTGTTTTAGTTAGTATTGTTAATCTTTGTGAATTACCTTTGTGAATTAGAGATTAAACTGTGAATTAAATAGCATTCCTCCTTTTTTTAGTTTCACCATTTCCATTTTTTACACTATTCATCATTTGACAGTGTTTTGCATAGTGCGACTATTAAACGAGAAAAAAACATAGTCATGTGAGATCTTGTTTTATTCGTCTCGTCGAAAAGTTTCATTATATCAAATTTTTATAATTTTTAGTTATAATTCTAGATATAAGCAATCCGACAAAAACTGCGTAAAAAGGTGGTTGTAAAAAAATAATGAAGTCTTATATTCTAACAATTAGCATTCCATGACCATAATTTAGTTTAACTTTTGATTTTTCTTAGAGTTTGGTAACCTAGAATTTATTTAAAATAGTGAGTTTGATTTTGGTATTCAAATTCAATAATTTTAAACGATACTAATATACTTGAAATTTTCAAATTATGATGCACGACCTTTCATACATTATCATTAGGATTCTATGAAATTAACCTAATTTTACATTTCAAAATTCAAGATTTGCCAAACATACTATTTGAGCTATTCAACATTTAGAAATGAAATTCAATTTGCAAGCATGCCATTAGCTAGTTTACAAAACAACATTTCGCTGCCTTAACGACGTTAAGTGGCACTCACTTATGGTAGGGTTTAAAGGGGTCGGTGTACTCCTTCTTATCCTTCTAAGTGATGACACTAACAAAGACTTTGTTTCCGATTGCCCTTTAATAGCTAATATCATGTTTAAATTTGTATAAATAAGAACCGCACATGAGTTGTTGAGCCATTTACATATATATTAGTGTTGTATAGGCATTTGGCACCAAACTATGATTATTGATTTACTTTTGCTTGTGATTATTGGTTGTTTGTAATCAAGCATGGTTAATATAAACCCCAAGCATTTAGAAATCTTGCTAGACATGGTAATAAATGATATCAATATGGAATATGAACCCTTTTCTCGGCTTCCTTCTATTAATTCATACTTAATGTTTGATCTTACAAGTCTATTGTAGAGCCATCTCTACTAATCTTACAAGTATCTAACAGATTAGAGATAGATCAGCTTCTTAGTAAACCCGCCTTATTGTACAGTGCACGAAATGCTGGTTATGGAAGTCGCTCTTAAGTTATCGTCAAATTTAGCTATGGCTTCTTCTAGTTTATACACGAATAGTAAATTTCTTGTGTTATATAGTGATGGTAGCTGAGTCATTCACAGAAAGGCGTCTAGTTTCATAGTAGGCCTAAAACTTTCTGGGAACATATATAAACAAACTTTGTGTTAAATCTTGCAGGTAATACCGCCTGCGTTTATAAACAACTTTAATGGGAGGATTCCAAGCAAAGTCGTCTTGAAAAGTTTGCAAGGAAAAAATTGGAATGTAGAGTTGGAACACGATGAAAGGAAACTACTAATGAAAAAGGGTTGGGATCGCTTTGTGATCGATAATTCATTAGAGCTTGGAGAGTTTCTTATTTTTTCCTACAGCGGAAACACTGTGTTCATTGTCAAAATATTCAGTATCAATGGATGCCTTAAAGAAGAAAAAACAAACACTGTGTTACATGAACCAATAGAAGTATCTGATGGTAAGTTGTAGATCACTATGAAGATGCCCATCCTTTCGTGTGTATTCCGATAAATAATCGTAACTAATATGCGTGCAGATTCATCTGAAGCAATGCCTGAAGTCGTTCAAGAAAGAACCGTTCAATCGAAGAACATACGATTTTCAAAAATCGTTGATGGAGCAGGATATATGGTAAAGTTTTCGTCGTATATGTTCTTGTTTGGTGCACCCATTTGTCAGTATAAAGTATAGTATGAAGTATTATTGTGTGTTCTTGTGCAGCACATTCCTGCAGCCGTTTTCAGAGAAAACAACATAAAGTTGCCCAGACCAAGAAAAGAAATACTTCTTTGGTACAACAGGGTTTCGCAGGTAGCGCAGATTGTTCAGACCACTGGAAGACGTGTTCGGATTTATTTTGGATGGAAAGATTTTCAAAGTAAATGTAAGATCGTCGAGGGTGACAAGTGTGAATTTGACGTTGTTGTTGGTGATGATAGACAAATCAAAGAAATTTTGTTGTTGCAAATTTGCTCCAATTAGACAATAGCATTGTATGTGAATGTGTAACTGTGTATCATGAAGCCAAAGTCATCTTTTTTTTTTTTTTTTTGAATTTAAGCCAAAGTCATCTTTTGGGAACAAGGTTGATGTGTATATAAGAAGCTTTTCCCCTAACACTTGAAATGTATTTTTGTTTCCTGTTATTATGTAACGGGATAGTGCATTGGTAAAAAAAAAAACCGTTTTTGGATATTAAAATTAGAAACTTTTTGTATGTTATAATTATAATTTAGCTCGTTTTGTGTGCGATCGTCATATGGTAAGATAATTCCAAAACAATAAGGTAAAGGTTGCTATTAATAGGCTACTTAACTAAAATGGTAAGATAATCCCAAAACATTATGGTAAGATAATCCCAAAACACTGGTTTTGTCTGATACATGAATCATATCATATCATCATACATCTTAATAAAAGTGTTGTAAAATGACAAATGTCATCTTTAGGGGAACCATGACAAATGGAATTATTATACTAGATGATAATTGATTGCATGAATATATTTGCCTAACACAAAAACTTGCGTAAGACCGTCTCATTCTAAGACCATAATTGGGCCGACCCATTCTAGGGCGCGTGCACCAAACGCGCTCGAGATTTCAATTTTTTGTTTTTTTTTTATTTTCTGGACATTTTTCAATTTGGACCTTAAACGTATCAATTTTGACCTTAAATTTATCAATTTCAACGTAAAGTACTTAAACATATCAATTAAAGTAAAAATTTCAATAACATACAATTTATTACTTATCACTGTCAATTATTACCAATAATGCATCAATTATGACCTTATATTATTTTTGTTATGATGTTAACTATATCAATTATAAACAAAATAATTATAATTCATTACTTATCAGTGTCAATTATTACCAAACATTCATCAATTACGAACTTATCTTGTTTTTGTTATAATGTTAACTATATCAATTATCATCAAAATAAATGAACTACATAACAACATATAATTTCATACTTATCACTGTCAATTATATTAGGTAGAAATTGATCACTTTAACGTTAAAGTTGATCACTTATAGGTTCAAATTTAAGTTTTTTACTTTAATTGATATATTTAAGTACCACTTTACGTTAAAATTGATATCTGTAAGGTCAAAAATGATATCTTTAAAAACAAAATTGAACAATACCCAGAGAAATGGAAAAAGTTTATGGGCTCCATATTGGGCCGCATCTTATTATAATACGGTCTTACCCAAAATCTGCTGCTTGCCTAAATAAAAATCTGATTTTTTTAAAAATCGGAGCTATATTAGGTAAAGTATTTATATAGCTTATTATAGTAATTCTATATACTTAAACTAAAATTTGATATACTTATAATCATCATATCATATCATATCATACATAATAATAAAAGTGTTGGAAAATGACAAATGTCGTCTTTAGGGGAACCATGACAAATGGAATTATTATACTGGATGATAATTGATTGCATGAATATATTTGCCTAAATAAAAATCTGATTTTTTTTTTAAAATTGGAGCTAAATTAGATAAAGTATTTATATAGCTACATTTTTTATCATACATACTAATAAAAGTGTTGGAAAATGACAAATGTCGTCTTTAGGGGAACCATGACAAATGGAATTATTATACTGGATGATAATTGATTGCATGAATATATTTGCCTAAATAAAAATCTGACTTTTTTTTAAAATTGGAGCTAAATTAGATAAAGTATTTATATAGCTACATTTTTTATATTTCTTACTAATGAATTCGTGCGTTGCACGAGTTTATATACTAGCTTCATATATTTTAATATCTTTAGTGCCATCTAATTTTAATAGGAGTATATTCATCTAAGAAAGACAATCTCTAGATTTCCAAAAAAAGAAGAAATACAATCTCTAGGTGATATCATTATCAATTAATGAAATGATATTATAACAAACAATATTTTTCCTTTCAAAAAAAAAAATATTTTTTTTGAGCACAAAAGAAAAGAACAATACTTATAGCATAGTATGATGTTTTATTATGTATCTCAATCAATATTTATTCATTTAAATACTCTCTTTAGTTAATTTTCACGGTTTAAAGATAGATGATTTTTTAAAATGATTATTATGAGCCCAGCTAAAACAATCAAGAGTATTATTATTTTATTATTATTTAGATTCTCTTTATTTGATGTATGTGTCCAAACAACAATGTAGTAATTTTTGCCGAACATATGAAGATTGAATGATCCAGAATTACATATTGAAATGAATAAAGGAAAATATTCTATAAACGACCCTTATAATTAATATATTGGTTTATATAGGTTACTCTAATTTTTTGAGATTATGTCTCAGACCTTATTATTGTATAAATTCTCAAAATCATGTCACATAATCAAGCAACAACCAATAATAATATTCTATTGCCTTTATCGTCCCCAAGATATTACAATTTTTAAGAATTGACACAATAGTATTAATAAACTGATATGGATATACCGATAATATTTCTTATGATCCAGATACACATAATACGATGATGATAATAATAATACAGGTACTCTTTAAGAGATCGTCTTTTGCAAAGACAACTCTCAAAAGTGTAACCCAAATCTATATTTAGAGTTGTAACAATATATATTTAGAATTGGACTGAGCTTTTGAGAGTCGTCTTTACAAAAGACAATCTTAAGTAAGATTTTGTGTAATAATAATAATGATAAGTACTCCCTCGAACTCAAAATATTTGTCCACTTTCCTTTTTGGGTCAATTCATCCTAATTGTCAACTTTTTATTTTTGGCAAATATTTTTTACCTAAATAGCCTATGTTCACACAGATAAATACCATAATACCCCCACTTATTTTATTTAAGATAGCACAACTACCACCTTTACAATTATTATAAGGAAAAATTCTCATAGATAATACATCCTTTTGCTTATTTCCCTACAATAATACCAACTTTTGATTAACCATGAATAATACCAATTTATAGGGGTGTTTTCTTACAGTATACCTAATATATTAAAGTTTAATCTATAGGTTATAATATGACAAAAAATTTTAGAAATTAGTTAATTAATAAACTAAAGTTGTTATTATTCTAGGGAAAAACCCTCCAAAGTTGGTATTATTCATGGTTAATCAAAAGTTCATATTATTGAAGGAAAATTAACAAAAGATTGTATTATTCATGGTAATTTTTTCTTATTATGATCATTTTAAAATACCCTAACTACCACCTTCTTAAAATTTGTCTCTAAACCAAAATCGACAATATTTTCACAATTAGACCACAAAATTGGGTCAGCCCATTTCCCTTAACTGATTTTTTTTATTATCATATCAATTATATTATGTTATAATCCTAAATGTAAGTATTATAACCTCGAATATACTATTCTATAACCTCAAATATAAGTTATTATAACCCAAAATAATTTATTATAACCCCAAATATACTATATGTTATATTTTGGGCTGGGCTTCATGAATTCCGTCTATAGAATAGACCGTCTCCCATGAGACTTACTACAATAATTTTGAGTTGGAGTAAATTGATAGGGACCACTAACTTGTGCTACTAACTAAACTAAAAAGTGAGAAGAGAAAAAGAAAAATTTAATGGAAAAGCCAAAAGCTTTTTCGCCAATAAAACTCTCAAGTCTCACATCATCAAATCTAATGGTGTGAGCCGTGAGGTAGTATAAATTACAATGTTGTAAGCCAAAAGCCCAAAACATCATATTCTCCACCAACTCCACAGCGCTCATCTTTTTCGCCAAAATTCTCTATCGCTTATCATACTCTTGAAGTACTCAAGCAAATTACCGTTATTCTTTGATTAAATCAACAATTGGAAGGCTGAAGGCACATACAGGTGATGACGATTTTCGATTCATTTTTCAATTTTGATCGCCGCTAATTCTATTGTTTTTGTAATTTTATGCTATTTTTTTGTATTTTTGTTGAAATATACATTAAATTGGTGATGAATTTCAAACATTCTGCATGTTCGTTTATGTTATTCTGTAATTTTTTCTATCATTATATGATATGATGAAAACAGAATAATTAGTAATTTTGAGGTTTGTTTTGTAGGTTTAAACCCTAGCCTATCAAACAATAACGATGGAAAGGCCGGTTAAAAGGAGAAGAGGAAGGCCATCATTGATGGAATCCATTACACAACATCATCGTCCTGAATTTTTCAAGATTTATCTCCCGGAACATAATTCAAAGCAATTGGTAATGATTTTTTCTCTCTGAAGATTAGTTTGTTTAATCATAGTTTATATGAGTCGGATAACAATAATTTATTTAATAAATTGAAAAAATTAATATTAATAATCTAAATTTTTATCTATCGTTCAAAGTAAACAATAATCTATACTTTGATGTCCCATTTACTTTTGGTACACTATTCATATATTATTTTTAAATTGCATTCTATTATTTATTTAATCTATAGGTTAAAACATTATTTAAAAAAAATCTATAGGTTAAAACACAGTCATATAGGATCTTATTTGATTCGTTTTTATGTAAAGATTATTAATTTCAATTTTCTATAATATTTAATTATATGTAACTTGATATATCAAGGGTTGAATAAGTGAATTGGATAAAGTGTATAAGTAAATGACTACTAACATGAATAGGAGGGAGTATATTTTGGTATTAATATTTTAAATAAAAACATTTCAAAAATTGAGTTGATTATGAAACAATGGACAAATGTATCTATATAATTAAAATTAATTTTTCCTAAAAATATTATTGATATACAATTCAATCAATCACTCGGATTTGCAAATCATCATCACAAGGACAAAAATAATAAATCTTAAATTTCTATCAAATTCTACCAGATAAGAATATTTTGTAAACCTTACAAATAATCGTTGTTGACTAAGACTTTCTTGTTGATATACTCTCTCCTTGTTTTTGTTTTCTGGTTTAATTATTCACTACTTTCAAAGCAACTTTTAAGCGTTAATATCTTTATATACGCATTATAAAGATGTATGATAAAGAAGTACTTTATTTTAAAATACTTGTAAATTTTGATTTTTTATGCCGCCTAATACACTAACTCAATCATTATTATCTCTAATTAGGCATACTAAAAAATTATAAAAATTTGATATTAATAAGATGAATCAAACAAAATCTCACTTGACTATGATAACAACTAATAAATTAAAAATTAATCGCAAATTAAAATTGATAAATAAATAGTATCAGATTTCCTAATGTTGCAACTTGCAACTAACATGGAACGGAGAAAGTATACATTAAGAGTTAAGACGTAGCCATGGCGTCAAAACTTGGCAGAGATAACTCGGAACGTCTATGTTGACACGGTTTTTCAAACAACCTTTTTCGATATCATGCGAATTATAGCGTGAAATGGCGCACCACCATGGAAATCGCCCGTGTTGGCTGTTTTATCCATATATAAAGCAATAAAAGATATTGCATTGGATAAAGTGTATAAGTAAATGACTACTAACATGAATAGGAGGGAGTATATTTTGGTATTAATATTTTAAATAAAAACATTTCAAAAATTGAGTTGATTATGAAACAATGGACAAATGTATCTATATAATTAAAATTAATTTTTCCTAAAAATATTATTGATATACAATTCAATCAATCACTCGGATTTGCAAATCATCATCACAAGGACAAAAATAATAAATCTTAAATTTCTATCAAATTCTACCAGATAAGAATATTTTGTAAACCTTACAAATAATCGTTGTTGACTAAGACTTTCTTGTTGATATACTCTCTCCTTGTTTTTGTTTTCTGGTTTAATTATTCACTACTTTCAAAGCAACTTTTAAGCGTTAATATCTTTATATACGCATTATAAAGATGTATGATAAAGAAGTACTTTATTTTAAAATACTTGTAAATTTTGATTTTTTATGCCGCCTAATACACTAACTCAATCATTATTATCTCTAATTAGGCATACTAAAAAATTATAAAAATTTGATATTAATAAGATGAATCAAACAAAATCTCACTTGACTATGATAACAACTAATAAATTAAAAATTAATCGCAAATTAAAATTGATAAATAAATAGTATCAGATTTCCTAATGTTGCAACTTGCAACTAACATGGAACGGAGAAAGTATACATTAAGAGTTAAGACGTAGCCATGGCGTCAAAACTTGGCAGAGATAACTCGGAACGTCTATGTTGACACGGTTTTTCAAACAACCTTTTTCGATATCATGCGAATTATAGCGTGAAATGGCGCACCACCATGGAGATTTGGGCTTATTTTGGCCGCGATTCAAGTGTTTGGGGCGAGATTTCACACACACCATTCACCAAAGAAGGTAAAAGTGAAAAATAAAAAATGAAGGAATATGAAACAAAACTTACATATTTTGATTTTAAAGAATATATTAAAAAAAAACATTAAGTTTGAGACTCCACCATTAAAGCTTAAAGTTGATCGCCTCGAAGGTATCTCTCATAGAGTCACTATGTGAGTTGACTTTATTTTTTTACTCTTTTCTCTTATTAGTTCTTATTTAGTTGCAACATTGTATTTTGACACAAGTATTAAAAATGCCAATGTAAGTGTATAATTTCTATAATATCTTTAATAATTGTAGGTAAAAAGTTGATATGTATAAAGAGAGAATTAAGTAAGGGTAAAATAGAAAATTATTTAGTTACTTTTAGCCAAAAAAAAGTAATATTGTAAGTATTGTGAAATATTCAAAGGATAAAAGTACTACCTTCGTTCCATTTTACTTGCAACACTTATTATTTTTAGAAGTTTCATATTACTTGCAACATTACTATTTTTGGCAATAATAATCTACTTATTTTATCCTCATTTTATTCCTACCCCACTATCACCATCAATTATACATCATCTCATTAATTATTTAATATACCCACAAGTCACAACCACTGTCTACTTATAATTTTTTTTTGTTATTTCTACCCCACATATCACCATCAATCATACATCATCTCTACTTTTATCATATTGATTAAACGACCCTTAAAAAATGTGCTAAATCCAATAGTGCAACTAAAATGAAACGGAGGTAGTATTTTGAAACGGCTTGGGAATGTAAAAGAAGAATAATTAAAGAGGGGGAAGACTGGAACGGATTACATGTATTTAGTTTTTACGCAATCACTGATACACTCCAAAGTCCAACACTTCAACCTAATGTTTTTAATTTCTTGTCAGTAATTTTTCTCTTGTTTTCATCATGGACTATCAATAGTCTTGTCTTGTCATATCTATGTTTATTGTTGCAAATTGTAATGTGTGTAGGTGAGAGTGAGAGTATTTCTTAGTCTCTAGTTCCTATGTTTTTTTTTTTGATTTCCATTAATTAAAGATAGATAGTAGTAGTAATTTCTAAGAAAGTAATAATAAATAAAAAGAAAAAATAAATTATATGGATAAATTAAAAAGAAAATTAAAATGTATGGATGTGATTAAATCAAAGTAGTGAATCATTATTTAAAAATAAAAATGATGCAAATTAAGTAGGACTGTTCAAAATACAAATACTGCAATTTAATGGGACGGAGGGCGTATGGTTAAATAGTAAAGGGATTTTTTTATATATTTATGTAATTTAAATTTTATTATGATATGTAATATTTCAAAATTAAATAATAATAATAATAAACCATTCAAAGAATATATTTATATTTTAAATATATTAAAGGGATTGTTTTATATGATTGAGTAATTGACTACGTAGCTAATGAGATCTCATGTGTAGTATATATTTTATCTTTTATGTACTTCTTCCGTTATGAAATACTTGTTATATTATGGTTATTGACACTATTTATGTTTAAACTTATTTTATAAATTGTGGTTAATGTGTAAGAAAAATAATAGACAACTAACGGAGGGAGTACTACTTTGAGTCTATTAGTCATTGCTAAAACATATCAGAATTTATGATGCACATAAAACATGCAATATCTTTTATTGCTTTATATAGGGATTTCTTTTGGAACCATGTGATGATGTGAACTAGAGATTACAAGCATGTTATAGCATTGCCTTATTCCTACACAATTTTTTAACAATCTTCAATCATTATTGGCACCAAAGCTCAAATGATGATTAATTGATTATATTGGGTTTTATTTTTGCTTGTGTATATTATTTGTTGGAGGTTGAAAGAGGTTAACATTAGTACTTCCTCCGTTCCATAATACTTGCTACATTTTCCATTTTGGGAAATTTTATATTACTTGCTACATTTCCTTTTTAGTAAAAAACCAATGATTTAAAGTTATACCTACTCTTACTTTTATCCTACTCTATATCTAATTACTCCTATTTTTCTTTTTCATTTTTCAACAAATAATATTAAAAAATTCCAAAAAAGCAACTTTCCACCTACTACTCATCATTGCACAGCAACTCCTTAATATTTGTGCCCATGCAACCGTAGCAAGTAAATAAGAACGGAGGAAGTATATAATATTGGGCTAGCTTATTGGTTGAGGGTTTCCTTTTCACCCTTGTGAACGAGTTTAATTCTCTGGTCTACCTCTAAATAAAAAACTTAACATTACCAATTTTTTCCTCCGGTACTTTTTTGCATCTAACCCCAAGCATCATGTACTTATGTGTTGTGCAACAGTAGAAACAAAGATTGAAAAAACAATAAAGGAAAAAAAGAGTTAAACAAACAATAAAAAATATCACATCAATAAATTAACGTGGTTCACTATCAATGTGATAATTACATCTGCCGGCATCGATAATAAAACTTTCACTATTAACTGGAAGATTATAAGATGAACATGAGAAGCCCCGACTCTCTTAGCTTTTTCTCTCTCTCTCTTTTTAGTTTTTCACCATCACCTAATTACAAAAGGAGTTTATATAGTAAACCTCTAAATTAGAAGAAATTAGGTTAAGAAAACAAGTGTAACGGGCCCAAAAACATTGAAAAATTACTTCCCGCATAACTGCAGGAAGCGACGAGTCATTGCTCATATGCAGCGACTCGTCACCAAGTCTCTGAACTCCAAAACTTAAAATCAGCAAAATTCGCAACCAGTGAAAATCTTCGCGACCCGTGACCTGCTCATTTTCTACAACCAGAACCTGAATGACGAGTCGTCGCTTTTGTCCTTCCCCATGAAGCGTGTTGTCGCCTACACTCTGGTAAAACTCAAACTACACAGTCAACCCTTGACCCTTGATTCATCAATCATCATCAACCAATCCCAATGTTATGTCATTCAGAATGCAGACAATTTGGTACATTTTACACTGGCAAAAAATTCTTGCTTAGGCATGGTGATTGTAGTATGGAACCCCTGTCTTGCCTTCCTTTTTTAGTGCAAACCTCTTATTTGACCTGAAAAATTTGTGATACAGTTGCTTCATATCTGTACCTTATTGGCAACTCTGAGGTCTAGTATCTAATAGATTAGAGATTGATCAACTTCTTTATAAGCCCACTTTAATAATGCTGGTTATGGAAGAATTACTTCTAACATGTTCTGTGTTATCTAATAAATTTCTTCGTGTTTAAACGCAGCAAGACGCCTTGTTTGCCTACATCATTCTGAGAATGAATATAAACGAACGTTCTGCTCGATGAATTATTGTATTTAATTGTGCTGGATGAATTATACTCAATTATCCTTTAGAGAAAAATGAGGGACTATGAGGACTGATTCGTATACCTGAAATGGTTTAATCTTACAGGTAATACCTCCTGCTTTTATAAGCAACTTCAATGGGAGGATTCCAAGCAAAGTCATCTTGAAAAACTTACAGGGAAAAGATTGGAATGTGGAGTTGGAACAGGATGGATACAAATTACTTATGAGAAACGGCTGGGATCGCTTTGTGATTGATAATTCGTTAGAGCTAGGGGAGTTTATGATCTTTGTTTACGTTAGCAAAACTACGTTCATAGTCAAAATATTTAGTATCAATGGATGTGTTAAAAAAGAAAGTACGACCATCAATGAGCAGTCTTACGCGAAGGTGAAAGAGGAGCCAAAATCAGATGATGAATCCAGTCCTTCTACTAGCACTTGCAAGACAAGTTTTGAAAGTGACGTGAAGCACGAACAAATATCTGATGGTTAGTTCTTTCACACTATGAAGAAGCCCATCCGATCCTTTTTAGTACATCGCGTTGTATTGAATAATAATCGCAAGTAATATGCATGCAGATGAATGTGAAGTAAAGACCAACATTGTTGAAGGAAGAACCACTCGATCGAAGCGTATACGATTTTCAAATGTCGTTCATGGAAGGCCATATCTGGTAAAGTTTTCATCTTATGTGCTAGTTTGATAGTAGTAAGGAATTAGGGATCGTAATTTGTACTATGCTGCCTTTTCCATTCATTTCATATCCAAATTTGAATGTTATATCAAGTATCGATATGCCATTAATAGCCCATTTGGTAGGTGGAAATAAACGGTGGTGAATTGGTAATGGAAAAAATCAGTGTAATTTTAATTGAAAAATCTCTTGGCTACCCGTGTTTGTCCAACCTTTAATCATCTCATTTTCTTCATAAAATTCATTCCAATGCATTACCATTGGGAGAAGTGGTAACTGGTATTAGGTGGTCATGGAAATTTATAAACAAAAAAAACTTTTGTGATTAAAGCTTCATCACCTTGGGAATGATATGAAACTTTTGATGAAATTTTACACTATAAATCATTCCCATTATTACCACCATCTAGTACCACTAAGCTAACGTGCTGTAAGTATTGAGCCTTGTTTCATCAATTGATCTATAAAAATCCCACAAATACCAGTTGTATCAAGCAAAAGTAAGCTGTAAGGGGTTAAAAATAGAAACATTGTGTAGCTGTGTTGGTAATAAGTGTGTGCTCTTGTGCAGGCCATTCCTGCAGAGGTTTTCAGATTGAACAACGTAGAGTTTCCGGAATCTAAAAAGGAAATACTTCTTAGGTACGGGAGTGAGGTTTCGCAAGCAGGGAAGCTTTCTCAGACAACACGTAGGCGTGTTCAGATTACGTATGGATGGAAAGCTTTTCAGTTGAAGTATAACATTGCGAAGGGCGATGAGTGCAAATTTGAGGTGATCGTTGGTAATGACATGCATATTAAAGAAATCGTGCTGTTGCAAATCCGCTCCAATGCGAGATTAATCCGATGCAGATGACTACGTATAAGTTTACCCCAAAGGCGAAAGAATTAATAGATCGTCGTTCTTACAAATATGGCCATGTTTAGGGTAGAAGGTTGATTGGTATGAAAGAATGTTTCCTGTCTTATAGCTTATGTTAAATACAAGCCTTTTATGTAAATGTGCTTATTTGATCTACAAAGCAGTCATCAGTGTTTAGTTGCATAGACAATAAATTTAAGTCCTATGACATGCAATGGGCTCAAAATTCATCAAAATAAGAATTTATTTGAAGAAAATTTTGTTTTTATTCTCAAACCAACTTAAGTTTCAGATCTAACAAACCATATTAATGTACAAATAAAAAAATATGCCCAAAAACTAGAGTTGTTCATGGCAGGCTATCCGTCAGGCTCGACCGGAAAAAATGGGTGATATTTGGACTATAATACCAGCCCGCTAAGATAGATGGGTAGGTAGCGGTACAAAAATAATATCCGCGGGGAAATTCACCTGCTCACTTATTTTATAAATAGATACTCATTTTCTAGTTTTTTAGAAAATTTATGAGACAATACAATACTTCAAGAGCTCAAATATTGTGTCTATTACTCTGATTATTTTAATAGTTCAGCATTGTGAACATTAAGAGTTTTAATTTTATTGATGTACTTGAAAATATTTAAGTATTTGGAGTTTTTTGGACAGTGTGCTAAATTATTTTCGTTGATATTAAAACTTAACTTTAGACTTTGTAGATAGTGTGATTATATTTCGTGTGTGGAATATTTGTTTGGATTTCTAAGATTGTAATTCAAATATTTTATTTTAGTTATGGATTTTTAAAAATCCTTGCAAAGTTTTAAAATATTTCTAAACTCACATTAGAAAAACCAAATCCCAATATGAATTATAAACAATCACCACTAGTATTTTGAAGCAAAAAAAGCAGTAATTTTAAAGTTGCTTTTATAATTTACACATGATATATTAATGTTTTTATTCTATATACAAATTATAATCAGAAAACAAAAATATCATGGAAATCTCACAAATTTAACAAATAACAATTTTAATAAGATGAAGGGAGTGGTAATTATTTACACAATTTAATAATCGGATTAAAACAACTATTTGTAGATTTAACGAGATGAGGGTTAATCCATCATACGAAATGAGAGTTACTCCATCACGTATTGTGTAATCTACAATGATTTTCCACATTTGAATGAATTTTTTCTTAATCTCATTAATATTATTTATAAATAAAAAAATTAAAAAAAAACGAACATGTCACTATAGTCTATCGTATTTGCAAGATGATTTCCCACCTCTTCCCAATAATACTTGTAACAATTTAACGCTGGTCTGATGATAGGCGAATGTAAATATCTTGAATAACTAACTGTTATATTCTTTCGATTATTTTGTTAGCGTTGCCTTGAACAAAATGATACTTATCCTACGAACCATATACATGTGTTCCAAGAGAATTAGAATATAATAAAAAACTAAAAATCATAATTTAGCGTTGGAAGATTTTTCTTTTATATTTGTTATATTGTTTTGATTCTTATGAATTACAAATAACCTCAACTTTCTCCTTCCATAACATATAGCCGAATAAAAAAATAAATTAACAACATGACACAATATCTATATCTATATCTATATCTATATCGATATCTACATTTATATTTATAACTTTAAGATGTATTTTCATGTTGAGGCGTAACATTATTATGAAATGATGAGACTTCATCTACGATTGAATCCGAACACATTGTAGATCCATATTCGGGTGTGGTACTCGAACCTACCTCTAAATTTGAACGTTTTGATGGATATGCAATAACCGACTCATCAAGTCGTTGTTCAATTCTTTGAACAAACTTCTCCCCAAATTTAAAGGAAAACTCCAATTGACCTTTAAATTTACCGTTTAGGGTTTGTACTTGATAGATCACATGTTTATGTTTGTCAAGAATCTTATTTGAAGATCCATCTTTGAATCCAACAACATCAAAAAGCTCCTTTAAAGGTACATAAACCCGACCTACTTCCTTATCTCCTAAAGTCCGATCAGACATAATTTGAAAAACTAAACCAAGTCGATTCATACGAGCGGCTGATTCATCGAATGTAAATTGCATCTCATAATTCCATGTCGGATTCGTTCCGGCGTCTTTATCGATTACGGTGCGTTGTATAGATCGTGGATCTCCAGAAACTGAACCGATCACGTAAACGTTCATTTTAGAAAAGACGTTTACGTCTTTCAATTCTTTCGCACTGAGTAATTTTACCTCGATTGGTCGATATTCCATTAGGTTTTTTAGTTGTTTTGTAAGATTAACTAATTTAATTTTTCGTTCTTCTTTTGTAAAGTTATGGAGAACAATTTGAAAGAAAAACGTTAGTGGAGGAATATAAAAATCATACGATTTCAGAAAGAGAAAAACTAGAAAAGAGGGGTTTATGTAAGGTTAAGGGTTGGAGGGGAGAAAAAAATGGCAAATAATAAGGAAAACCGGTGGCATTTTGTAAAATAATGGTGTGGTCAATATTTAAGGAAAAGACGAAAAATCTTGCTTATTTATCGGTTTTAGAACGAAGGATACATTTAATACCCTATCATTGAGATTAAGATGTGATATTTTAATATTATTTATTATAGATTACAAAACATTATAAAAAGTGAATATTAATAATCTTTATGTTAATTATATTTTAATTTATATATTAAGAAAATACAAATAAAGAGTAATATGTGAATAGTGCCCGAAAAGTAAATGTTTTATTTTCAATGGATACAAGAGACTATACAAATTCTTACATATGACACATGCCTCTATTATGAGACCCATGTCACTCCTATTTATTTGATGAGACATTGTAGAAAAATTTAGATGGAAAAATATTGAAAGTTATTTGGAGGAGGAGGTGATCAAATTTGTAAAATTTTTTATTCATTGCCAACCATTAACTACATCAATAGGTATTTATAGTGATCAATTTGGTTACAAGTGTTAGATATTTTTATTTTTAAAAAACTTTCTTCTAGGAATTTCTACCATAATATCTTAGATATTTTTATTTTTTAATTATTTTTTCTAGAAACTTTTATCATACTATTTCAGATATTTTCATTTTTTAATGACTTTTCTAGGAACTTCTACCATACTATTTTGGATGTTTTTCTTTTTTAATTATTTAGTTTAGATATTTTTATGTTTAATATTTTTAAAATCCTAGATTTTTTTACATTATTTCAACACCCTCCCAATTCTGAAAAATCTTGAACTATGAGTTGTCTTTCGAACACGATAAATCTATCAGTTGATATGGATTTTGTGAAAATGTCTGTGAGTTGCTCTCCCGTTTTTCAAAACTGTAGTTTGATCTCTTTGTTGTCTATCAGCTCACGAATGTAGTGATGTCGTGTCTCGATGTGTTTTGATCTGCTATGAAATACTGAATTCTTCGTCATTGCTATTGTTGACATATTGACGTATAACATTGTTGTAACAAACTCAAAATTCTTTATTCCGAATTTTCAATTCAAAATTCCTAATCCTTTGGTAATCCATTCCAAACCATCTTTGATTCCTAAATATTTTTCTCATTTTCTTATTTCTTTCAAATATTAAACTTTAAAATATTATTTTGTTTAAATTTTTTTAAGCACTAAAATATTATTTTATCATTTTATCGCACAAAAAGTAAAAAATCATTATTATAGTTACGATTTTGTACAATATTAAGTTTTAAGTTTCCTTCATTACACTAACATTACTACTTATAATCAGTGTCGTTCCTAAGATTTGTTGGGCCCTAAGCAAAAGTTTCCCAGTGGACCCCTTTTTGTGTATTGTTTTTAGATCTATATAAGGCCTATTGAATGTAGTAATGGTCATTTATTAATAAACATAATTTTTAATTTTAAAATTGTACTACATCTAGATTAAAAAAATGACTCCTTAGCCTATAGTCTAATTTATTTCTAAGTACATAAAATTAAATAAAAAATCAATTACTTACGGAAAAAACTTTTCTTCACCAAACCAAATTCATCAAATATATATTTTTTTACAAATAAATTACAATCACAATTAGTTTTAAAATTATATAATGGCAATATAAAAATTTTACTTGATAAAAAAAACCTTAATTACACGTTATAGATACTTCCTCTAGTATTATTTAAATGTAATTTTAAGGTTTTCACACAATTGATCTAATATTTTCATTTTTTTTTATTTTTTTAATTACATACATGTAATTATTATTACGTACTTCCTTTGTTCTTAAACACTAGTTATGTTACGTTTATTGACACTATTAGTCGTTTAAGGCTATTTTATTTATTGCGGCCAATATGTAAGAAAAAATATAGTCAAGTGAGAAATCGTTTGAATCGTCTAGTTGCATACTTTCATAATATTAACTTTTTAAAATTTTTAAATGTGTATAATTCAATATCTAAATGCAAATTAACACATTAAATTACGTAAAAAGTCAAACGTAACAAGTATACTGGAGCGGAGGAATTAATATATAGTGTAAAAAGTCAAACGATTCAATCCTACGATCTGATCCCACAAGTAAATTTCAATCCTACGTAGAATCTCAAACCTGACAACGTTGAGTGTGCTTGCCATGTATACTCACATTTCTTAAAAATATCTCTAAAATTGTCAAAATCAAAATGTCAATTTTGAAAGAATTATTATAAAACACAAAATCAAAGATATCATATGGTGCATTGAAAATGGTGAAGTTCTAGTCTAAGTTCAAGTTTTAATTATTAAATTAATGAGCTATTTCTTTAAAAGACCGTATCTAGGCGAGACGAAGGCAACAATGAGTACATATTCTCATAGTACGTTTTAGATAAGCTATTTATTTCGTACATGAGACGCAGCTCTCGTTGAGGCCGTCTCATACAAAATTTATGTAAATTAAGTTCCTTTGTAGCAAGCATGCAAATATAAAATCAAAATGCATAGGGGGGAAGGGGAGTGATCAAATGCACATTATAGGTTCCCGTTTTAAGAGCTACATAAACTATAAAGCCCTCCAAATACAATTTAACTAAGCACAAGTTCCCTTTGATACCCGTCTAACCCTTCCGCCCTCCGTCTCCTAATCACCGAACCAACATTTTTGTACAATGATTTGTACCATTTTCAACTCCTTTTCTCTTGTATAAACTACGTTTTACTAGGCCGCATCATTGCACTCGTTTGGGCATGAAAACGCTAGCCGAGACTTCATTGTTCAGGCCACTTGATAATTGGGTTTGTCCGACTTATTTCTCAGAGCGTGTGTTCACCATTGTAATTCCCTCAAAGAGCATGGTAGGGCATATACCCTAATGCATTCTTAATATTGGTTACCACATCGTGGCACCTTGTCAAAAGGGTTATCATATGATGTGAGATGTCTCGGGTAGGCTGTGGCGGGGCTTGATTTTCTGGTAACGGTTGTGGAGTAATTACCATGGGATTAACATGAGCACTATTAAACTGGGGCAAGGGGGGAAGGAGCGGGGGTTGCAATGGATGTGAAGAAACATTTAACCTTTGATTGTTACTAATATGCATAGCAACAGATGAAGACGGGGAAGATGATGGACCTTCATAAGACGATAATATTGAATTCCTAGACTCCAACTTTTGGCCTTGAAGACCTCCTCTAATATCATTACTATCTTTAACGTCAACCAAATTAAATCTGACCCGGGCTGCTCTTGCAGTACCTCCACCATTGTTGGGACCACCAATATCATCGCCTCCAGAGGGCTTCTTCAAGCAGGACTTCAACTGCGGCACAGACTGCTGTGGCATTGGAGTTGGGGCCATAGGTCTTGATTCTGCTGCTGAGTAAATCGGATTTACTGAAGCTTCACTTGGGGCGTCTTCTACCTTGCTGCTGTTAGGCTGTTGAGATTCCAACGGCTTCAACAGAAACTTCACATTTGAAAACACAGATTTGCTTCCCATGGCATAGCGATAAGCAACATTTGCATCTTGTTTATAAAGGAATGCAACTCTGCAGGTGTTTGTTGAGTAGAAGACCCGACAATGCTTTAAGTCGATTTGGCCGAATCGAGCAAATCTTGCCTTCAGCTCTGTCATGGAAGGGAGAGATGCACCTTTGCTGTACTTCATGATCAGAACCGTGGGCTCCTCGACCCTAGGTGGACGATCCATTTTCTTCTCATGCTGCTCTGTCTTCATATGTTTCGGATGTGAACTTGGTGCCCCAGCCACCTTGACTTTTGCCACCGCCTGCTGTTGAACTTCTGGGTTTTTAAGTAGGCCCTTCTTTTCAGCACTCAAAGATTTAGCTTCACTTATTTTCTTGGCCCTTTTTGCAGCTTTTTCCTCCTGACGCTCTGAAGGGATTCTCTTCTGTGCTTTTACAGGATCCTCTTGTTTAGCTGAGAGCCTCTGCAGTTTTAGAGAAGATACACCTTTACTGCTCTCCATAGGTTTGTCCACAGGTTCAGAAGATTTGATGGCATGAGCCTCATTAGGTACAGATTCGATAGGGGTTGGAGCACTGGAGCTCTTCAGATAAACGAGGGACCGAAATTTCAGGAAATACTGCCGTACAATTGCAGGTCTATTCCTTTCTATACCATGGACAGGATTCTGAGCAAGGCCTCGTAAATCAGCCAATATCTGTGATAAATCAGACTCGCTGTCCAATGATGGCAATCCCGCTGGCGGACAAGAATTGGTTGCTTCATACTCCTTTTTCCACTGGCTTACTCGAGAATCCACTCTAAATGAAACAGAAGACTCAGTAGGCATTCCTGCAGGTTTAACCACCCCACCAGACACAACAGAATCTCTCTCCCCAAGCTCTATGCTCCTTTGACCATCTTTCTTCTTTATTTTCTTCATCTTCTTCTCTGGACGGACAGATTTCTCAAAGCCCTGTTCTCCAATAGGGCGTTTAGCAACCTTCTTTTTCTTCTTCATCAAGCTATCTTTTACGCCAAGATGGCTGGAGTCAGTTTTCGCACGGCTGCCAATTTCTTTCTCTAGAACCTTCTCGTGCACATTGTCTGTGACAACACTAGACACCAATTCTTGGGATCCAGAAGGCACCATCACATCAAGACCTGCACAACAAAATATCCAATTTTAAGTTCCAAATAGCCAATATCAGGTCACTCCCTATTAAGCAAGAAAGTAAAGTAGGACTATTTCCAACCTGCAGTTGGTGCATTTTTTGTTGTTCCAGCACGAGCAGAATTTGCCACCTGATCCATTATAGACGCTTCACCCAGCCCATCATTGAGGACATCTGAACCTCTTTTTTGGAACACATAAGCAGCTGCAGCTGTATCAGCTGTTCTATCCTCCAATGCAGAAGATGAAGAGGAGCTAGCATGACTTGGAGCAATTGGTGTTGTCTTCAAGTCACCTATTTCATCTCTGCGCTTAAAAAGGTATCTATCCTTTTTAGACTGCTCCTTGGTTTTTGTAACTTTAGTGCTCTTTCGACCACCAAGAGTATCCGCCATGACCAACGGGCCACTTAAAGGAGCTGGAAAAAGGAAAAATACAAAACACAAAATTAGCTACGACAAATTCAAGTAAACCTCACACCAGAACCACACGAACTTTTGTATGAGGCTCGAGCCTCCCAGAAATTTACAATATTAAAAACTCTAGCATGTCTAAATAGCTAAAAGACAGCAATATGAACACAATAATGTCATATTAATATTCAAATACTCTCTCCATCCATCTTATTTTGTCAATTGGTTAATTTAAGGCCCAAAATAATTGTTAATTTGTAATTATAGTCGATCAAAGCATCTAATAATTATTATGCAATCAAACCAAAATTTTATTTGTCAAAAGTCCATCAATGACATTTTGCATTCCTAAAATGTGATTAATGATATCGGGCAGATGGAGAACATAAAATGCGTCACGCAAACTGAAAAACTAGAGCTAGCAACCGTAATCATGAAAAGCTAGGCCAGTTAATGCACTAGAACAACAAAGCAAGGGACTTGACCTGTAAAGCTTCAAAAGGCTAAAACCTATCATGAATCTTATCAGGTTCTCACAAATTCTACATAGTTACAAGTTTCTCTTTTCAGATGTTACTTCCACCACTAGACACTTCAATTTGAAGTCATTTCATTTACTTGAATCATTTGAGTCATACCACCAAGAATATCACAGTAAAGTTAAATAAAATAGCTAGTCTAGTTACAGCAATCTCCAAATTTCTCAACCAAAACATTCGATTACCCCAATGCTATGATCCCACCTTTTGGGGTTTGAGGGGGTTGTATATGTAAACAACTTTATCCTTGTTAGTAGTAGCAAAGAGATTGTTTTCAATCAACCCTAGTAGCAAACACCATATATTCACATAAGTTTCTCAACCACTTTAACATAAAGTGCTAATTAATTCGCCTTTGGTATTCATAATTCGCTCAAATTGGTCCAAAAATAGTCCAAAACCGACCATATTTTCCTTTTCCTGTTCGCTATTCTTGAGGGAATAAGGGAATAATGTGACACTGCTGAGAACAGTAAGCAATACAGTTCAGATAAGAAACGAGAGCATGTTTATAATAACATAGAGATATCCAGATAATAACAGTCCACAATATCTATGTTTAGTAATCAAAATCTTGAAGATATTGTCTGCTGATTGAACAGTTCAAATTACGCTTATTTATAATGTACCACAAATTCTTTCTTAGAACAATCTACATAATCAATATACCACAACATTGCCACAGGGCATCAAATTAAAAACACCAACACAGCCAAGCAGACCAAGGTTATATATTAAATTATAACCATCCCATGATGATTAAAACTTAACTGAAGCAACCCAACCAACAGTTTGCATTTCAACTTCATTCATAAAACAAATACAATGAAGTTACTTGTTTTCTAGAGCAGGCCTGATCTAATTAAAACATCTTTTCCACTCCTGATCACTTACGCATAAAATGCCTGCAAAATGAATTTACTATATTTTTTATTGACTCACAACCATCCCAGAAATCAATGCTTTTTAAAAAGTATAGAAAAGGTAAATCGGCTAGTAAATCAACATATTAACCAAGTAATTGGTTATAGGAGGAAACGACGTTTGAAAATCCCATGGTCTGCTTTTCTTCTATATTTACTTTTATTAGATCTTTTCTTCTTTTCAAGCTTGCTTTTCAAAACTCAGCACCTCAATTCATGACCCACCGCTTCTCGTTTCCTCTACATGCAATACAGATCTTAAACTGATAATCAACAATTCTTTAAGGAAAAATTATTTTAGTAGGATTGTACTTTGGCCACTCTACCATTTATGGGCCGAACATCACTAATTACAATATACTTAAAGTTTTTTTTTTGTCTATTAAGCATCTTTACCAATGAACTGAATAGCATATTAATCTTTTATTAAATATTTAATGTCAATGATAATTTTTTTTAAAAAATAATATTATTAAAATAGAAGCCTTCCCTCCTAACCTCTCTTAAGGTCTTCCCTTGTTAATGAAAAAATCATGCAATTGGGTTTTGAACAGCATTGTACTCTTTGATGAGGAGCAAAGAATTACACGAATCGTGACATCTTTCAGCATATCGAAACAAACATCGACACTAGGGTCCCATTGCAATTGAAATCAAGAACCACGAAGATAATAAAGATAATACACGTCAATATATTTTGTTTTAGTTGAACTCATCAAGTTCTTGTGATATACTGATCAGAATTATAGTCAGAAATTGAAGTTCAAATGTTGTAGTGATTGTTGTCAAACATTTGTTGATTAAATGTTAAAAATACAATTGGACGTTTGAGTGGAAATGTATGCCATGACAATAGAAGAAAGAAGTAGATGAAACATGAAAGAATTTTGGTTTTCAAGGTTTAATGGCGGACAAAGATTATTTTTATATAAATAAATGAATCTAATATTAATATGAATATAAATAAAACCACTTGGATTACCACATACATTGCCACCACATATAATGCCATGTCAAATTAGTAGTAGATTTTTTATATTACTAAATCACTAAATCTTGATTTTGTTAGTAATGAAAATAAATGAACCCTAAGTTTGACCCAATGTTTGGGTTTATTGATGGAATGACCAAATTACATTCTTTAATCATCAGTGCCGGAACTTTAACTTTGCAACTAATCAGTACATTGCAAACTCTCCTAAAGCCAATCCATAAGTTGAATGTGTACATTAACCATGCCAAAAAGTAGTGTCTCCCTCATGGCTGATCCTGAACTCGTATAGCCAAATGCCATCATCCTGAGATTCATCATCTGATGTAACATGCTATGTGCAAGAAAAGATCTAGCTTAAAAAAGAGACCGAGAAGTTCGCGAGAATAACCACTTATATCGAGCCCTTTTCCAAGACCCTTTTTCTCATAAGAAAATTCAAGAAAACACATCTGGGCTAAAATGAGGGATCCTTAACCAACAATAATTATTGCTAAAAAGTTGAGACTACTATTATAAAAATCATAAACAGTCCAAAGCTGTGTGACTGATGAAAAGACTTCATAATTCCAATAAAAACAATTTATTTCAAGGCATTTCTCGCCTAACAGAGGTGGAATCACATCAAATGTCGAAATAGGTTCATTACATAGAAATATTAAGTTACATCCAATCAAAGTACAAATTATAAACTACAGCACTGCATCGCAACCGCATTGTAATGATTTTTTAATTTCACCACAACCAAAATATTGGTTGTGACAACTGTGAAACCAGCCAACCGAATTGACCACAAAAATAATATAGGGTCTTGGATGTATATTTGTTCAACATTCTACAACTCAAATAATAATAATAATAATAATAATAATAATAATAATAATAATAATAATAATAATAATAATAATAATAATAAAGATAAAAGTAATATATAAGTTTGCAATTCATTAGCAGTGATAAAAATATCACAACCATCAAAAACTTCAAGCCATTCAAATTAACAAAACAAAAAAGAGAAATAGATAACTCAAAGATTGAATAGGGAAGCCGTTCAACTTTGGTCGATACTTGTTTGGACTTCCAATCAAATGAGCATTTCAAATGCTAAAAACTAGTACAATCACTGTGCGGCAAACTAATGATATCATCTTGTGCTCAAATAAGAAGCTAACTCCAAAAGTAATTACCAAGGATCAAGGCATCATTTTGCAAATCTGATTCTCCTCAGTATCCACACAAACATTTAAATTTTGCAATGTTCGGCAAATGCTAAGAAACTCACATATAATGGGAAAATCATAATCCAATTTCTAAAAGTTAATCATAGTTGAACTCACGCCGATAAAGATAATCTTCCAGCAAAAAAGGAATAACAACTACTAAGAAAAGCAAAAGCAAGCCCAATGGGAGCTCAAGCATTGTAGCCACTCAATTGCAAATCAACAAAGGTCGCAAGAGCAGAGCCCAAAATCCCAATGGACATAAGATGAACAAGAAAACATCAAACAAAACAAGGCAGGAAAGCTATACCTCGAGAAGGTCCTTTTTCAATTAATCCAGCCGAATGGGAAGTAAAAGCTTGAGCATACGTCTCATCAAACTCTTCAAATTTGGATCTACGATAAGCAAGGGTGATAGCTTTGTATTTAATAAAATCAAGGTTCTTAATTTCACCATTCATTGGAGCCACGGCCAACTGCTGTATGAATGAAAGGGTGTCCTTAGGCTGGAAGCTATCTCTTGCCTTCTGAATTTGGCTCACTGAATAAATAGCACCAGGTTCGTAATCCACAATATCAACAGCAACATAACCATAAACATTTGCAGGGCGGAAGTTGGATGGATTCCGGCAGTAACAACTTAAACCAAGAGCACTCCTCCGACTTACCTCATCTATAGAGTCCTCAACAGCCCTAACAAAATTCTTTGAAGTAGTCTGCTGTGCTTTCTCAGCATAGTGTGGGTCATATGGAACAAGTTCTGTGGGATCAAACCACCCATAACTGCTATCACCGAAAAACGCAACCAACATATGCCCATGCCTCCTCGTTCTTCGAACTGAAGAGTTAGCCAAAGCTTCATCAAACAGATGCCCTGGCCACCACGGATGTGATTTCACCTTACCCCATACCATGTCACCAATTTCAAACCTGTCATCTATAGTCTTCAAAGTTCCAACTCTCATTTCATCATCCACATCATTCACATCCATCTTCTTATTCTCCTCTTCCCAAACACCTTTCCACCTCATTCTATCATCAGTATCACTAGTCGCTCCATCCCCTTGACCACCAAACCCCATATTGTTCCTAACGCCCTCATCTTCTTTAACCTTCACCTCATTTTTTCCCTCATCATTCTCCAAAAAAACCCTAATTTCCTCCACACCCTTAACATTCTCGAAATTCCCAATTTCCTGAATGTAATCAGAACCCCCACCCAAAACCCTAGCTTCATTCATCTCCATTTTCATCCCCCGCAAAACCCTAGTTTCATCAAATTCAATATTCCCAACATCTAAATCTTCCCTAGAAGAAACCCTAACATTCCCTTTTATACCTAAATCGTCTACCCTCTCATCTTTAGCAGTATGCCCATTATTCGAAACTTTAGAAACTTCAGATGTCGAAATAACGTTTCGTTCCAAATCAAAGTCGTTTTCCATCACAGATACCATAGAATACAACAAACTATGTCCAATAATTCATATGAATCAACAATAAAATAAATTAAGCGATGTACGAGTTGAACTAATAAAAACGAACCTTTTAGTTATCAATGCAAACACCAATATATACCGAGATGATGAAGGAGGAAATAGATAAGAGTACAAACTTTGGGAGCGCGAAAGCAAAATGTGTGAAGATGTAAAGTGAAATTTGAGTGAATTGAAAGTTGGAAGTGAGATGAAGAATTGGGGAGGAGAGAGAAAATGAGAGACTTTTGGATTAATGGTTTCGGTGTTTTTATTTTTTTAAGGAGTAATTTTGGGTAGTTATTGGTAATTCTCTAGTAGGTTTTGTTGTATTTTTTCTTATTTTTTTATCGATTTTCTCTATGATGATTTAAAATTTTTGATTAATTATAAACTAGCAAGTTATTTATTACTACCTCCTATTCAGCAAGATTGTCTTATTTGACTTTTGGCACTATTCATTCATCACTCTTAATTTGTATTTTACTCTTAATCTATAAGTTAAAACATAGTCATGTGGGATCTTGTTTGATTCGTCTCAATACATGGATTATTAATATCAAATTTTTATAATTTTTAATTAACAATAATTGGAGATATTAAGGGTTAAAATGTAGCCACGACATGTGTGAAAAGTCAAATGGGACAATCTTGGTGAATAGGAGGGAGTACAAATTATGATTTTTTTAAGTAAATTAACAAAAAATAAGAAAAAATAAAATGAAATAACAAAAACTTTTA
Organism: Amaranthus palmeri; assembly: GCA_019776075.1. Taxonomy (NCBI): domain Eukaryota; kingdom Viridiplantae; phylum Streptophyta; class Magnoliopsida; order Caryophyllales; family Amaranthaceae; genus Amaranthus; species Amaranthus palmeri. The sequence continues at coordinate 601,133 of JAAKBH010000037.1, read as the reverse complement.
CTAAATTAAAAAATGCAGAATGCTCATTTCCCCACTGCCATCCCTCCTCCTCCTAAAAATTTGAAATAAATAAGAAAAAATATATAAAAAATTACATTATAGTCAACTTTTGATAAACAGTTTTTTCCCAAACCTTAGATTTGGGGCGCACTTAGTAATAGCGAAAAAGGCAAAGGGTTTAGAAAAAGCAAAGCGTTTGTTTGCTGTTACTAATAGGGAACAAAGCTAACACCTGGTCTTGCATCTGTTCGCGCGGTTACTAACAGCGAATAAAAACTAGAGGTCAAAAATCACATTAAAGTCTTTGTTCGTTGATAATAACAAAGAACAAACTCTTACTTTTTTTGGACTCCAATCTTTGTTCGTTGTTACTAACAGCGAATAGCCCCAAACCTCAACTTTGGGAATAACTGTTTGTCTTGGAAATTATTTTGCAAAATTTGTTATTGTATGAATTTTGTTTTTTATATTTTTTGCTTATTTGTTTCCAATTTTCCCTCCTCCCACCCCATTTCCACACCTATCTTAGATTTGCCATCTTATTTCCTATCTCAACCCACCTGATATCTGGTATTAGGTGATGATGAAAAATTGTGAAAAGAAAAATAAAATTCATCATCAACGTTACATTATCAAAGGAATAACGTGATATCAACAATCAAACGGGCAGGGGCGAAGCCACACCGGGGCCAGCGGAGGCCCGACCCCCCTTGCTGAAAATGTGATCCTTTATATTTTTGGTTTTGGCCACCCTTACTAATTTATTATATATATATTATATATATATATATATATATATATAGATATATATATATATATATATATATATATATCTATATATATATATATATATATATATATTATATATATATATATATATATATATATATATATATATATATCTATATATATATATATATATATATATATATATATATATATATATATATAATTTAAAGAGTGTATAGTTGTAATAAAAAATATTATAGGTCAATTGTTGAGCTAACATATTCGTAATTTAAAGTAAAAGATTAAACCCAAATTTGAACTAATTATTTTTTAGTACACCAATAAATTTAATTTACACAAATTCTCATATGAGACCATTTTAATTGCCTTGGCCCAATGTATATTTAATTTTAAAGTGATGACTTTTTAGTCTTAAAGTTACACTTATAATTACACAAAAACTTGCGTAACACCGTCTTATTCTAAGACCATAATTGGGTCGGCCCATTCTCAGGCGCGTGCACCACACGCGCTCCAGATTTCAATTTTTGCTTTTTTTCATTTTCTGGATATTTTTCAATTTGGACCTTTAATGTATCAATATTGATCTTAAAGATATCAATTTCAACGTAAAGTACTTAAATATATCAATTAAAGTAAAATTTTCAATATCAACATACAATTCATTACTTATCACTGTCAATTATTACCAAACATGCATCAATTATGACCTTATCTTGTTTTTGTTATGATGTTACCTATATCAATTATAAACAAAATAAATGAACCACATAACAACATATAATTCATTACTTATTAGTGTCAATTATTTCCAAACATACATCAATTATGAACCTATCTTGTTTTTGTTATGATGTTAACTACATCAATTATCAACAAAATAAATGAACTACATAACAACATACAATTTCATACTTCTCAATGTCAAACGTTAAATTTGATCACTTATAGGTTAAAATTGAAATTTTTTTTTACTTTAATTGATATATTTAAGTACCACTTTACGTTGAAATTGATATCTTTAAGGTCAAAATTGATACCTTTAAGAATAAAATTGAAAAATACCCAGAGAAATGGTAAAAGCTTATGGGCTCTATATTGGGATGCGTCTTATTCTAAGACGGTCTTACCCAAGATCAGCTGTATAATTAACCTTAAAGTGATCACTCAAAGTGATCACTTAGACAATGGGCTTACTTGTATTGTATATACTCGTCTCATGGTGAGACGGTCTCATATAAGACGGGCTGATTTAATTTATACTATTAAGTCATTATTGTCTATCTTTCATAATTCACATTCATCCTTTCTGGTGTGTGTCTTTATATTTTTGTTATCTTAATTTTAATAGTAATTTTATTTGGAGACTAAAAAGGACAAATATATGAAGTGACAAACACTTAATTTCTTTTTCAAAAGGTAATTATAAGGAAGATTCAACTCTATTTGTCAAATATAATTTTTGCTATGATTTAAGTTAATTCAGTCTATATGATTCAAATTTTCATAGTTTAACTAGCTTTTATATAATAAATAACACAAATTACTGTGAGAGACGGTCTCTCCAAAAGATGCATTAAAAATATGGACTAAATAGCCCAATTTACACAAACTTAAGAGAAAATAAGAAAGTGGACTTCTTGTTTTGAGGTCGTATCTTTGAAAGACGGTCTTTCACAAGAGTAGCTGAATAAATAACTTGCTAGTATATCGATAATTCGGCCTCCCAATTGTAAATCCTGTCTTCGCCCCTGCAAACGGGTGGTTGAGGTTGTTGGTTTCTTGGGTTCAAAGGTTATATACTTGTAATAGGAGCATGTGCCCTAATTCAAAAGTTAAGTCCAATGAGTCCAACTTAACACAAGATTCATTCTCGTGACTCGCCTTGTAATGTTATCTTTTTAAAGATCATTTACCTTACTTTGTAGATGTTCTCGTTATTTTTGGTTTTTTGTTTTGGTGTCTTCAATTCTATAATATGTTTAGGATCTTTTTTCCAAAGTTTCGCTCTTTAAGACTTTAACAATTGTTTTAAATGACTGAAGTTTTGATCGTTCTGTTTTACCTTGAGGTTCATTCTATATAGTTTGTCTTCTTTCCTTTTATGAAAAGTCATTTATTTTTAGTTACTATTAGGTACTCAAATTATAACGAATGTACACAGATAATCATTAATCAATAATCATATATCAAATAATGGGAGTTATGGAGAGAAAAAATAAACTTAATTATTATCGAATGTAAAAGCCTATGTTTATAGTATAAGCTATAGTATAAATAAAATACTATCTTCTTAAATTAACAATATGGAAACATTACCTTGAATAGTGCAACCATTTGTTAATTTTACAATAATACCAAATATTGATTAACCATGGAAAATACCAACTTGGACATTAACCTAGAAAATCCCTTACATGTTAAAAATCAAACTATAGGTGTATAAGACAAAAAAAATTGATAAATTAGTTAATAAACTAAAGTTGGTATTATTCTAGGAAAATGCCTCCTAAGTTGGTATTATTCATGGTTAATCAATAGTTGGTATTATTGTAGAAAATTTACAAAATGTTATATTATTCATGGTAATTTTTCCTATATAATACTCCCTCCTATTCATTATTTTAGGAACATTTTCTTGTTGGGTCAATTCATTGGTTATGTTTCATTTCTATTTTTGTAATTCTTTTTCACCCTTTTACGATTTTACCCTTACCTTATTACAACAACACATCAACACGTATATATCAATGCCCTTTATGGAAAAAGAGATTTTTTTTCACCCACTTTTAAGTGGTCCCCCACTCTTCATTGATTTTGGTGCAAAAACTCAAATGTCCCTTCATCTATGAATAGAAGGGATTATGTACTTAAAAAAAGAATAATAAATTTAATTTGATATCAATGAAAAATATATCACTTAATATTGGGTAGTATTTGAGAAAGAAATGAGTTTTATTTAGTTAGTTTCTGACAAAAAATTTATTTTAGTTTTTTTTAAGGAAAATTTAATTTTAAAGGTTTGAACTTTGCCTCATTTGCTTCTAAAGGTTTGAACTTTCGTTTATCCTAGAAAGATTCAAACTTTGGGGGTCATCTTTATTTAAAGGTTTTTATGGGTTTTTTTTGGTTGATTTTGGATTGATTATGGGTTTTTATGGGTAAAAAACCCATAATCAACCAAGAATCAAACCAGAAAAACCCATAAAAACCCATAATCAATCCAAAATTAACCCAAAAAATCATAAAAACCTTTAAATGAAGATGACCCCCAAAATTCGAACCTTTCTAGGATAAACAAAAGTTCAAATCTTTAGAAGCAAATGAGGCAAAATTCGAACCTATAAAATCAATTTTTTCTTTTTTTAATTTTAAGGTAAATCAAGAAAAAAAAATTAGACAAAAATCAAACTCAAATGCTTATCTCAGAAAAATAATACTTAGAATTGTAGACTTAATAAATAAACCCTATAATAGTAAAACGATTAAAACAACAAAACACATTTATCACCTTGAACCCATTTAACCCAATTCATCTTTGATAATATTATTCAATTCAATGCTCTAAATAAGTACTCGTGTATCGTAATTGATAAAGGAAACGAACTTTCACTGCCGTATCCAAATTTGGAGAAAAAAATCTCACAAAAATACATAACCTCTCATTCAGAGAATCAGATTACATACTACAAGCTGCACATAATGAGCCCAGATGGACTATTTGACTATTTTATACACAACTTCCGATTGGTATTCCTCTGCATGTCTCGATTTTGAAGTCCGAACATTTTTTCGTAATTATAATTTTCGGATCAAAAATTTTGTAAAATACGCAAAACAAAACTGAAATTCACTAAGAAATGGAATCAATCACAACGAAAGCTAGCAACATTCCCTACTTTAGAATCATCAGGCATTGTCCTCTTTAGGAGTTGGGGTCCCTGCAAGCCAACCCCATACACCACCTGAACCCTGCTTCTGCTTTGCATTCAAAGCAGCTTGTTCAGAGGCCGCCTTCTGTCTGCGCAAAAGTTCTAATTCTTTCTCTAATTGCTCCATTGTTTGTAGCTTTTGTCGCAGTTCAGCAACATCCACCTGATATCCAAGTACCGACAGATAATGACTTTTTATGATCAAGCTCCAACTTCCAAGTACAACTCACCGGAAGATTGTAACAAAAACAGTAAGTAAAGCTCATGATGGTTCCTTTTCTAACAAATATAATCCTAGGGAATATAGACAGAATTTTATGATCCTGATAGGACTCCAAGCACATCAATAGTCCAATGTGGGAGGAAAGTCATGGTCCTTGGTTATCTTGTCCGAAAACATCAAGCATGGATGTCATTTGTATGGATTAGATCCAGTTGGTGCAAAAATTATTGAATTATTCAAGTTGTCTTAAGAGGTCCAAGAAAGATCAAAGCAAGGGAAAACAATTTGACGTTCACGCCCATCTACAACAAAGTGCTTACAAATAATTTCCCACGTTTATCATTACAAGGAGTTCAATTGTAATAATGGGTGTTGATAAAGCAACCAAGGACGGCAACATTTATACTTTACGTGGACAGAATACATCCAAGGGAGAGTTTAAGGAAGTATCCAGATATAATCCAATAGCGGTTGATACTTATAAAGATATGATGTTCATCATTCATTTGAACGGCTTTTATGGTAAAGACATCAAAGATATGGATGTCACAAGTGCATTATTGATCATTGAATGACCAATAATAGGAGTTACATGGTGCATTAAACATGGGATTAAATTCTCCACTTTGATGGAAGTTAGGGGGTTATAAAATTGGAAACTCGCATCAGATATGAACGCCCTAATACAAAAAAAAAATCTTCTTAATATCACTGGATCCAGTGGGATACATACATATTGTGGATAAGACTATCATCTCATCTCTGAAGGCTAGATTAATATGTCACCTTCAAACGTTTTATTTGCATAAAATAAGGAAAAAAGCTAGGCAATTTTTTTCATTTATTCAAGGGCATAAAACCTAAAAAAAGATAAAACTTGGGAGCACAAGCTAGAATCACTTCTAAATCACAAAAACCTCCAAAATCATCATACATACAATTCCACTATCCCAATATCATTAAAGCCATGTTTGTTCTGAGAGTGACTCTATGAGAAAAATAATGGTCGAATCAAGAAACCAAAATTAGAGTATATATAATTAAGAAAATATACTTGTAAAGGGAAATAAATGGATTTAAAGAGACAAAGAAGAATCAAAGGAGGAATTGATCCTCCCATTTGGGGCAAATATTTACCGTAGTGGGACCGCCAACTGAAAATTGATTTGGACTCAAAATAACAAATTGACTTTGAGTATACTGGGTTACACTTCTATTTGACCATGCTTTTTCCATTATTTTTGCATTGGCCCATTTTCAGATTAAGAGTCAAAATATCTAGGTTAGGAACCACTAATTTTCGGTTGGGTTTCAGGGTCAATTTTGGATAGTCATAGTAAGAATTTATGGGGTCAGATATACACAACCTTAACCTTGAAATAATGAAAAGGTTATTTCCAATTCCATTATCCATATACTTCACATGAATAAGAAGTGCACATAATTTAATGAGTCTTTATACTATGGTCCATTATAATTCAAAACCTAAGTACTATAGATCTTTGGCTCCATCAAGATTGAAAAACAAAAAACAATCAAGCAAACAAAATTATCCTAACATACTCACCTAGTAAAATACACAAGATGTCATACACTCCTAATATCCCCTTAAAATTGCTCCTCAAAGGGATGGCATATTGATTAAGAAAAGTTAGGGAAGTGGGCATTTTAGTTGGGTATTGTAGGTGGGGTAATGCACTTAAGACTTAAGAGGGGTAATTATAGGTTTTAATGTAAGAAAGAGAAATAAAATGTAGGTATTGGTGGGGTATTATATATGGGGGTCAACAGTCATGTCCAAAATAGTAATGGGGAAAACTTGGTGAGATGGACTAAAATAGTACATGGGGCAAAATCAAGGGCAAGAGGGAGTAAGCCTTTAGAATGAAGTAAATGAACACGAAACAAGTCTCACTGCCATACCTCAAGCTTGAAACATCTAGATTGTTCTGCCGCAAGCTGACCACGTACAGATTGGAGCTCCTGCAAACCAAAATTTCACCACAAATTTGAAGCTCATCTATTGATTTAACGCATGTACAATTCTTAAGCTCATAATGTCATACTAGCCCAGACAAAAGTTATGAAATGAAATGAAGAATGTCTAGCATCAAATGCCAAATAATTTCCACATCGGTCTAAGATCTCCAACCAACGGCCACAGAGCTCAGACGCTTTTTCTTGTTTTGCTGTTTAGAAGAGCCCCAAAGGGGCATATAACAAGAAGGTATGCACTTAAATAAGCTGACATTACAATCCAGGTGCTTCAAATATTATATGGAGAGTTGCACATTTTTTAAAATGGAGGGAATGGGGCAATTTTCACCTCAAATCCAATATTCCAACTTGATTGTGAGCACCACTTGTTTCATCAGAATCATTAGTCTAATTTGACTTCTTATGTTTATCACAGGGAAAATTACGCAATTGTCTATAACAAAAGAGAATATATTGATGTATAATGACTTAACGAGCACTAGAAGAAATAAATGATAATTTATTACCTTAACAAGATCTGCATTTCGATTTTCTGCTTCTACTATTTCTTGCTTCAACTGCTGATTCTGCAATTTTTCTTGACTTAATTCAGATTCTAGCTCTTCATTTTCTTTTTTAAGCGCTGTTAGAGAATGAACTCCCCCATCCTTGCTTTTAACTTTCTGCACAAAATAAAGCAGCAGCAGAAAGCATGTTGAGACCAAAGACAGATATCCAATAAAATAAACAGGCTACAAAAACAACAGCTGTACTGCAAAAGTTAGCAAGACATCAATAGAACTATTCATTGTCATGCAGATCTTTTTGCACATACCAGTTTTTCTGGCACAAATAATGCCCAGTGTTATAGCAAAGAAATAATAACAAGTCATTAACCCAATGCCAGTAACCTCCTTCTTAGGCGGGGTCTGTACAGGCTCAAATGTATGCGACCCAACCCTTGTAATAACAAAGAGTTGTTTGCAAGTGACCCTTGATTGCAAACAACATCCGCAACATCAGGTACATAAGAAACACACATGAAATTAATATTCTGCTAAACGATTACTTTCATTTCATGTTAAAGTTCTTAAAATACCTCCCCATCAATATTGTCCATTACAATTTCCCTAATTCTTCCATCTTTCCCAGCATCCACTTCAGATGCATTTGTAGCATTATTCACAGCAGACACGCTGTCAGGTACAAGTGTTTCCACCATCTTTGTTTGCAAGGTGGATTTGTGGCTAGGTTTGAGAACGTTCACCTGTCACAAACACATGAAATCAAGATTCATAAATATACAAGAAACGCATGCTCATTCTGATTCTAAGTACAAGATACTTTTAAACCAACCTCATTGTTGTAACGGCCATTATAACCTCCAAAAGCAACAAGAGTATCTTCCCCATTGTATGAGCCAACAACCAAACTTAAACCCTGAAAGAGGGAATGACGTAGGATGGTGTCTTGCATAAGAAAAATGTTAATAATGACTCATATACAACAATTACTCATACATGACCAAGAGCCTCAACCATAAAGTGATCATGCTGGGGCATGCACAACAGAAATGAACAGTAGCACAGTCGAATGTAGGGTTTAAGTTAAAATAAATATTCATATAATAAACAGGGTACCTCACTGGCAAGTGAAGACCGTCCTTGCACTGAAGTAACAACAGACCAGGCAAGCGTTGACATATTAAGAACAACGGTCTCAGAGGCTCCTGCCAAACCAAGAAATAATATTACTTTAAATAACCATGCAAAATGTCAAAAATAATAGTTCTCAAATGGAGCTAAAGTGATCAGTGAAGACAAGTAAACTGATCATAATGTTTCAATTTCAAAAATAGAGCTTTCTCAATTTCAATTTAAATGATAGTACACAAAATAAATACCGCTTTTATTATCACCGCCTCCAATGATAAACCAATTTTCTCCAATAGTGACGCCTGCATGTCCAGCACGTGGAGTGGGTATATCACCTTGTTGGGTGGGTCTTGACCATTCCATCTACATGATCACAGAGGATGATGATGCAAAAAGATCAAGCAACAATTTACGATACTTCCACTCACATAAATGAAGACTTACAGCTTGCAAATCAAGAACATGCAAATCATTGAAGCAAGCAGCATGAGAACCACCACCAAAAATTAGGAGATAACGTTCTGCATGTACTGCAGCAGCATGATCAGACCTTGGAGAAGGAGGCACACCCCTATAATAAAATGAAAATCATTAATATGTACCAAACATTACAATAGTAAAGAGCAGGTAATATGTACAGTGCAGAACATGCATCCCATATACAGAGCAAAAAATGATAGCCTCTATATACATATCATCCTTTACTTGGATTGCATTTGCACGTTATATTGAGCATACTGACAAAATAAGGAGACTAACCGATACAAAACGAAAAACAACACCAAAAAAAATCCCACTTACGCAGCATCAAATTCATCCCACGTCATGGTTTCCAAATCAAGAAGATGAAGATCATTTAGAAGAGTTCTGTTTGCATTTTGACCACCAAAAATTACTAAGGTGGAGCCCACAAGGGTAACTGAATGACCCCCACGTGATACCTGAAACATATTTATGATCGTTAGTATGAATCAAGCAAAAAAACTAAAACTACTAAATTCAATAGGTCACCTTAAGTTTAGGAAATTCATTCAAAGTATAACAACCATATATCTACCAGCCTACTTAACCGTACAAGCCAGCAAAAGCTATAGGGTCATAATGTCTAGTTGTCTATATACATCTTTGATCTTCAGGATCACAAATTGCTGAATATTTGAATACCATGACGATAAGAAAAAAATCCCACCTAGTCTTCACATAGATGGGGTCTCGGGGTGGAATTTATACAACCTTACTCTTGTTAATGATAACAAACAAGTTGTTTCTCATTGACTTAGCAACAAATATCAGCTACAACTTCACATAAATAAGAAGTGCATGTGATTTAATACGCCATTTTACCATAACACATGAGACAATTCAACAAAATTTTGGCTACACCAACCAGCAGATAAGCTTATTAAATTCCACATCTACTTCTAATAATGACTTTGATTATTCAATCAAAAAAATAATCAAAACAAAGACAATGTGTATCATATTAAACCAAGTCAACAAGCTATTAGAGATTATTGACTTGGGAATTAGATGGAATGACTAAAGTATACTACTCCCTCCGCTAAACTAGTTATATTTACTTTTTGCATAGTTTTCAAAGCATATCTATAAATACATTTCAAAAAATATTATAAAAAGTATATATTAAAATTGTATACATCTAGACGAATATGACAAGATCCCACACGGATATATACTCCTTTTTTGAAGGGGTATATAATTGTATTTTAATTCATACATGAAAAACATGTATACAGTTTCTATATCTTTAAATAGAATATTCAAAAAGTAACTAACTTAATGAAACGGAGGGAATAATAGGAAAACGGTTATCAAATATCCTTAACATCAAGACCATGTTCATCAAAAGTTACTACCATCAAGACCCTAATTACAATGTTATTTACTGAGCAAACCTTAACCATCCAGATATTTAAATGTCACAACATTGAAAAAAATGAGTAATATATGTACCGGTGGCTTTCCATATGTCTTCAAAATTGACCAAGTAGATGTTTGAGTATCAAAAGTCCTCACTGTTCAGAAAATGATAAATGTCAAATCATGCATTATCAAATAAGTATGGAATCAACATTTTTAGGCTTTCTAACATAATAATTCACAAAAAGAAATTCCTTTTCGTTTTGGAAAAGACAGGGATACAACAAATTACACCTAGCCTTTTGCTAGACATTAAAGAGAATTTTCTGTTATGGATTTTAGAAAAGCACACAACAACAATGCTAAAGCTTTAATCCCGGAAAAAATAGTTGGGGAACTCATCATTACTTTCTTGCATGAATCAAAAGCGTTCTTGTTTCTCTTAACCTAACAAAGCATGTTGACAATGATTTTCTGTTCATTTCAATTATAGTTACAATCAATCAAAAGAGCTAACAATGAGCCTAGAGCAAGCTAAGTACTGGTAGCACATTAAAATCAGGTACACCTTAAAAAGATTGCTCCACATGGTCCTTCAATCTACAGGTTGCCCTAAGCCTCACCAAATTAAGAAGTTTAGAAATCCAGTGTCCAACAAAGTTTAAGAGGGGGAAAGGTCGGGATGTGCGCTCATTAGACAGAAACATCTTTTTTTTCTCAAGAAACACTCAGAGTCCAAAAAAGAAATGGAGAGGGCGACAAACATCAATTCAAAACATAAGATTTTAACTTATTTCTCACTTTGACATTTGAGGTAAATGAAAAAAGGGAGAATAGCCCGGTCAAACAACTCAATGTTCATAAATGTTTTGGCTGAGACAGGGGGGTCAAGATTGTCCGGTAAAGCAATTTTCTCATGATATTTGTTGGTACCATGACTGGAAAATTTTTTCATAGGAAAATCAGTTTCCCCCTAGCCTCTATATGAAGGTATGCTTCTCGATCTTTTCTAGTTTTCTTCGACAAACATGCAATGTGGTAGTTAATTACTTTTAACACTGAAGTACTTTCACCTGCACCCCTCAGTGGAAACAAAAACTTTCAACATGTGGACAATAAATTAAAGGTTTCTGTTTCTATAGTAACCAAAAATCAAGGTGTTCCCATTCCTCTAAAGTCAAAGTTAACCATATGTGACTATGTATAAAATGACAATATGAGATCAGTACAACTCTTTTTCATCCTATACATGATCTGAAATTATAGGGAATTCCCAAAAGTTTTAAATAAAACATTCAAAGCAGAAAGTAATTAATGAGTTTAGTATCATTCAAAATTATAATGTTATAGAAACCTTGGATTGTCTCGGAAGGATCCTTTGTATGCCCAGCAACTGAAAGAAGCTTGTTTCCCCAAGGTACCTGCACAGACCAACAGATAATATTGATCCACTTCATTTTTAAATGTTTAACACAACATCTTATACAAGAAACAGATCCACCACTGACCAGCGTATGACCCGCACAAGGAATAGATGATATGGTAGCTTCCCCTTCGGATGTTTCAGCCCCTGTTTTGACCTCAACTCTGGACCAGGTCCAGGATCTCAGATCTAAAACCTACATAATTGATCAAAACCAATAACATTAAAAATAGAAATAATTGAACTTTTTACTGATGCAGACATAGAAGGCCCACTGATCAGCAAGACTCGCTAATATATATTCCATTATATCTATGAATGTAAATTACCTGAAGATCATTGAGATAACGACCATTGTGATTTCCGCCATAAACATACATCTTCTCCCCTATCACAGCTGCTCCATGCTGAAAATTTAGAAACGAACTTTTATGATGAGATTTGACAAAGGGAAAGAAGTAAACCAACGTCTTACAATAATCACAAGAGTATATAATAGAAACTTCTCAAAAAAATGCCACAGTGATAAACCAATACCTCATATCGAGGTTTAGGTCGTTGGCCGGAAATTGGAGGAGCCACCCATTGATCATAGACACTAATTGAACCAGAATCTTCAGAAACAACATCCTTATCCTGAGATTCCACTACTCTTCCATTCTCTGAGGAAACTGTCTTTGTCTGTGGAAAATCATTGCCATTCTCAACAACATTCTCAATCTTTGAATTATGCTGAGCCAAGGATTAGCAACAGGAAACAAAGAAATCAGAGAAAATTTTAAATCAATAATAAAATAACATATGGTAGATGGAACATTAAACTGATCACTGAACAAGAGTGGTAAGAAATCATTTGTCAACACTTTATTCAACTTTCAATGTCCTAGAGGAAATCATATATCCAATTTAGGTTACTAGGACAATCAATAGAGCAGCAAATTTCACAAAGCACAAGGACAAATCAAAATAAACGACTAGTTAGCAACCTGAAACAACTTAAATTAAAGGAACTAACAAGTGATCTTATGTAAAAAATAAAAGCGAAAAGGGACTTTGTTTCTTACTTTATGTGTGTAGCATAAGAAAGCAGTCTGATCATTAGTGTTTTAATCATGTTTCATATGCACAATAGCTACATGAACTATCAAAATATTGATGACAATAGTGCTAAGCCAAGAAATCATAGTTCATAAACACCTTGTTGATAATATGCCTCGAACTCGTGTTCAAGGGCGTCACGGGACGCGAAGAAGTTCACGACTCGCGAGTGAAGAAAGCAAAGCTACTGTTTTGAGGCTAGGGCAAGTCGCGGCTTGCGACTTATGGTACGGCCCGCGAGTTAAAGGAAAAAGTTTCTGTTTTGTTTGATTGTCATTTCGCGGCTCGCGAATATTTGTACGGCCCGCGACCCATTGACAGTTTTTTGCGGGTTTCAGTTTTTCACACATTTGTGACGGTTACTTTGTTTCTTGGGTCGGTTTCTTTATATTACTTAACCTAATTTCTTATTATTTAGTGGTATACTATATAAAGGCCTCTTGTAATTAGAATTAGGGTATGCAACACAAAGTGAGGAAACCTAAGAGAGAAAAAGCTTGGAGAGCCATTGTTGTGGTGTCTCATGTTCATCTTGTAATCTCCCAGTTTATAATTAAAGTTTATTCTCGGTGCCGGTGGATGTAGCTACCACATTGAGAGTGAACCACGTTAAATTTCTCGGTGTGATTTTTCTTTATTGTTTGTTTGAATCTTTATTGTTTTATTTTTGTTTCTCAATCTTGGCTTCCGCTGTCGCACAACAATCCTTAACTATATTCAATCATCCATAGGACTATGACAGTCCCCAGAAACTCAAACTGAAGTTCCAACCTTCAAAAGGCTCTCCAAGACGCTCAATCAAAGCAAGTTATAAAAACTTCCATAAACAAAACTTCTAAAATAAGGTCTAAACTGAAAAAATTTAGTAAACAAAACAGATGAGTTCAGGAGACATGGAGTCTTATCTGCAGCTGACTACAATGGTACCAGTCTGACAGCTAGGGTTCAGCGGAAACAATAATACCTTAAAGATTAATGCTCCATCTGTATACACGCATCTCATTTGTACTTTCTGAGGTCCTTAAGTTTATGACTGATCTATCATATAATTAAAGTTATTTTAATTGATGATTTAATCTTGAGCTTAATTTTTAAAATAAACTTATGAACTATAATTGCAGTTGCAGTTTTTGCATCAACTCCCTTTATTCCCAAATGTTAGCCCCATTAACTACAATTACTTTAGGAACACAAGTATGAAAGTTGGACAAATAGTTAAGTGTGACAACGGAAAACATAGCAATTATTTTGAAACATAAGTACATATAATTATGTCACCAATGGTCAGAGATCAGAAAAATGTTTTGTATTCATAAATCGTAACTAGGTCATAACAAGTAAAAAGTATATCGCCATTAGGAACTCACATTCATTTGTACGTCAACAACAGTGTCTGATACCACATCAGCTCTTGAATACCATCCTGGATCCTCTTCCTAATTAGTTAAACAGCACATAAGACAAAAACAGCACATAAGACAACCACATGAGTTTTTCCTATAATTTGGTAACTAAAGCATAAAATATATGGCACCTCTAAAATCTTCACAAACAATCGCATAGCTTCTGCAGGCACCATATTTCCTAGGCCACTCCAACTGGATACATGAAAGAAAAAAGATAAAAAAAACATTCAAGGCTTATATATGAACTTCAAAAGAACGAAAAAACATGGTGGCTGCAACAAATGGTAAAATAATTTAATGAATCATCCTAATCATATGTAATTTAAAGATCAAAACAGGATCAGCTTCAATAGAGCATGGCATTTACATGGATATCTAGTCTAAAGAAGTCAATTAGCAATCTGCAAGTAATTTAAAGGCCACACATATAATAAACAACTTAGATGAACCTTTTCCATTTGCTTTGCTCAACAGGACTCCAAGAGCTTGGTTTTGGAATATTACATGGTCCAACAGTAGCCTGTAACCACAAGATATTAAAATTCAATATCATAATATATCCCTGCACTGAAAATAATAATCAAATACTAAAAAATAGATCCTCCAAAACACAACTCGGATGCAAAATCAACCAACAAGCATAGAACAAATAGAGTCGAAAAACTTGCCAAAACATCCAAGTGCTGCTCAATCCCTATTTTAATGTATGTAAATAGGATGTAATTATAAACATTGAGATACTAGTAACTTAGCATACTCCTTTAAATTTCTTTGTTCCTAGTTCCTACATTAACATCTTAGTTAATGTAGATAAAAAGTTAAAATAGATCAAAAAGAAAGAGATGCATGGTAAATGACAATCTCTCACATTAATTTGTTTTGATTCATACCCCTAAAACCCACATTTTGACTTTTGCACATTCAAATACTTTGACCATTCAATAAACTAAAACTACATACCCAAACTAATGTTTCGTGTAAAATGTGGTTTGATTCATCTCGATATATATTTCTAAAATGTTATATTTTCAGTAGTTTTTACTAATAAATAATTATAAACATTCATCGAATTCATTTGTTGACACGTGTGAAAGTAAATGAAGAAGCTAAAAAAATGGGAAAAAACAAAAACATTAGTTCTAATTTCTAAACTTCTAATCGAGCTACATGGTCCATCTTTAGATCAAGCACTTTTTAAACAGTCCAGTTTCCCACAGACTTATAGACTATGGTCCATCTTTAGATCAATATTAGTCCTGTACTGTTGCAAATTTTCAGCTGCGCATACCAACATCAAACATCGCATGATCACCCACACTTCAATTGCTAAATCCACCCATCAAAAAATATATAAGCGAAAATAATAATGCAGCCTTCTGATCTACAAGAAACATTGCATTACATCAATTCTCCTGTCACGGCTCTATCCCCACAATAACAAAGATGGAACATTCCACTCGACACTGAGTCCAATACAAAACGCATGTATGGTATCCAAGTAAGTTCAATGATGAAAATGTGACAATTCAATAAAAGATGAATTATTAATCAATGTCAAACCCAAACTAACACGCAAATTCAAGATCATGGCATAATTCATCAACACATTGATTCTCACATATAAATTACGAAAAAAACAAAATCAGATCCAATTAAAAAGTCAACAAAACATTACAGCAGCTCAAAACTCAAGCACAACGCCGAAATCAATCGAATTGCGGGAAGATCCAATAAAATGCAAACATAAACCAAATTCCATATATTTGGTATCGAATCAAAAGAAACAAAACATAGAAAACAAGACCTGTTGATATAGAGCATAGAGCAAAAGAGAGACTTCATTGTTGAACTTGGGAACGACAGTGTTAGACTTAGCAGAATCGGTAGATCCGGCAAAACCAACGTAAGAAGCAGCAGCGAAAAAGCGTTCAGGATATGCGGGGCCAGTGGTAGCCCTCGCCATTGATGAAATGCTAATTGGATGGAGATCTTAGTGAAGAATGGTAATGGAGGAGGAGAAGAATTGGGAAAACGATGAAGAGTGAAAGAGAAGAAATGAAATTGTGCAGAAGAGAGAGGGGTAGAGAAGGGCGTTTGGTAATAACGGACGCGTTTGATCGTTTGGAGTTTGGAGAATGGGGAGAAGAGTGTTGTAGCTCTATTTTGTATGCAACTTGTCGGTTTACACAATTTCTTTTTAAAAAAATACATAAAATGTCAAATAAATAAATAAAAATTTAAAAATATTACTCTTAATAATTTAACATTTTATTGTTTTTTCTATAATAGTAATCTCGATTTCTAAAATATTATTACGCAATTAATAACCTGTTTTTTTAGGTAATTAAAAAAAATGAAATAATAATAAAATTTAGAATACTTCTTCGGTTCTTCCCTTTCCGACTGCCACCCCTCCTCCCCCACCCCCGCTACCACCCCTATGTCCAAGCCCGTGGTCTAGGTTAGCTCGCTGTTAGCAAATCTAGCAATTTAAAAGATAGTTAAAGTGTAGTCTTTTTATTAACTTTTTGACCAACTTATTTATTTACTTAATCCTTGTTACTAACTAACAAGTAAAGTATATAAATCAATAAGCACGTTATATAAATGAGGATGAGCAAGGAAGGATTACTTTGTAAATTCAGACATGCATTTGCTTGAACAAATCCTAAAGTTACGAAAAAAAATGCGAAGGAAAAATAGTAGTATTTTACCTTAATCAATTTAAGTTTGTACTAGAACACATTAGTAGAGCTAAATTGAAAGAAAGAAAAGCGAATTGAGAGGATGATATAGTTTTCAAGGAGTTTAATTTCGAGGGAGAATGTTTCGATTTTTTTTTAGTGTTTTAGAGTTACCTGTAATTAGGAAAAATGAAATGGGAAAGAAAAACTATTATTTTTACCTTGTGCTTATTGTTCGCTAGTACTTACAACTAGACCCATCAAAATTTAATCCGATCCAACCCCAAACTCAAACAAAAATTAGTAGGTCATAATCCGAAATTTTGACTTGTTGGATTGATCATAACCCAAACTAATCTCAACAAGACTCGACCCACAACCCGCAATCGACCTGAACAACGAGCAAATGTTTTCTTGACTTTTTGACCAAAATATAAAATTGCTCACTGTTATTACCAACTAGGAATGGTCATGGGGTGGGTCTGGAGCGGGTCCAACTAGACCCAGACCCGGACCCGAACCCTTTTAATTTTTTGAGATCCAGACCCGGATCCGGACCCTAAGGGTCCAAAATTTTCAGACCCAGACCCGGACCCTCCGAATCTGATGGGTCTAGGGTCCTTAGTGGGTCTAAAATAAGTCTTTTTGATTTGTCAAATTTGAAACATTTGTAAGTCATTGTATTTTTCGTTAATTGTAAGAGAATTATTATCGTATTTTACAAATATTTAATACTAATTTAACATCTAAACTCGCATAAAGTCACTAATATACACTTAAATTTTACTATAAACACTAGTTCGAGTCCATAAAAAAAGGGTGATTGGGTTAACACTTAGCAAGTAGCATATATATTATTTATATATATAATGATTATATAAAAAGAAAATAAGTGTTGAGGGCATAATTCATACGTAGAAGACAAATAAAAATGGACAATTTAATATTTATAATGGTCCAAGGGGCGAGTCCAGGGCCCATATATATTGAACCCGGATCCAGACCTGCCAAATATTTTTTAGATTCAGATTCGACCCCGATACGATGGGTCTCAAAAAATAAGACCAAGACCCTTAAAAAAGGGGCGGGTTCAACAGGGTCTTGGACCCGTGACCATCCCTATTACCAACAAATAAGACCTGACCATAAGCTCGGAAGTGAGAAATAATTTTATAAAAAAAGTTTTTTTTTTTTGTTTAAGTTGACTATAATTTGGCATTTCAATAGCCTGAAAAAACCGCCTTTTTAGTTAAGAAATTGAAGAGACCAAATAATTGTACAAATATCATAAATCTATCCATTTCTGGTGTAGCACATTTCACAGCCACATAAACTTAATACTCCCCTTTCCAGCAACCTGAATGAAACAAACAACAAACCATAAAACATGGCAGCAACAAACCTCAGTATGCACATTCCATCACACTCCCACCTCTCAATGCTTGAAAATCAGTGCACAACCATACAAGACTTAAAGAAAATCCATGCACATTTCATTAAAACAGGCTTGTCTAAGCACACATTAGCCATTAGCCGTGTCTTAGCCTTTGCTGCTACTTCCCCTGCAGCTGACATTAACTACGCGTATTCGATCTTCACACGAATTCATAACCCAAATATCTTTATGTGGAATACAATCATTCGAGGTTTCTCTCAAAGCTCGGTTCCTCAAAACGCTATCTTACTCTTTATATGTATGTTAAGCCATTCCAATGTTGAGCCTCAAAGGCTTACTTACCCTTCTCTTTTTAAGGCTTATACTCAATTAGGCTTACCGCGTTCTGGGGCTCAACTTCATGGAAGGGTTGTTAAGTTAGGATTGGGGTTTGATCGGTTTATAAGGAATACGATGATTTATATGTATGCAAATTCCGGGTTTTTGAGTGAGGCTTATAAGATGTTCGATGAGGAGGGGGATTTCGATGTGGTAGCATGGAATTCGATGATCATGGGGCTTGCGAAATCAAGGGAGATTGATGAAGCAATGAGGTTGTTTGATAAGATGGGGTTAAGGAGAAATGATGTGTCATGGAATTGTATGATTAGTGGGTGTGTTAGGAATGGAAAATTTGTCGAAGCGATGATACTTTTCGAGAGAATGCAAGAGGAACGAATCAAGGCTAGCGAGTTTACATTGGTTAGCTTATTGAACTCTTGTGCAAACTTAGGAGCCCTTGAGCAAGGGGAATGGATATGTGATTATATACTAGGTAAGAATAGGTTTAAGTTGAATGTTATAATGGTTACTTCAATTGTGGATATGTACTCTAAGTGTGGTGCCATTGATAAGGCACGTCGTTTCTTTGAGTTTGCACCAATTAAGGGATTATCAAGTTGGAATTCGATGATTTTAGGACTCGCGAATAATGGGTGTGAAGAGGAAGCTTTCGAGTTATTTTACGAGCTAATTTCGTTGAAGATAGAACCAAATGAAGTTACATTTCTAGGACTTTTGATTGCTTGTAGTTACAAAGGTTATGTGAATCAAGCAAGAGATTTTTTCTTGTTAATGAAAGAAAGGTACAAAATTGAGCCATCAGTTAAGCACTATAGTTGTATGGTTGATGTGTTGGGTCAAGCAGGCTTGCTTAATGAGGCAGAACAGCTAATAAAAGAGATGCCAATGGAGCCAGATGCTATTATTTGGGGATCATTACTCTCTTCATGCAGGTTATTTTTTTTTTCATTTGATAGTCACGACGGTTTTGCTGGTCGCAACCTCCTTATTTCTTTTGATAAAGATATAGTCTGGCATTATACAACCCTCTCCAGCCCGTGATCATAGCTTCTATGATCGAAATTAGGGGTATTTAATGGGCCAGATAAGGATGGACCGGTTGATTTGGATAAAAGGCCCTTTAAACTTGGGCTTGAAATGGGCTGGGCTTTTAAAACCCAGCTCGATCCAACCCGACTGGTTTTTTATTACTAAAAATTGTTCTAACAGAAGAACCTGAGAGACCGTCTATAGCAAAGACGGCTCTCCCAACAGTCCAGCCCAATGATTTTAAATTTAAAAATAATTCTAATGACTAATCAGTTACTTATTTTGCAAAAAGGGGCTGGCCTATATTTACCCGTCTATATTATAGACAGTCTATAGCAAGAATTTGTATTATTCTAATCCTTATTTATCAATTTATAAAAATTAAATTATCATTTATAATAATTAAATTGAAACATATAAAAATAATCCCATTAGCATTGACATTTATAATATTTTAATTATCAACTAATTATACTATTTACAAAAGTCTGTTTCCTACCTTATTGAGCCCTTTTATAGCCCTTTTCATATTAATTATAGTAAAGTCAGTTTTCGACTCGGCCCATTTTCAACCTAACCCTTACTAAGCCCTTTTAAAAACGGGCCGGATAAGTGCTCAAAATGACGTCCGACCCATTAAATACCCTAATCGGCTAATCGGGATATACTCGGTATGACGAATTGACGATGGTTACGCTCTCCTTGCAGGAAATATGGAAATGTTGAGATGGCAATACGAGCAGGACGTCATATTAATGAGATTAACTCCAATGATAGCGCAGCTTATATACTCATGTCTAATGTCTATGCTGCCTCGGGCCAGTTCGAGAATGCCATCAAACAGCGAGTTTTAATGAAAGAGAAGCAGGTTCCCAAAGAGAAAGGGTGTAGTTCAATTGAAATCAATGGGCACGTACAAGAGTTTGGTTCAGCGGGAAAATCGCATCCTGAAATTCAAGATCTAATGTTCTTTCTACATTCTTACAATGAAGAGGAGAATTTATCAGTAGAAGAAGAGAGTATGTAAAAAATGAACACAAATTGTTAGATGGGGCGGTTTTATGGTGAGATTATTTCTATTGAGTTGACCTATGTATATTTAGTGTGTTACATTGATCTATTAGAGTACTAGATTAATTATATGGAGACGATGTTATAAAAGACGAGCTGAAAAAGGAAATAGCATTTTTTCCATCTAAGAAGAAAAGGGGTGGAAGTTGTTACTTTTGTACATGAATGTGGAGGAGGAGAAACAATCGCCCGGGCCGTCCCGGTCTGGTCTATTTTTATGCTGAAAATTATTTTAATTCTTATTTATCAATTTATAACAATTAAATTATAGTTTTCGATCCAGCCCGTTTTTGGACCGACCCTTACAAAGGCCTTCAAAAAACGGGCCGAATAAAGGCTCAAAATGAGGCCCTTCCCATTGAACACCCCTAGTCAGAACCAGCGCTCTATGTGGCTGCGTGTCCTATTCGCTACGGGCTTCTGTTAGTGGCTGGACATTGTTTTCAATGAAAGCAAACAATAGCAGTACATTTAATTACAACATTTGATGTTATTAACGGGCTTCCATCTAGGCAGATTTTGGACGAATCATCATACGCAACTTAATTATTAGTATTGAACATTATTTGCAACGTTACATAATAAAATTACATATAATACACCGAATCTTTTAATATAGTCAATTGTAATCTGAAACTAAAGAACCATCGATTTTTAGCCCGAAACAAGCTAAGAGACCAGTTTGAGACTTTCATTTGCAAGTGCTGCTCTCATTTGCCAAGAATATTTGGTTGTCTATGGGTTCCTACATGTTTGTATCTAAAATAAAAGCTATATAATCCTAACTGTCCTCACCAATGCTAAAAAAAGAAAAACAATGATAAAAACATAGCATAAAAAATAATTCTGGTGCTCCAATTATCAACTTAAGTTTTTAATTTGTGTTGACAGGATATGTTATATATTCTAGCAATTATTTACGCGTACAAATAAGAATACAATGATTTAGTGGTGTGTTGAACATTTTCCCCTCAAATAATATTGTGTTTCATTAATGCTTAACAATATGAAGCAACCCTTACTAGACTTAAACAGAAACTTTTCGAATTCAAAGTCTCCACCTTAAATGAAAACCAAGCGACTCACTAATATATGAAAGACACTGGCTTGATTCTTAACCCTATTTTCTCTCTATGTAATAGCTAGCCTTTACACTCATCTAAAGCTTACTTAAGCCCCTAAATAGCATAATAAAAAATCGGGAAATTCCACGTGGTGACTCTGAGGTTTTGGATTTTCTACGTGGTAACCAAAACTTTTAAAAATTTCACATGGTAACCCTGAGGTTTACCAAATTGTTCCACCATAACCTTTTTGCACATAAAACGTTAGCAAAACGTTATGAAACATTAATTTCGAAACTTTAAGGCTGTTGTACGCCTATATATGCGACTCACCATTTTAAGTGTCATCAGTTTCAACCATTTTCCCCAAAATATAAACTCAAACTCTGATATCTTTGGATGGGGAAAAAATATGATTTGGATGCTAAATGGTAGATTTGAGGGTTATATTTTGGTGAAAAAGGTTCAAACTGATGACATTTGAAATGGTGAGTAGCATAATTATGCATACAACAGCCATAAAGTTTCAAAATTAACGTTTGCTAACGTTTTTATGTGCAAAAAGGTCATGATGGAACATTTACGTAAACCTCAAGGTTACCGCGTGGATTTTTTAAAAGTTTTGGTTACTACGTGAAAAACCCAAAACTTCAGAGTTACCACGTGGAATTTCCCTAAACAATCATTAAAACAGAATGTCGTGTTTTTGCTTCTAGGTCGCTGGAATGAGTAGGCATATTGCATTTGTGTGGTTTAAAATGATCATGAATCAATACCAAATAAACCTGCAAATGCATATCATGTTACAGTTTATAACATTTTCAGAAGCCTCAATCATACCCTTGACATGGTATCAGAAGCCAACGTCACAAGAGATTACAAGTTCAAATCTCAACCACCCCTCAAATGTAAGTAAAATATTTTACACCAGATTTGAAAATTGAGAAGGGTCTGCACCCACATTTCTAACCCAAAAAGGGCTCTTGTGTAAGAGGGCGTATTAACGTATATAACATATTCTGGACCTCAAACTCTCAACCATCATTTTAAACTTTTAGTTGAGTTGGTTCTCTGACATATCATCTTTTATGTTCATAAAATTTGAACTATTCATTAATTTGACAAAAAATCCTAGTAGCCTACTAGCCTTACTTTTATTGCGTGAAGCTTCATAATTAAGTAATTGCATCATTGTGGACTACTCCTCCATCTTTTTGAGTGTGCTCACATTTAAAAATGACATTCTCATATAACATATATTATTTTTACAAATATATAGGAACTTGTATATTAGATGTTGATGTTAGTTTATCATTTACTCCCTCCATTCCTTTTTAATGTTTTTATTTGGATTTTTAATTAAGATTAAGAAAAATGAAATCTTTGGTGGTAGTGGGTATTATCTTAATTATATATTAGTGGAAATTAATGATTCTATTGGAAGTATGAGAGAAAAAATAATTAAATAATAGTGTAATGTAATGATTGTATTGGAAGTATGAGAGATAAAATAATTAAATAGTACTCCCTCCGTTCTTATATGTGTGTCCTATTTAAGGATTTCACACATATTAAGATAGTGGGAATCTTTGTTGATTGTGGGTATTATTTTATTATAATAGTTGTGTGAATTAATGATTGTATTGGTATTATGAGAGATAAAATATAAATTAATTATTATAAATGAGATATTAGAAGAGAGAGGGAGATATTTTATTATAATAGTGGTGTGAATTAATGATTGTATTGATATTATGAGAGAGAAAATATAAATTAATTATTATAAATGGGATATTAGAAGAAAAAGGGGTGAAAAGAGGGTATCAAAACTTTCCATTTTAGGAAATGGGACAAACATATGAAACTACCCGTTATAGTAATGTGGACAATCAAAAAAGAACGGAGGGAGTAGTTTGAAGTAAGAAAAGTGGGGTTTTCAGGGGTAAAAGTGTGATAAAAACTTTTTAAAAATGAAAAGTATTCTAAAGTGGAAAAACTTATGAAACTATCCGTTTTAGTAAAGTGGAAAAACAAAAAGGAACAGAGAGAATAACTTTTATTTATTTATTTTTTTGAAATGGTTTATCATTTAACTTTAGCTTTAAGGTTTCACTTAATTATTTGTTTATTTCTTATCTTTTTTGTCCAAATTAGATTAGATTATTAGGTATTCCTATTTCACTCCAACATCTTTTCTTGAAAGAGAAAGGCATAAAAGAAGTTGAACTAATAAGGCTAGTGATCAAAGTACTTTATTAATATTTTCATTTAAATATATGTGTGGCTTATGATACGAAATTTGTTAATTGATTTTCTTGTTTGTTTGTGGGTGCATTAATGTTGTTGGTTAAAAACAACTTATTTAGTAAATGATTTTAAGCAGATTGATACTAATTTTTAAACTAAAATAAAAAAAATTATGCTATTTTTTTATAATTAATTATTATGACAGTAGTATGTGGTTGAGTTTTCATATACATAAATTTTTAGATTAGTTCATTCTAGTTGATTTTGCTAATTAGCTATTTGACCTAAAATCATTCCATTCATGCTATTTTTGGTAACCGGAAAAAATTTTGTGAACTATTTAAGGATTAACAATTTCTCTTAGCATCATCTTTCTACAGTAATTTGTTTTGGTTCATCATGACAAAAATATATATATTCTTTTACCACGATCTTATTGATTTATTTTGGTTCTTGTACATCTGACTCCATATTGGTATTTGGCATGAAGGGCATAGCGTTATTGTTGATATATTTGATATGAAAAGAAGGGTATGCTTGTACCGAATTTCGTTTATTTCGTGTTGCTTCAACCACTTTCTACTTATTTCGTCTTTTTAAGTTAATTAACAAATTATGTTGCTTGCATTGTACTTGTATCATTATATTTTCATTCAAAGCTTCTAGCTCAATCAATACAAGAAGATATGTTACATTAAGCAAGATTGTTACGGGGTCAAATAATAAACCCGTAATTTATTTAGTCAAACTATAAACCGCCACCTTAGTCTAATTAATAACTTTCAAAAATAACTATCGTCTATGATAACCTCCCATTATCATCTAATAATATAACCTCCAATCTCCAATGAAGGACTCACTCCTTAGTATTATAAATACAGGTCACATACATCATTTGCGAGGGACTATGTTTTCATCTTTCTAACCGCTACTCCATAAAAATACACCGCCCTCATATCCCATCATGATTTGAACTCATCCTACAATCCGATCCGTTATTCTGTTTTCATAAATTATCATATATTCATTACTTTCGGTTTCCCGATCTGACTTGAGCGTCGGAGGGGTTTTCCGGGAAACTACCTCGGGCAAGGCTAAGTATTGCAGGATTATTGAGGTCTCATCATCAGAAGAATCAAGCATATTAACAATCGTTCCCGATTACACCTATCTCCAGGTATTTTTAAGTGTCTTTTACACTTCCTCGTTTCATTACCGAAACAAAGATAATATGCGAAGAACAACTATCGTAGAGAGAGAGAATTAACTTAATGAGTATAGAGAAGACGAATAGATAAACTTAATCAAGGAGCTTGACTTAATTTACAACACGTACTTCTAGGCAAAAGAAGAGCAAAAACAATAATGAGAAGCTAGCGAAAACATTGAAAAAGCGAGTTGGAACTGTAGGGATCGGAATAGGTCACTACGACACTAACTATATCACCCACTCAAGACAATCCTTCAAATATCCAAACCAATCAACCCAAATATCACACAACAAGAATATGAAATATGGATAGCAATATTTTAGTCACAAAGCATCAACAATAATAAGTGAATAAGATGCAAACAACACACACAAATTATACGTGGAAAACCCCTTCGATGTGAAGGATAAAAACCACGGGACCTCTTGAGGAGTCCACCCTTAATCTTCTCTTATTGATGATAAAATGAGAGTACAAGCACCAATAGCAATCCAACAAAGTGCACTACCCACCATCAACTACAAACAATAAGAGATTGAAATTAGAGAACAAAAGGAGTAGAAATCACCCAAACAGCACTTCTGTCCAGAGACCACCGTGACCAAACGAGAGCTCAAAACAACGATCCAACCGTTCAAAATGAAGCCCTTGGTGTCAGGAACAAGCTGTCAAAATTTGAGGATGATCCAACGGTGCGATTTCCGGCAATGGGCAAAATACTGAATGCTGCCCTAAAACCTCCGAAAATGAAAAACCCTTTCTTTCTCTCTATTTTTGTGTGTTTTGTTTTTAGAAAACTTCTCTCACACCTTGGTCACATGTTTTCCACAATATAACCCATCATAAAGCTTCTAAAGGAAGCCACAAAATAAGTCTTCAAATTAGACTTAAACCAAGCAAGTAAAATGTAATAAAAATGGACCAAGTAAATGGACCAAAACAAGTTACACTTTACTACAATTGGGCTGGACCCATAACAATCTCCCCCTCCAGCCCAAAACGGGGAAGACGAACACACTTCAACTATCACTTGAAGCTCATTCCCGCAAGCTTACAACAAACTTCAAGCTTGCTTCCAGGAACCATCTTAGTCAGCATATCTGCACCATTCTTATCGGTGTGGACTTTCTTCAGTTTCATTTTTCGATCTTCGATCACATCCCGCAACCAATGATATCTAACATCAATATGCTTAGTGCGGGCATGGTACATAGCATTCTTGCTCAAATCCATAGCACTTTGACTATCACAAAGTACTACATACTCACTTTGCTTCAAACCCAACTCTTGAAGAAACCTTTTCAACCAAAGTATTTCCTTGCCTGCTTCCACAGCTGCTATATATTCTGCCTCAGTAGTCGACAAAGCCACACACTTTTGTAACTTGGATTGCCATGATATGGCTCCCCCTGAATAAGTGAACACATAACCCGAGGTAGACTTTCTATTATCGAGATCACCAGCCATGTCTGCATCTGTATATCCCTCAAGAATAGGCTTTCCACCTCCATAACACAAACAAAGTTTAGAGGTGCCACGCAAGTACCTAAAGATCCACTTTACTGCATCCCAGTGAACCTTACCCGGATTGGATAAGTATCTGCTCACAACTCCAACAGAATGTGCAATATCTGGTCTAGTACAAACCATTGCATACATCAAAGAACCAACAGCAGAAGAATATGGAATAGTAGACATACTTGCTTTCTCCTTCTCTGTTGTAGGACAAGCTCTCTTACTTAGCTTAAAATGAGCAGCTAATGGTGTACTAACTGGCTTGGCATGCTTCATATTGAACCTTTCAAGAATCCGTTCAATATACTTTTCCTGTGATAACCACAACTTTCCAGACTTCCTATCACGAGCAATCTCCATGCCTAAAATTTGCTTTGCTGGACCCAAGTCTTTCATGTCAAATGAACTAAACAATTTTTTCTTCAAATTGCCAATCATCTCTGAATCTTGCCCAACTATCAGCATATCATCTACATACAAAAGAAGGATAATGAATTTTTCACCAGGGAACCTCTTGAAGTACACACAAGGATCTGCAGAAGTCCGCTTATAACCATTACTTATCATAAACGAATCAAATTTTCGGTACCATTGCCTTGGTGCCTGTTTAAGCCCATAAAGACTCTTCTTCAACTTACAAACAAGGTTTTCTCTCCCCTTTTCTTCAAACCCTTCAGGTTGCTCCATGTAGATTTCTTCATGCAAGTCACCATGTAAAAAAGCAGTTTTAACATCAAGCTGCTCCAACTCAAGATCAAGACTTGCAGCCAATCCTAGCACAGTTCTGATAGAAGTCATTTTGACAACAGGAGAGAAGATCTCATCAAAGTCAATACCCTTTTTCTGGTTGTATCCCTTTACCACCAGTCTGGCTTTGCGCTTTACTATCTTCTCACCATCTTTCTTGTTCTTGAAAACCCACCTGTTTTTCAAGACTTTCTTACCCTTGGGAAGCTTCACCAACTCATAAGTTTCATTTTTCTGTAAGGACTCCATTTCTTCCTTCATTGCATTGAGCCACAAATCTTTCTCTTCAAGAGACAACACTTCTTGATAATTTTCTGGCTCTCCATCCTCGGTGAGTAAGATGAACTCTGAGCTTGGATACTTAGTTGAAGGCCTTCGCTCTCTAGTTGACCTTCTAACTTGTGTATCCTCAACATGAGGGGTAGGTTGCTCCCCCTGCTCATGAACCTCTTCATCATGTACTTCTTCCTCGTCTGATGAAGACTCATCACGATCAACATCATCATCCTCATGAACTGGTACATCACCATCATGTTGTACCTCACCAACATCTTCCTGATTCTCTTCAACATTCTCATTTGCTAGCTGATTAACAGGAGGTGTAGGAGAAGAAACATCATAAGTAGTATCAAAAGACAATTCTGAAGTAGAAGTATACCTTGTACCCAGAAGATCTGCACCCTTCTCATGCTCAAAGAATACTACATCTCTGCTTCTCACGACCTTCTTTTTCTCAGGATCATATAGTCTGAAACCATACTCTTCATCACCATAGCCAACAAAAACACATGGGTTAGTCTTGGAATCAAGCTTCAATCTCTGATCTTTCGGCACATGCATGAATGCCTTGCATCCAAAGACTCTCAAGTGTGTGTATGAAGGATTACACCCCTTCCATGCTCTATCAGGAATGTCAAAACCAAGAGGAACTGATGGAGAACGGTTGATCAAATACACGGCACATTGAACTGCTTCAGCCCAAAATGTCTTAGGAAGATCAGACATTCTAAGCATACATCTCACTTTCTCCACAATGGTTCTGTTCATCCTTTCTGCAACTCCATTGTGTTGTGGTGTACCGGGCTCTGTCTTTTCATGTCTTATGCCATGCTGTGAGCAATAATACTTGAACTCTTTCGAAGTATATTCACCACCATTGTCAGTTCGAAGACGCTTCACCTTTCTTTCTGTCTCCCTTTCTACCATGGATTGAAATTTCTGAAACACCTCGAACACTTGGCTTTTTGTCTTCAACATATACACCCAAGTTCTTCGAGTAGCGTCATCGATGAAAGTAACAAAATATCTATTGCCACCAAGGGATTCAACTTCAATGGGACCACAAACATCGGAGTGTACTAACTCCAACTTGGCTTGCTTTTTAGTAGACTTCCTGGAAAAGGAAGCTCTATGCTGCTTTCCTGCCAAACAATGATCACAAGGGTCAAGAGAAAGAGTTTTATCAACAGGAATCAATGTTTTACCTGCTAAAAGTTTTAATCCCTTGTCACTCATATGTCCTAATCTTCGATGCCACAAATTAGGAGAGTTCTTCTCTTCCACTGCATTAAGCTCACCAGAACATACACTCAAATATGTCTTATACAAAGAGCAACACAAATCACCCCGTGCAATTGTCATCGAACCCTTAGACAGCTTCCACTTACCATCACCAAAAGTATGTCGGAAACCCTCTAAATCAAGAACATTAGCAGACAACAAATTAAGGCGTAGATCAGGAATATGGCGCACATTCTTCAATGTAAGCATGCAACCAACACTTGTCTTCACACGAATATCACCCAACCCAACAATGCTTGCTGAGCTCTGATTTCCCATCTTCACACTACCAAAATCACCAGACTTGTAGTTCATAAAGTACTCTCTTTTGGGAACACAATGGTATGAAGCACCTGTATCTACCAACCACTCTGTGTCTGAACCATCAACATGATGACACTCACTAGCTGCACAAATCAAAGTAACCGCATCATCACTCTTAGAAGCTGTTGCTGCAGTATTCTTATCATCTCCCTCCTTTTGTGAATCATTCTTCTTTCTTTGTTCCTTTTTCAAGCGAAAACAATACTTCTTGATATGACCAGGCTTCTTGCAATAGTGGCATGTAGTCAAATTTCTTCCATCACTAGATTTAGACCTACTCCTTGAGTTATCACGACCTTTGGGACCCTTACTCTTTCCTCTTCCTCTGTTCTCAACAACAAGAGCATGTGAATTATCAACTCCCATCTCCTTCCTTCTGATTTCTTCATTAAACATGCTATCTTTGATCACATCCAAAGATAACACACCATTCGGAGCAGAGTTACTAATAGTCACAACCAAGGTTTCCCAACTATCTGGCAAAGAACTCAACAAGAACAAAGCTTGCAACTCATCATCAAGAATAACTTTCATAGTGGTCAACTTGTTAATAATATCCTGAAAGTCATTAAGATGCTCAGAAACAGACTTTCCACTTTTCAATTTCAAATTAACAAGTCTTTTAATCAATGAAGCTTTATTATGAGCGGTCTTTCTTTGATAAAGTCCTTCCAACTTCTTCCACACTTCATAAGGGTCGGACTCTTGTGACACATGGTTGAAAATGCTAAAATCGACCCATTGCCTAATAGTGCCCAAAGTCTTTCTTTTCAACTTTTCCCAATCTCTAGCTTCCATTTTATCCGGTTTAGAAGGTTTGGAAATACTACCATCTGAATTAGTGACCAATTCAATTGGGTCAAACAAGTCCTTGCAATATAACAAGTCTTCCATCATAGGTCTCCAAATTGAATAGTTAGTTGATGTCAATTTGACCATTGAGCTACTACTACTCGACTCCATAATGTGATTATATTAACCACGGCTCTGATACCAAGTTGTAGGGATCGGAATAGGTCACTACGACACTAACTATATCACCCACTCAAGACAATCCTTCAAATATCCAAACCAATCAACCCAAATATCACACAACAAGAATATGAAATATGGATAGCAATATTTTAGTCACAAAGCATCAACAATAATAAGTGAATAAGATGCAAACAACACACACAAATTATACGTGGAAAACCCCTTCGATGTGAAGGATAAAAACCACGGGACCTCTTGAGGAGTCCACCCTTAATCTTCTCTTATTGATGATAAAATGAGAGTACAAGCACCAATAGCAATCCAACAAAGTGCACTACCCACCATCAACTACAAACAATAAGAGATTGAAATTAGAGAACAAAAGGAGTAGAAATCACCCAAACAGCACTTCTGTCCAGAGACCACCGTGACCAAACGAGAGCTCAAAACAACGATCCAACCGTTCAAAATGAAGCCCTTGGTGTCAGGAACAAGCTGTCAAAATTTGAGGATGATCCAACGGTGCGATTTCCGGCAATGGGCAAAATACTGAATGCTGCCCTAAAACCTCCGAAAATGAAAAACCCTTTCTTTCTCTCTATTTTTGTGTGTTTTGTTTTTAGAAAACTTCTCTCACACCTTGGTCACATGTTTTCCACAATATAACCCATCATAAAGCTTCTAAAGGAAGCCACAAAATAAGTCTTCAAATTAGACTTAAACCAAGCAAGTAAAATGTAATAAAAATGGACCAAGTAAATGGACCAAAACAAGTTACACTTTACTACAATTGGGCTGGACCCATAACAGGAACAACTTATCATAGTTGCTCTTTTGAGAAGTTAGTTGGATAGATCTTATAACGTCTGCATGTTTAAACAAGCGTCCGTTCGCGCATAGGTGCAATTTGAGCATCTATTGTTGGGCAACATCATTAGATCTTCACATGATTGTTAATTATGCACTCAAATGATGCCAATGTTTCCAAATTGCTCCAAGATTAAGTCAAATTTTTTGCAAAGATGAAGTAAATGTTATTTTATGCAAGCAATCAAAAAGTTGATATATTTGTACTTTTATCTTTATTATCTTCATTTACAACCAATTATAAGAGAATCTTATGAATGAAAAGATGGACATTATCCTGTTAAATGTTTATTCTCCCGTGAATTATGATTTTCATTTGGTGACTTTATTTTGTTGGAATATTGTCCTGAATTATATATTGTATGTTTACCGTGAATAAAATCTACTATTGAGTATTTTTAAGTAATCCAATCTTTGTATATTTCTTTCTTGATAATGCTCATTTTCACATTTTAACTGACTACTATAAATATCTACTAGCTGTTATACTCAAATTTTCCTCCTTATGCTTCTTTGTTGGTCTAATCCTACTCTTTTTTAGTGGTAGGTACCTATAATAGCCGATTAAAAGGTGACAAGATGTGCTGTCAGGAAAAATATACAAAGGTTGTTTTGTTTAGAAATACTCGATAATTTGGATAATTCACAACGGAAGGGAAATAGGTTAAATTATTTAGGACAAAATCTATTATTTAATTTTGGTTAATTATATAAAATTTAAGGAATCTTAGCTTTGGCTTAAAGCACTTTTTAGTGTCTACCTAAAAGAACAACCATAGTGGATGCTCCAGTTCATAGAATATATTGTCATAGTTTAAATGTCGTCCTCACCAGGACAATAACCAATGAACCAATACTTTGTCTCGTAAGTGCCTAATCTTAAGTGATGAGTTCTTCAATTTTGCTAATAGTTTTTTAAGCTTTATTTAATCACGAATTTAATCTTAAATTTTCTGATTATGTATAATAAAAATTATAAAAATTGATATTAATAAAATTTAGAAAAATTTGCCAAGAATAATCCCAACTATCACCCGTTGGCCAAAAATAATCCCAACTATCACCCGTTGGCCAAAAATAATCTCAACTATTGATTATTTTATAATAATCCTAACTATTTATCGAATTTGCTCAAAACAGTCCCAGACCCTCAATTGGGTGATATTGTAGTTGATTCCAATTTGAGCAGGGATAATGTTTCTGATTATGATGAAAGTGATGAAAAAGGGACACATGTTGCGAATGAGCACACAAATTAGAAGAAATTCAAATGGTATTGTGGGACTGTTTTGAGTAAATTCGATGAATAGTTAGAATTATTAAAAAATAATCGATAGTTGGGATTATTTTAGGCCAACGGATGATAGTTGGGATTATTCTTGGCAAATTTTCATAAGATTTAAATCGAAATGAATCAAATTAAATTTTACTTGACAATAATTTATTTAACTTTTAGATTAAATGTAAAATACAAATCGAAAGTGATTGATAATCAAATACAACAATTAATCTGAATTGGAGGGAATACACTTCTGTTTTAACTTCTATTGATCTCACTGATGAACTCTGTGATTTCTAGTAGTCATTAAACAAGGATATATAAAATAACGCATGCTACAATTAGCCTTTCTTATTTTTCATAAGTAAACATATTAAACCTACATAGAGGTGAAGTTAAAATTTTAAACTAGGAAAGATCAGATGACCGATATATGAGAAAAGATTAGTATTATTTTTGTTGTGATCCACGTACTAACAAAAGCATAAAACAAATATGAACATAAAATTTAAGTTATATTGTTTTAAAATACTCTTTTTTTAACATTGAATTTGTAATATTTCCATATGAGATTTTTTGGAAAATATTATAGCAAATTCAATAAATAAAGCCATAAATGAAGTAGAGAAATATTATAATTTCAGACATACCTTGAACTAAATGTTTGGTGGATGTTAAGAAGCTAATAAATATTGCGCGACTGTTGATAAAATCTCTAATAAATTAATATAGTCTTAAAAATTGTTATAATTAAAAAAATAATGTGTAGCTAAAATTGAGATAAAAAGGATAAAGAATTTCAGTTCTATTTGACAATCAAACAATACTCATATTGCTATACTATCAAACTTCATATGTACTTTGGAGTATATATATATAATATAAAATAATGCATAATTATTACTATAATTATGCAATAAAAACATAAACATCAAAATATTTTCTTATTTTCCATATATTATTAGCTTACTATATATTGTATATATAAAATTAAATTTGCAACTCTTACAAGTTACATCCCGTAGTTATACACTACAAAAAGAAAATGAGTTGGAGACTAAGATATGAGTCGCCTATTAGTAAGGAAAAAGGATTTGGCTACTAAATGGAGACAAATCACATAAGTTCAAGATGGTCGCCAACAATAATTTCAGTTCTAATTAGATAATAATTTTCGCCCTTATGACAACAAGGATTCAATTCTCACCACTTTCCAATAAACATATATGGATTTTCTAGACTATATTTTGAATTTCATCAATATCATATTAGGGTCTAAGGAGGAAAATAAGACGATCTATGCCTATAAAGTACTTTCTCTGGTTTTCAATAGTTGCTACACTTTTATTTTTACGCTAATCGATACACGATTTTAATCTTTAATATCTTTAATTCATATGATAAAAAATTATAAAAAATTCATATTATATCAAACAATATCTCACTTGATTACGTTTTACATTATACATGGAGAAATATGTACCAAATAAGATCAGTTGATGAACAGCAAAGCCGACCCTAGACATTTTGGGGCCCAGGGCGAAGTAACACATTGAGGCTTTTTTTTCTTTGCAATTTATCATCTGTATAAACCCTTCTACAACCGTTAATTTTGCTTTCTTAACATGGGCCTTGGGCGACAACCCCTCTTGCCCACCCCTAGGACCGGCCCCGATGAACAGCAGTTGCTATAAAATCTCTAACAACTATTAAAATCCAGATGAAGTATTTACATCAAGATTGCATAGCGCATACTATCACTTACCATAAATTGATCAATTTCAGAAGATCTCATAATATCTCCGGTAACCCAAGTTGTATCAGCCATATTAGTATTAGTACGACGCTTAGAGAAGCGAGAAAGAATAGAAAAAGGGATATGAACAATTGTGCATATTACAAGTAATCTGTTATTCCGACTTGGCTGCCTATTATCACCACTTAACATTGTCTCATCACCTACCTTACCACTCTTTTTTCTTGACATCAATGATTTTACAAGATGATCAATTCAATTATTATGGTTGATTCTTGAGAACAAGGAAGAAATTAAATAAATGATTCTTTTTTTTTTTTTTTGAATTTATTGAAATGGTTTTGTGTTTGCTTTTTTGGTATGATAATAATGGTGGGTTTTAAGTTTTATGACTAATAGTTTAGTGTTTATTTGTTTATCACTATGAATGTAGTGAAAGATTGTACGGTGTTTCATCTTATTTATAATACAAATTCTTATGAGAGATATGCTCTGGTTGGGCCGACTTTTTATATTTTTTAA
Organism: Amaranthus palmeri; assembly: GCA_019776075.1. Lineage (NCBI taxonomy): Eukaryota > Viridiplantae > Streptophyta > Magnoliopsida > Caryophyllales > Amaranthaceae > Amaranthus > Amaranthus palmeri. Next base: position 566,199 of record JAAKBH010000037.1, on the reverse strand, counting down.
AATATTGTAAGTAGATATTTAAGATATTGAAAGTAAATATTAAGGATATGGTAAGTAGATATTAAGGGTAATGTAATTAGACATTAAGAATGTGGTATAAGTAGAAAATAATCTTTAATAGTATGGGTTTGAGATACATTTTTCAAAGAAACGGTCTCTTAAGAGACTAGTTGTATATAATGCTCTTAATTTGTGGGTCCTACATCAACAAGTGCTACTTTTTCTTTTACTTTTTTATTTGTTGAAGTGATTTTTTTTAGTTTTTGTCTCATTTAATGTGAAATAGGCTAATTTGCTTTTGTCATAAGGACTAATAAATTGAGTATAGGGGTTAAATCAGTTGGATATTTAGAATAAGATGGAATATAAAGAGAAAAATAGTAAAGATATATTCAAAAATATAAATCGTTAAATTCATTTGTATTAGAATTTTAAATTGGATCGAACTGGGTTGAGGTGGGTTAAAATTTTAATAAATTAGGTAAATATTCATTGTGATGAAGCTGAAATTGATCTTTGTGTATATGATGATCAACTTACATAGTTAAGTGATAAACTATATTATGTAATCACTTATTCATAATTTATTTAGCTTCCTAACCTATTGGCTACTTTACTTCCGATACTTTAATTATTTCATTGCATGTTTTTTAAACCCCAACAAATAGTATTACACCGATATTTTTGGAATTACTAATATGCAATATATAACAAATGATACACACGACTTTTACGAACAAATGACATCATGCAATAGAATAATACTTCTACTAACGTGATACACAATAAATTGAAATTTGAAACTAGCTCATTAGATTTTGCGTGTTGTGTTGATGAAGGATTTGTAAACAAATCAAATTCTTTCATTAAATAATTCATTATGTTTGATAATTTGAATTTTGTTTGCAATTGTTAAGTAATCGGTTGATTAAAGAAACTGTTTTTAGAAGGTTTTAATGTCGATGCTAATTTTTAATTGACATAAGTAAAGGGGTTGATTTAAGGAAATGTTTTCGAATCTTGCAATAATGAAGCTGAATAATGAGTGCAACATTTAATGTCTACTTGAGAGACCGTCTATTTGAGAGATGTATTTCAAGCCCAATTCACTAAAGATTTATGTCTACTTACATTATCCTTAATGCTTACTAACCGTATTCTTAATGTCTACTTTTAATATCTTAAATGTCTACTTACATCATTCTTAATGCCTACTTATAATATTTTACAAACTGTACAATGACCTGGCTCAATTAGAGATAGTCTTTTAAAAATACCGTCTCTCACAAAAATTTGTGTTGAAGAAATGTTTCCAAAAGCTAGAAGCGTTAATTAATATCTTCATAGTTTATTATTTTTTTTTCTCTAAACATGATCACACTTGCATTTTTGTATCAATACCTTCAATGTTTCCAAAAGCTTAAGTCAATCAATTTTTTTTAAATATAAAATAAATTATAAATAATTCGAGTTGCTTGTATGAATCCCGTCTCACTGTGAGACACTCAGTTACTACATGGAGTATTACATAATCACAAATTGTTGTATGAGACATTTTTACTAAAAAAACTACTTGAGTTAAATAGCCCATTTAATATATATGAAGGGGGTGTTTGGTAATAAGCTTATTGAACAATTTTAGCTTATTTTGATGTGAATAGAGGGTTGTGTGGCCAAACCGGCTAATGCTAGTGTTTGGTAAATTAGCGGGTTGAAACAACTTATTGATACGAATAAACTGTTTTTGAACAAGCTGCTTATAACAGCGGGTTCAAAATCAGCTAGTCAAACCAGTTAATAAATCGACTAGTCAAACCAGTTAACAAAATCAGCTGGTCAAATCAGCCATTGTAATCAATTCTCAGCCATTTACTAACGTGTGAATTTAGAAATCTTATTTGAGTTGGTCTCAACGAATACTTCCTCCGTTCCAAAATACTTGCAACACTTACCTTATTTGGCTGTTTCACAATACTTGCACCATTACTATATTTGGCAAAGAATAATCTTATTTTATTATCACTTTATTCCTACCCTACATATCACCATCAATCATATATTATCTCATTAATCATTTAATATACCCACAACCAATACCTACCTTCCATTAATTAATTTTTTATTTCAATTATTTTATTATCACTTTATTCCTACCACACATATCACCATCAATCATATACAGGGGCGAAGCTAAGAGGGGGGCCGGCTTAAATATATGTTTCTTTGTAATTTTGGTTCGGCCCCCTTTAATATTTTATAGTATATGTATAAAATAGTCTAATAACTATCAAGGAAATTAGAGTGCTTTAGTGGATAGAATGCCTAACTTCTAACCTTAGGTGCACGGGTTCGATTCCAAGGAGTAGCAACTTTCTTTATTTATTTTTAATAGTAAATGACGGCTGGCACTGCTATACTACAGGGTCTACAGCCTAATGTATAGGCGTATCATTGGGCCTAATTTAGCTAATTCTCAATCCTCCGTATTAATTACCCAATTTACATCCAACTTATTCAAATTCTTTTTTTTTAGAAACCCAACAAAATTACCTTTAATTACTCCTTTTCTTATTAGGAATTCTTCCAAAATCAAAATTTTAGTAGTATTGCACTCTAATTCTTAGTTGGATTATTACTCAAGAAGTTTCTCAAAGCCTTAAAGGTAAATTATTTCTAATTTTTATTCATTACTTATAATAATTCATTTTTGTTTGAATAATTTATTGGTTTGTAATTTGTAAATCAATGGATCATTATTGTTTTTATTTCTAATAAAAAAACAAAAATTGTGAAATTTATAATTGAGAATTTATTTTTAATTGATAATTTTGCGTTTTTTATTTGTAATTGGAAATTTTGTGTTTTTTATTTGTAAATGGGAAAATTTGTGTTTTATTTGTGTAATTGACTAATTGTGTAATTGACTAATTTGTATTCATAACTTAATAAATTATATCATTGTGTTTCTTTATTTTAAAGTTGGAAAATTGTTATGATTAGGTGAATCCATTAATATATAATTGTATGAGCTATGAAGTCAAGAACACTAGATTTTTTTTGCTCTAATGAAATCCCGAAAAGTGCGATTCAATTAAATATCCATGTAAGAACTTTAACTTAATTAATTTAATATATTTATGAGTATTGTATTATTATTGGCCCCCCCCTATTATAAAATCCTGGCTTCGCCACTGATCATATATCATCAGACCTGATGTAACAGCCCTTAATTCTTGTGCCAAGAGGGTGTGGACTGTGGTGCAACTAAATTGAAACGGTGGAACTTGGAAGTACTTCCCAAGAGTAGCTGCATAGTACTTCCTCCGTTCTTATTTAGTTGCTACCGTTGCATGGGCACAAATATTTAGGAGTAACTATGCAATGATTAGCAATAGGTGAAAAGTTGCTTTTTGAAATTTTTTAATATTATTTATTGAAAAATGAAAAAGAAAAATAGGAATAATTAGATATAGAGTAGGATAAAAGTAAGAGTAGGTATAACTTTAAATGATTGGTTTGTTACCAAATAACGAAATGTAGCAAGTAATAAGAAATTTCCCAAAATGGAATATGTAGCAAGTATTATGGAACGGAGGAAGTACCATTTACGTTTCTTGACGTGAAATATGGAGTACTACTATTGAGTCTGCGTCATGTCTCATTAAATTAGTCTAATCGCTCTCATTCTATTTTCTCTCGGCAAGCCGGCGCAGGCAGCGGCACAACGGCTACCGGAACTTATATTACCGGAATTCCCTTTCTTCTCAATTTCCTCTCACCTTTTCTCAGGTAATTATTTTCTCGATGTTGTTTGATCTCAATTCTCCGAATTGTTATGCATACTTGTTCTTTTGGCGGTTGTTTTATTTGCATTTTTGGTCAAGGTTTGATTATTTTTTTTTTTTTTTGATATTTTCTTTTAAATTAGGGTTTAAAAGATATTGAATGAGTTTGTTTACTTCGCTTTGTTACTGACTGACTGATTGACTGACTAATTTCGTCGACAAGTTAATGCAATTCAATCATATTATAAATATTTTAAGAAAACTCATAGCTGTTTAACCATTTTTTCTTGCAAACCATATGTTTGATGAAATTTCAATATGATCTTAAAATTTATGAGATTCTAAGATAGTATGATTAAATACCTGTTGGACATACTTCGTGAGACAAAATCCCACAGGCCACATTGATATATAATAGTGGGCTGTGGACATGCATATATATTGGGTGAGCTAATACTCTTACTACCATATGGTTTTGAGAAATAATGAACCTCACTTACACTTAGTGTATGTGCAAGTCAACGCTCTTAACTCGTAGGTGTGTAGGCCCGAGCCTACGGGTGTCTCGTGTACACACGAGTGGGCCATGGTGATATTATGTGATGAATTGTCACAGCCTAATATGGTATCAGAGCCGAATGTAATTCTTGGTATGATGTGGCTCACATGTGAGGGGAGTGTTGGAAATACTTCACATGTGAGACAGGATCCCACATCAATAAAAAGTGGGTTGTGGACATGCATATATATTGAGTGAGCCTAATACTCCTATTAAGATACCCTTTAATTTAAGGACATGTTATGCATGATTGATGATACAATGGTATTTTTGAACTTGTTTTATTTGTATTCTTGCCCTTAAATTTGATAGTTCCAATTCTATTGATTTATGAGTTTATGAATATAGAACTCCCCTCTTTGAGATTGTAGTGTTAATAGTTAATACTATACCACACATTTTAAAGGAAATGATAATATGAGTATTTTTTTTATCAGTGCTGTAATATTCAAGAAAAATAGCACTATGAAAAATTACGACAATTATTAATATGAAGCAATGATTCTTGTTCATCCATCCTACGAAGAGCTCTGAAAAAACCTTTCACCTGGGAGGTGATTTAAAATAAAATATTTGAAAAAATTGTTTTAAGCAGAAATACAATATATTTACCTATTTTAAATTTTTGGATATTTATTTCTTAGTATGAACTCTGAATCATATTGCAAAATATAAGATGTGCTTATTGTCTTGCTAATCTTCATAAAACCACTTTTGTGGTTAATTCGAATGGTGTTGTATTTATCATGGCTCCTACTGTTGCCGTGTTATCCTCAAACCTTTACAATACAGTCGTAATGCGGTCACCTAACTCCTTACTTTGATCCAATAATTTTGATTTGTTTTTAATTTTCAATAAATGATTAAAAAAATTTCTTAGAAAATGGGGGTGTAAAACACTTGAAAGTTGGCACAGGGAGTTAGGAGTTGGGAGTGTCGTGATGGCATCAAGTACGCAATAGTATAAGAGATCAGTTGTTGAATAATAGCATTGCTAGATTTCTTGCCAAAGGTTTGCTTTCAAATGAAAGACTTATTGCGCTTGTGAATTGCTCAAAATATAGAAATTTGGCCTTAAGTTTTCTAATATTTTATTAATTTTTTATTTTAATTAATGTATTTGTTGGCTATATTTGATTGGTTATAATTTTTCATATGTTATGGTTTACTCCCATGGTCTTGCTTAGATTGCTACTCTTACATACATGGGCTAAAATTGCTTTATTCTATTGTTTGATAAAAACACCTTGCTTTCTTCACTTCCCTCCTTTTTTTCTTGTTCGCACCATTTTTTCTTTCTAGACAAAAGTAAGTGACGAAATTTGTACCTCAAGTCATTTGTAATTGTTCGACTATGTTCAAACAAATGTTTGTTTATTAGTTGTTATGGGAAGCTTTGATATGAAGATTATGTTGTGATTTATGCTTACAGTTTTCCCTATCGTGTGTTATGTTTATGATGTAAATATATTAGGTATCTGTAGATAGGTAGTTTTGAGAATGGATGTTTTACGTTCAGTCGTCAGCAATGGGGATGACAATGTGGGTATTCCTGATGATTTGCGTTGTAAGAGGTCTGATGGTAAACAATGGAGATGTACAGCCTTGTCTATGCCTGATAAAACTGTTTGCGAGAAGCACTACATTCAGGCAAAAAAGAGGGCAGCTAACTCTGCTTTACGAGCTAGTCTAAAGAAAACAAAGAGGAAGTCTATGGGTGAAAGCCCGATTCATTTAGAGAGTAAGAGTGAGGACAAGGATATGCCTCTTGTGGATACAGAAACTGAGACTCTTCCTCTGCCAAGTTTGTCTAAGAAGCCTAAGGATCGGGTGGTCAAGAATCAACTTCTTCGCTCTCCTGAATCTCCATCAATGAAGAGTTTATCAATGCTGAATGCATTGAACCAGGAGGACGATATGCAGACAGATTTGGACCTTTTTGTTGAAAGTAGAAGGTCTTGCCAGGTATCACCCTCTTATGCCGTAGAGTCCTCAAGGAATATGTCACAGAAGAGCACTGAGATTGCTGCCATGGCCACTAGTGAGGTGAAAGGGTTTTATTATTTACTCTCTATTTTATTGATATTGATTATAATAGATCAGCAGGAGAAATATTTATGTTTATCAGTAGCAATCAACTTCTTTTGTTACCATTTTTCAATTGGATGCTGCAAAATGCCATTCTTCCTCTTCCTCCCATGATCCCATCTTAGATATCAGATTACATTCACAATTGTGGTTGACTTATTTCAAGTTAACATCTTGCCAAGTTTTCCTTCTTAATCTCCATGCTGCTTTCTCATGATAACGTATATGTAGAAAGTAATAGTGAGTAATGTAGCATATTTGAATTTATTTAAATCCTCACCAACACCACCCACTTGCGGTGATAGTTGTTGAAATTGGTCATCAACTTATATGCATTTGGTAAAGCGAGTCTTATGCCTAGTTTCATGGTAAGTGGTAATCAATGGTAAACTTGTAATGAACATATGCTAAGAAAAAAGGTCATGAGGCCATCACCATGGTCATTGGCATGGCACTTACATAATTACATTGTCAATGTATAAGCAAGCTCACTTGTAAATTTTCAATTTTAGCAAGCAATTGGGGGCACCTTCCCCAATCTGACAAATGAAAATGATTTTGTCTTAACTCCAAACTGAATACCATTTTGATCAATGTGTTGATAGCTTATACTTAGACCTATGGACTATTTATACCATAACCCTTGTTTTAAATGTGAGTTAAATACATCTTTGTGAAAATATCATTGCAGATTTAAAATTTTGGGTTATCTTTATTATGCATTACCTATATTTCCGGTCTTCTTTTGACTTAAATAATAAGTTTCATTTTGCCTTTTAGGCTCATTCTGACACTAGCACAAATTCTTCTAATGACACTGGTGGACCTATCTGCCATCAGTGTCGAAGGAGTAACAAAGGCTCAGTTGTTTGGTGCCTTAAATGTGATAGAAGAGGGTATTGTGGTAGTTGCATCAATACACGGTGAGATAAAGGTTATATATTTTTTCTCTTTGATCATGTTTGTCGTCCATGACTATGAGTATGCTAGAACATGACTAGTCACATTTTTGTTAGGTATACAAACATCCCTTTGGAAGAGATCCGAAGAGTCTGCCCTGCTTGTCGTGGCATGTGTAATTGTAAGGTTTGCTCCAAGGTGGATAATTTGATAAAGGTATAATGTCCGTTATTTTACATGTATGAGGTTTCTGAGTATCACATTATGTGTAAGAGTTTTCAGTTGTTTGGACTCCTCACTTTACCTCAAGTACCTATGTCCTTCCCTTGGCACTCAGACATGGGTAGGACATTTGGACATTTCTTCTGATTCAAAATATTGGAATATATTCGTCTGATAGCCATATCGGACACTTGGACACGTATTCACCTCCCATATTGTTATAATAGTCTGGTTAATATATTAAGAATTAGTTTGCATAATATATCATGTTAGATAATCGGTAATACTACTATCACTTTTTTGTTCTAGGCTAAAATAAGGGAGATATCTACTCTAGACAAGTTGCAATACCTCTATTGTTTGCTGTCTTCTGTTCTTCCCGTGGTTAAGCTGATCCACCAGCAACAATGTGCTGAAGTTGAATTAGAAAAGAAACTTCATGGTAAGAAGCTTAATTTTCCAATTCTTTTGTTTTTGGTGTATTCTGCTTGGTTAAACATCATTGATCTTTCTTAACTACGCATGCTTTCTTCAGGAATGGATATAGACCTTGAGAGGACAAAATTGAATGCAGATGAGCAGATGTGTTGGTACTTATGATTCTCTTAAACTTTATTTTTAAAATGAATTAATCTTTCTGAAATGGCTTGTAAATTTTCTCCATTTTTGTTATATTTATGATATGAGTTGCTGAAAGTGTTTTCTGTCAGTGATTGCTGCAGAGTTCCAATTGTTGATTATCACCGACACTGCTCAAATTGCTCATATGATCTTTGCCTCAGTTGCTGTCAAGATCTACGTAGTGCAACTCTGGATGAAGTAAAAGATGATGCGAATGATAATGATAGCACTGAGAAAAATCAGTTTGCTGAGATTTTTAAAGAGCGGCGAGCTTTTCCAAACCATAGGGTTTTGGTAAGTGTTAAGTTTCCTGGCTGGAGAGCCAATAGAGACGGCAGTGTACCTTGTCTTCCAAAGGAACATGGGGGTTGTGGTTGTTCTTTTTTAAATCTTCGGCGAATTTTCAAGATGAATTGGGTTGCTAAATTGGTAAAAAATCTGGAGGAAATGGTTGGTGGTTGCAAGGTTAAAGACATCAGTGTTTCTTTAGAGACCAGACCGTGTATCTCTAGGTTTCAAGAATGTGCATTACGTAAGAACAGTGATGATAATTTCTTGTACTGTCCTTCAGCTCAAGACATTAAACATGATGGACTTGTTTACTTCAGAAAACACTGGGCGAAGGGTGAACCTGTTCTTGTCAAGCAGATCTGTGATGGGTCATCAAGCATAAGCTGGGATCCCATGGTTATTTGGAGAGAAACTTGTATATCTAATGACGAGAGGAATAATGATGCTGTTACAATGGTGAAAGCAGTAGATTGTCTGGACTGGTCTGAGGTAAGATTTACTAATTTTTATCAGCCTTATGTAAAAATGTTTGATTAACGATTTGCCACTGGTTTTATTTGCTAATACTTGTCAGTAATATTGTGTAAACAGAGTGCACCATGTTTCAGCTTGACAAGTCAACTGAAAATTGCAGTTTGAGTAGCACTATGACAATCATTTTTTTTTTCCTGTTTTGACAGTTGACACTTGCTTACAATACGAGCCAGTTTGATTTTTTGCGCTTAGTTTCAGAACATATTGTGGCATTAGTTCGGTAGTGTCATTTCAAGTCGAAACTTTGGGATTGGATCTACAAGCACAAAATCAGTATTGCAGTCAAAGAAGTGTTGTTATGAGGATTAAGAGGGTCATTATCAAATAACTTGACTCAGACCTTAGTAGATAATAGGCTAAAATAAATCATAATTCTAATTTGTAATATTGGAGTCTCAATCAATATTCTAATTTATTCCTGTTCTGAAATCTGTCAGATATTGGCTTTTAAAGTCAAAGCTTATTAGTTTTCATCATATGACATCTCTTGTCCATATCATCTTTAAAATATCAATCTATGATATTTTTGATTAAAGTATATCTTGGAGACCGTTGAAAGAAAGTGTGAAAATTATTTTAAGATAGGGGAGGAAAGTTTGGTTAATCTAAACTTCATGGGAGTTTGGTCTAACTTTGTTAATTAAAACATAAAGTGGAATAAAAATGAACACTCTATTGTTACGACTTACGAGTTCATCTTCCTAAGGCAATCGAAATCTTATGTTGGAGTACATCTGATCATTTACTTATTTGAATCAAATGATATAGTAAATAAAAATGTAGAAGTATTTATGTCATTTGCAACCAACGCATGGGATTTAGTACTCAACTGGAAAAAATAAAGCCAATTTTAATCAATATTTGTGAATCCTAGATCTTAGAGTTTCCTTCCTTAAGGCGAATACTACAAATCATGCTACATAGCTAATTGTCTAGACCGAATATACAAATTTTTAATCAAATAGCGAATTGAGAGAAATGGTTATTGGTTAGAGATGACTTCAGTAATATGCCATGCAATCAAGGTTGTTAGGATCGGGATTCTACGTAGGATCGTTAAGGGGGTAGGATCGAAATCAGTAGAATCGAATCATAGAATCGTGTGATCCTACAAATATGCATTAATATGCTTTAGATAACTTTTTTTCAATTTTATTTGTTGTTTTCTAAGTTTTAAGGTTTAAATTAAAACTAATTTGACTTCAACTAATAAGTTTTGTACAAAAAATACCTTAAATGATTATTTTTAAAATACGAATAAAGAAAAACTTGAATTTTGTCATATTGATAGTTTGATACAATTGTTTAGATATATACATATGTGTACACAAGTAAAATCTGAATTATATGAAATTTTTTACGATTGAAACTACCCTTGTAGGATCGGATCGTAAGATCGTTGGATCGTGAAATCGTGTTATGATCCTACCACTCAAATCCTAGAGCTATATAGGATCGTACGATTCTACCAACATTAAGATTCTACCTACGATCCGAATCAATTGCCTAATTTTGGATCGTAGGATCGTAAAATCGTTGATTTGGATCGAGATTCTTATAACCTTGCATGCAATACACTTGATGCATGTTATGTGCTTGGATCAAAGAATTTTGAGGGAAAGTAGAGTTAATGGGGGGGCCCAATTTTCATTCTATGGATTGCAGTTAGGTTGAATATGGAAAGGGATAGAAAAGAAATGCTGTGAAATTGAAATTTGAATAATGATGATTTACTTCTAGGTGTGGTGACTGAGCATTTGCTTTAATTTTAGTTACTTCTTTTGGAGCATGAGGTGTAGTAAAGTGTATTAAGAATAAGGATAATAACGGTCACGTTTGTGGTAATGTATACAACGATGAGGTAATGGAAACGATGCACTTGTTGTATTGTCAAATATCGGCCTAAACCATGAAATATCGCTTGGAACATCCTGAAATGCGCATCTTTTAACACCTTTACGATCCGGGAAATATTGATTTGGTATATTTGAAAACCTTTATGATACGGCATATACGGTATGATGAGGCCTTGTTTTTGCACAATGGTTAGAATAACAACTTAAAAATGGTTATTACTCCATGATGTAAAAACACTGGTTATGTAACTTGTTCCATTATAAAGCAATTATTATTTAATGGAATGGCCTCATTTGTGTTCTATGTATCATGATAGTCTGATGGAACCATCTTGTGGAAATGGTATAAAATTCCTACAAGAGTGCAAGAAATTGTTTTTTCTTGACAGTTCAGGTGTGATACATCGAATTGTTTTTATTTCCGAGTTTCCCTCCAAACTTTGCAATTGAAGTTAAACAAATCGCTTCTGATTTGTTCCCTCTCTAAACAGTAGATAAAGAACCCCTTCTTCTTCTTCTTCTTCTTCTTCTTCTTCTTCTTCTTCTTCTCCCTTCCCACCAAATTATTCTACTTAAGATATGTCTCTCAGACTTCAATACAATTTTCTCTTCTCTTAGGTCCTTATTTCCAAACAAGCTCTGAGAGTTCTTTGGTATATGCCAAAATGGTGCCAGTTTTGAGCCTATTATGGGTAGTGGACCGCCTAGGGCCCCCAAAGATAAGGGGCCTTAAATATTAAATGGCGCTATTCAAGCCCGATTTAACACTTTTTAAGTGATTTTTTTGTAAACTTTTTTTATATTTGAAGAATCTTAGAATATAATACAATACATTTTGTCTTGAATTATTTTTCTTGAAGTGGAAATTTTTTTATCTTGGATATAGTGAAGGGCCCTATTTTAAAAGGCGTCACAAAAATAAATAGGGCCTCTAATAATCTTTGCTCCGCCCCTGTGATAAAGAAGCTTGGGTTTAGTTTTAAGTTGTAACAGTGAGTATTGTGCAGTAGTGTTTAGATTATCTTCCCAAAACCTAAGAATCCTCATCTTACCCATCCTTTACACGCTTGAAGAAACACTAGGTGGCAGGAAGATTAAACTGATGACCCAAGTCTGAACAATCTTACCCTTGATGTCATCAAATGCTGTGGTTGACGTGGATAATGTATGAAACTGTGAGTGTGGATTGTGGAACTGTTTTCCTTTCATTGTAATACACTGTATAAGCTCCTTCAGCTAAGGAGGTGAAGCAGATATTTCTGTTTTTTTGTTTTCGTTCATGTATTTTTGAAACCTCGACAAAATCATGTGACAGATGCTATGTTCGGGGGTCCTGTTTATGTCTATTGTGTTTGTGTGGGTATTGCGACCATAGTGCAACATCTTGGATGTGGGCACGGTCGTGGTAATGATTGTGAAACAACTTTATAATGCATATAGTTTGGTGCTTGTCTAATTTATCGGTTGTGGTAAGCTCTAGAACTTTTGCAATACCGTTGCTGTATGAGGGTCATTTTTTGGGCACTTCGCAATAGGCTGGTTGTTTACTTGTTTGATTCTTTTATTGGGCGACATAATTGGTGATTCTAAAATGTCCTTTTTCAGTCTTGCGTAATTGGAGTTCTGCTTTTTGTTATGTCGTTTGATGAAAAAGTTTCCCCAAAAAAGTTTTCGTTGGTTGAACTTTGACTTTACTTGCTTAATGATAGGTTGATATAGAACTTAGGCAATTCATGAAAGGATACTTTGAGGGGCGTCTTCGTGAAAATGGTTCTCCACAAATGTTGATGTTGAAGGATTGGCCATCACCAAGTGCGTCTGAAGAATTCTTCTTGTACCAAAGGCCTGAATTCATTAGTAAAATCCCATTTCTTGAATTTATTCATTCAAAGTGGGGGCTTCTGAATGTTGCTGCAAAAATGCCTCATTATTCCCTGCAAAATGATGTCGGACCAAAGATATTCATTTCATATGGACTATCCGAAGAGTTAGGCAGAGGTGACCCAGTGACCAATCTCCATTTGAACATGCGTGATATGGTGAGCTTTCTGAACTGTACTTGCCTCTCTGTTCAATGGTGCATTCTTGTTGATGTTAAGCTATGGGAATGAGTCATGAAACACTGGAGTTTTTGTGGTTTGCATTTTCCGTTCTTTTTTATGAAAAACTCCAAAATATGAATCATGGAAAAATTAATGAATTGTACTCTTAGTTAGTGTACCCTAATATTTCTTTGACATCAAGGCATTTACATGCGGATATTTCTGCTTGTTTAATTTAGTATTATGTATCTGTTCTCATGGCAATAGGTCCTTTATGTACAGTTAAGATAGGATTGGCTATTCTATCATGATGTTTCAATGTTTAATAACCCAATTTTCTAAAACCAGTGTCTGCTCTGATACAGACAATTTATATTTGAATTTATATTTGCTTGTGTATATCTTAGGATGCCAGTGCGCTACTTACACACTAAGAAGGCAGGGATGGGTCGAGGTGGAAAGTGAATTTGAATTGTTTTAATAGGATTTTTTCAGAATTATATATCGAGTGATGAAACTCCACTAGACACTTTTGTTGTACCTGTAAATCCCAGATGAGCTGAGACCTGAGAGACTACTAAGCCTATACTGCTGTAGCTAGCGATTTGCATATGGATATAAAGGTAAAGTTATCAGATGTCTAGACGAGTGTTTAGCATGTTTTTTCGAGTATTAAAATACACTCCTGCTATATATGTCTCTTTAGGGTATTATTGTTTACCATGCGGCAAGATTATTGATTTGGTTTAAAGCAACATCTAGCTGTAGAAGTTGTTTCACCACTACCTACTCACTCCACAACTATTTCTTGAGCAGAGTTTATATTAATGTCTTAAATCCACGATTATCATCCAGTTGGAAAGCATATTTTTTCTGCCTACGAAGACTATTGTCTTTCAATAGGGAGGGAAAAAAAATCCTAGTATGAATAGCTTGTTCTTTTTGGTAAAGTACTAAAATAATCCATTTGGTTGTTGATACTAAGTGATGGAAGCTTTAATTAAAACTCAACCTAATTTAGCTTGTAAAAACTTTTCAAGATTTATGGTCATGTTTGTCCTACCCTATTTGTTTCATCACAAAATTCAATCTCTTTCATTAGCTCTTGGATAGGTGGTATCAGGTTATTAATGAAAAATTGTGAAGAAAAACACGTGTTTGTGGATGAGAGCTTCACTGCCATGGGAATGACACCACATTCATGAAAATTGTCACTAGAATTCATCTCATTAGCACTATTTAGTAGAAGTACCAATAACCAACTACCTTGTTATGGTTTTATATGTTTCTGGCATTATTCAGTAGGCAAATAAGTCTGACTCAATGGTTCTATATGTTTTCAAGCTGATGGAAATTAAAGAGTCGAAAAAGAACTTTCCCAATTGAAGAATATTGTTGAAATTTTGGCCCAAAAATTGGGCCTTCAATTCCTTTCTTTTGGTTCATTGTCCAGCCTTTTTGTGTCAAGTTTTTTTTGTATTTTTTTTTATTTGTTTGTGGAAATATTCCTTGTAGGTATACGTCTTGGTGCATTCTTGTGAAGTGAAAGTTAAAGGCTGGCAACAGGAAAGCATTGATAAGACACATAAAGCTTGTGAGGAAACTATGGTGCAAGATGTTTCTGTATATCCATGCAGGGACTTGAATGAAAAAGTAATGGTTGGTCCTTCCGTTGATGAAGATGATAGAAGAGACGTAAATAGGGATAAACTAGACATAAATTTGGATGACCAAATAAAAGATATTGAACGCATGTCGATTGACCTTGAACATGAGCATGTTGAAAGACGAGTGCTTCCTTCTGACAAACTTCCGGGGGCTAGTTGGGATGTCTTTCGACGTGAGGATATTCCGAAATTAATTGACTATCTAAGAGACCATCAGAAGGATTTTGGAAAGTCTAGTATGGTAAATAATTATTTGGCAAACAACTCTCTTTTGACGATCTACTCTACAAATAAAATATTCTTCTCTCTAAACTTGTTGCTGTTTCGAATTTCTGGAATCTCAGGTTACAAACCCCCTCTATTGTGAACTAGTGTATCTGAATAGTCACCATAAAAGGAAACTGAAGGAGGAATTTGGTAAGACTGCTTACTGATTTTGAATCCCGTAATTGTAGGAGATTTGTTTTACTTTTTATTTGGTGTTTTTTTACCTGTGTACCACTTAATGTGCAATTTTGACCAGTTTCCAATGGTGTCGTATCTCAATGCGGCCCATGTGGTCATATGCTATGACTGGGTATTTTGGGATTATGATTTATGAAGGGGTAATTAGGTAATTACAATATTAGGAGTAACTTGGAGAATAATCTAGTCTTAAGTGTTAGTTTTCTTATAAATAAGAGGGAAGAGAGGATCATTGGTATCAAGAAACTAGTAAACACATTTTGGGTGAGTTTTATACTCAATGGGGAGATCTCAAGCGTCTCGAATAGCTTGATCTATCGTTTCTTGTTATGCTTTTAGGGTTGTAATCTTTCTTTTATCATCCAATCAATAGTATATTTCTCTTTTGGCATTTTATACATTTTATTCTATTATACTGTTCTTTGTTCAATTACTCAGTTCTTAGCAAACATGGTATCAGAGCGGTACGATTCCGGTGACCGGAAAACCGTCGGAGATGGCGTACGTCCAGAAATTACTGAGGTAACAGATCTTGATGTATTTTTTGGGAGTTTTGGGACTGAAATTTCACCATTAGAGATGTGTAAGAAGGCTGTCCAAGAAAATATCATTCAATCTTTCAAACCAACTTCTACAAATGAAATTTATGAAAAATGGGGAAAGGGAGTGTGTGTGTTTTGTGATGAACAGTTAGAGGAAACTGAACTTGCAGGGCACGATTGTAGCCACAAAGAGTATTCAATGCTCATCCTCCATCAAGGAATGAGGGATGAACTCATGGTAATTGTATACCATGAAACAACAAAAGTGGAAGAAAGGGAAGAAGGGCAACACATTCCAGATCTGAATAGTAATAATCTTGAAGAGAACACACAACCCAAGGAAAGCAAAAAATCGACAGAGTTGCAAAACAAAGAAGAGAACCGAGTTATAGAAAAGAAACAGAAAGAGATGAGCAGAAGTGGTATGTGTATGATGCCGCAAAAGGAAAGAAAGAAAAAGAAAAACAGTAAAAAAGGGAGGGAAAGTGAAAATAGAAGCAGGAAGAAGAAAGTGAAAATAACAATAGAGAAAAACAGTAAAAAGAAAAAAGTTAGAAAGAAATGGTGGTCGGATCCCGGTGAGGCCGGAGTAGGTGAAAAGGGCGGTGGAAATGAGTACAACATTCTAGGAGAGAGAGAAAACGTGAGTCATGTGTGCAGCGGAAGTGGCGGAGGACCGGGATGGTGGTGCCGGGGCCGAGTAAAGACAAAGGTGAGGAAGAGCAGTGTCACCGGAATTTTCTGTCCATTTTCCGGCAGATCTTCCGGCAGCGGTGGTGAAATAGGGAAGTCAGTGATGAAGGGTATACACTTAGGGTTTTTTAGTATGGAGGAGAGAGATTGGATAAACACATTGAGGCTATTTACCGGCTATGCGGTGGACACAGTAGACAATGTCGCTGGAAGTGTCTTGGTGTTGACTGGCGGTTTGGATGACAGCTGTGGTGGCTATAGAAGGCTGCGAGACACAGCTAAGAAAAGAGAAGGAAGAAGAGGAGGCTGGAGTGTGGCGGTGCAAAATCTCGCCGGGAAACCTGGCTGCTGGTCGGCGTCGATGGGAAAATGGCAGAAGCTGGCCGGCGTTTCAGAAATTTCAGTGAGGAAGGAGGAAGCTGTCTTAATTTCAGGGTTTGTCTTTGAAGAGAGAGAATGGGAAATTAAGAAGGGAAAGGGAATTCTAGGTTTCTGTGATGATGACATCAACGATGATGTCAGCAATGTTGATTGCGAATTGGGCCTTCACGCAATTATTAAGTTCATTTTAACGGTGGATCAAGCCATTTCAAGACCAATACCTATTGCAAATGGAAAGAGTTTCAAGCCATATCAAATTATTTTCTCTCCATTTTTAAGCTTCGACCCCCTAATTTCTCTAGTAGACACCTCGATTTTTATGAATTGTTTCTCGATTCAATTTTCTTATAATCTACCCACGACAACTAATTTCGGGAAACTGTTTTTGATTACGGTGGAAGGTCAAGCTAATTTTTATCCACCTTGAGGGCAAGGTGGAACTTCAGACGGTCGGTATTGCTATGACTGGGTATTTTGGGATTATGATTTATGAAGGGGTAATTAGGTAATTACAATATTAGGAGTAACTTGGAGAATAATCTAGTCTTAAGTGTTAGTTTTCTTATAAATAAGAGGGAAGAGAGGATCATTGGTATCAAGAAACTAGTAAACACATTTTGGGTGAGTTTTATACTCAATGGGGAGATCTCAAGCGTCTCGAATAGCTTGATCTATCGTTTCTTGTTATGCTTTTAGGGTTGTAATCTTTCTTTTATCATCCAATCAATAGTATATTTCTCTTTTGGCATTTTATACATTTTATTCTATTATACTGTTCTTTGTTCAATTACTCAGTTCTTAGCATCATATTGTTATGTTAGCCTCTATTTGGGATGATGCTCATGCGGCTGTCCCTAACTTGCCCCTCCCAGATGTACCATGTGATAGAATCTTGTTATTTTCCTGTTTCTTCTCTTTTTCTTCATAGTTAAATTTATATTCTAGAAAATACCGCAAATTTGCCTGTCTTTTTCTCAACGTTTTGTTGAACTTTTAGGGTTCCTGTTTATAATCAACTGCCTATTTTTGTTTTGTGTTTTATATCATCTATCGCTGTTTTCAGTGGGAAATTTTTATCATTATCTCATGTCTTCCTTAACCTCCCTAGTCCCTACTGCAACTCAAACTGGTATTCAAATTTTTCTCTAGTTTGTATATCGTAGTTGTTTTGCTTTTCTGGACCCTCTGCTCATTTGCTTATTTCCTTGTTGTGTATACGTTCAATTTTTAAGGATGCCTTTTTATGCATCTACTTGGTCTGCTAATAGGATTGGTCATTATACAGATTCAGATCTTATCAAATATGATACAATGGCTTGTAATTTTTTCTTTGTTTAGGGGTTGAACCATGGTCGTTTGAACAGTACTTGGGCCAAGCAGTGTTTGTCCCAGCAGGTTGTCCATTCCAAGTGAGGCATCTTCAGGTGAGCTCCTTAGTCATTTTGCACTAGTATCAATTGACTTTTTGTGACCATGCAAATCACGGAATCTCATCCTTGTTGTTAAATTCAGAGCTTACACATTGCTACTGTTATCATACTGCTTTTTCCTCATTATTTATGTTTGATCTTTGATGTCAGCAGTTTTTTCCTTTTTTGAGCCAATATTGTCTACAATGATTTCTTTTCCGGTGATGATAACTAGTGGCAGATGCACTTTGGGGCCTACTGGGGCATTTCTCCTAGGCGTTTTTTCTATAAAAAAAATAAATCAAAGTAGACTTTTTTGTTGGTTAGAGTAAAAGTGTGAAATTAATACCGAAGTCTTTTGATGATAAATACTCCCTCGTTTTAGTATTTTTGTCTTATTTATTCATTTTATCCCATATTTTTATTAGGTTAGTTGATTTATTTTTTCCATTTCCTTTTATGGTATATCGTATTTAAAATATTAGGAAGTCTTGTATGAGACTGTCTCACCATGAGACGGGCCCATACAAACAGTCCATTAGTAACAAAAAACATGAAAAAAACAATGAAAACTAAATTCACACTTGTACCAGAAGCCATTTTTTTTAGAATAGTTTAGGCTAACTCAATTGAGGTCGTCTCACAGTAAGACGACCTCAATAAAGAATGTGCACTATAATAGATAAACCCAATATTTATTTATAGCAAACACATTATTAGAGTATGTTTAACTTTTTCTATAGTTACAATGAATTTAATAACCAAGTTTAAATTGTTATTAATTCAGGTAATGCATATGATAAGATAGATCTTAATTACTAGCATTCTTTAATTCGAAAACACTATTTATTTACGAGAAACTCTTTCAAGAATAAGATCATAATTTTGATAAATTTATTGTGCTTCTACTTGTCATTTTGTAGATTTAACAAAAAAAATAGTTGTTAATTTTACTAACAAAACTCTGCTGAAATTTCGTCCATTAGTTGGTGCCCCCTGGGACTCCAAACTCTGGATCCGCCACTGAATTGATAACTATCACTACCTTGTGCTTTACGAGAACACATTCCAACTTGTCAAATGTCAAAGCTTGCATTAGCTCATTACATAATCATAACTGTCTTTGTGTTATCAACTCAGCTTTGCATCCTAGTCATTTTTGGCTGAGCAATAAATCATAGAACTAATTTTTGTTGGCACCTTTTATTTGTTTTGTTGTTGTTTGCATTGTTGTTGTGTGCCTATAGATTAAGAGTACACTTTGAATTAATAGTATGTGATTTTGAGTTTGTTTTTTATGTAATGGATCTTGTATATATCTAGTAATCTTCATCAGCTGAAATATTAGCTCCATTCTTCAGCTTCATGTTTTCTTTTTTTTTTTTAGTTAATTTTTTCATGGATTTTTTGTGATGAAGTTGAATGATTTGGACACGCTTTGCTGTAAAGAAGTTCCAAGATGTTTGTAACTTGGTTTATTGACATGTGAGATGGTTTTTGTTACCCTTTGACTTTGCAGTCCACAGTTCAGTTGGGTCTTGATTTCTTGTCTCCAGAGAGCTTAGAGCTTGCTGTAAAACTAGCTGAAGAGATACGTTGTCTTCCAAATGATCATGCTACAAAGCTTCAGATGGTGGAGGTAATTGAAATTTCTTTTGTAGTAATACCCAATACAAAAACAATGCCAACGGTTAAATCCCAACAATGTGGGCTCAACTCCATGCACCAAAACAAATTAACCAGGAAACTTGTCGCTAACGAAGAATTTATTATATTCCGCCCTATCTACTAATCTAGAACTAAATCAATTTCATTAACTATTATCTATTATCATATGCTCCTGAACATTCCAATTTATGTCATCTTCGCTCCTATTATAAAATTTATGTTCAGACTACTTTTTTCTCTTTTAAGCTCCTCATTATTCCAACATTGTACCTTTTATGGTCTGTGCATTTTTTAAGTTTTCCTGACACGACCCAATTAATATGAATTTTTTTATCTCAAATATCCTTGATATTTGGACCCTTTCTTATGTCTTTGTTTCAAATTCTATTCCTTGGGTCTATCACTTAACTATCTTAAAAAATTTAGCATCAGATCTATTCTCATTGTCCTACAATGATATCTTGTGAAAGCCAAACATTCTAACCCATCCCTACTTGCAACGTATGGTTTATTTCCCTTGTAGTTAGAATAGACTTAGGTATTCTCTTTTATATAGATAAGTATTATAGTGCTTATCTTCTAACCTTTGTTATCTTATTTGTTCTCTGTATTTCGTTAAATAGGTTAATCAAACAATTGTTTCCTATTAGTCCTAAACATTGTCAAGCCTCGATAAGAATCACTATTGTCTAGTCGTGCTTAAGAAATATTCCTCTTTCTTTCTTTCCCTTTTTAAGGCCCCAACATCCGTTACTAGAATTTCGGAGATGGAGAGGTGAAAAGGGATCATCGAGTGAAGTGGGAGATAGTCATCAGGGTGTGGGGATTTGGAGGCTAAAAATTCGCCATTACTTGGACATTGGTTTAAGAGATTGCCTCGCGAACTATATCCTCTTTAGCATTGAGTCCTCAGAATCATCGACGGATCTCCTATATATATATATATATATATATATATATATATATATATATATATATATATATATATATATATATATATATATATATATATATATATATACATATATATATATATATACACATATATATATATATATATATATATATATATATATATATATATATATATATATATATTATATTATATATATATATATATTTATATATATATATATATATATATATATATATATATATATATATATATATATATATATATATATATATATATATATATATATATATATATATATATATTTCATTTTTCATTTTTCAGTCCTTGGAAATCAATCTCTTTGGTATCTTCAAAACATTTTTCTTTTATTCAACTTAAAGTAGGGATGTGCAATTTGATTAGATTTTGGAATGAATGGAGAAAATCGGAATGAATGGAGAACATTTCATGTGGACGACAATTGAAATTGATATATGGGTTCATCTAGTCATCGAGTCGACCACAATCTTTTGGGATTAAGGTTTGTCATTGTTGTTGATTATTCAAAAATGTGTCACGGTAGCAATCGTGGTAACGAACCCATGGTACAATTTCGAGAATTATGCGCTCATTGTTACAAGTATCGGCCAAAAGCATCAGATATTCCTTGAAATTGCCCAAAACATAGTTTTTGTGCACCTTTACAACGCCAAAAATATCATTTTTTTGTTAGTCTTTACCATGCTACTCATGCGATGCAATGCGGTCTTATTTTTATACTATGTTCAATATTGTTAAATTCTGCCCTTACAAGACCTTGATTGTTTACAAACATAAAGAGTTAGTAATTTGTGTTGATGTAACTACACATTCACCTAGTATGACATTAAGTTCAAGGAGCTTACCCTATCATTTCTTCTAATGAAAAAGTGATCAATTTGGGTTGTAGTCCTCCAGCTGCATAAGTTACCTAATGGTTTTCACGCTTTGTATACGTGTTAAGTATTAACATTCTCAAAGTCATCTTGTGTTTTCTCTCTTATCATTTGCTTGTGCAAAATACTCTTTCTTCTCATTTCTCATTTCAAATCTGAAACCTTAATGAACATTCTCAAAGCCACTTTGTGTTTTCTCAACACGACTGTTTGGATCTCCATCTATATACAACTTTTTAATGTTGGGATAGTTTCAATTTGGTCATCTAACTCATCTCATTATTTACTTTTGAGAACACCTATGCTTCCACACAAGGAGCATATGCACTAATGACATTTAATATACCAAAAGCGGAAATGGGACATTTGATTATAATAGGAGTATATTTCATTCACAATCTTTGAACTCATAGTTATGTCATTTATTTTACACAAATCTACCACATAATTGGCAACTACTCATCTACGAATACAAATTACATTTCTCTTCATATCTTGCTCTAAATACGACAATATACATATTATCTTCTTTCTTATGAATATCTTGGTCTCTCCACTAAATCCGCCTCATCTTTGCTCAAAAAGAATGTTGATAAGTTTTTTCGTAGCATCTACCAACTCTAAGCTCTTCATGAAAGAGTTCCAAAGTTTCAAGGTGCTATTCTTAGCCTAGGTCGTATTTTTTTCTTGGTCACTGATCCCTAAGTTGTGATGTTCTCATTTGACACCAATTTTCGAGATGTGGCGTGTTGCTTTATTTACTTGATATATTTTCAAAATTGTTTTTCACTATTTTTTTTTTTGCATCTTCTTGTTTTCTCAGGTTGGAAAGATATCGCTCTATGCAGCTAGTTCTGCAATTAAAGAGGTGCAGAAGTTGGTTCTTGATCAAAAGTAAGCAGGCATATCATATATCTAATGTGCCTTTTTTCAATGCTAAATCTGTGACTTGATTGTGGCTATCTCAAGTGTTCTTTTGTATATCTAGTAATCATGAAACAATGAAAATTGATGCCATGTATGCTTTTTCCTTCAACAATTGAAGCGTGCGTGTTATCTCAATATTAATAATTTGGCATCTGGCTGCAGGTTCAGTGCAGAGTTTGTGTTTGAGGATCGTAATCTAACTGCAATGGTTTCAGAAAATCTGGAGAAAATGATGAAATAAAGACTAGTTGTGTGGACTTAAAGCAATGTAATTCACTTATCTAGGTAATTTGCTTTCCATTGTATTTATTCAGAATCAAATCAGCTTATTGTTCTTTTCTTGGTCTCCATGAACTTAGCAGTTCCTTCTAGGTATTTTGCTTATCACGGTAGTCTTTTGCCACATGGTTTTCATATAACACATGCTTTCACATTATTGCGCTGAAATGTAGGGCTATCAACCTTGAATCCTACTCATAATAATTACTATATTTCATCATCCATGGAATCCTTTTTAGGTTTGATCTCAGCAGCATAGTATTCACATCTGGGAGCCGAGTGGGGCCTGTTATAGCTTTAAAAACAACTTCTACCTTTTTTGGACCACTCAATGGTTTTATCCTTCAAACTACAAGATGGTTATATAACCAAAGGGTTTTGTATGCTAAATTTTTTTCTGTTTGCAATTTTGCTCTACGAAAGTGTATTCAGGTGCATTGTCTAGTTTTTCATTTGTTACTCATCCATTTCGCAGCCCTGTTTTATTCACTTTATTTTTACCGATTCAATTGATATTACTGATTTGAAACTATTTATTACCTATTAAAACTGATTTTTACTTATTGAAACTTAATTTTACAGATTGTAACTGTTTTTAGTTATAAATGAGTTTTACTGATTAAAATTTATTTTCATTGATTGTAATTGATTTTACTGATATGATTTTTGTTGATTAAAATTGATTTTTACTTATTAAAACTGATTATACTGATTACTCCCTCTATCTCATTAGAATTGAATCAAAGAGTTTTGAGAAAAAAGTGAATGATGGTAATAAATGAAGAGAGATAAAAATTGTGCGGATAAAATTAAGAGTTATGTATGGATGAGATTGAAAAAAAGGTAGTGGATCATTGTCCAAAAATAAAAATGATGCAAATTTATTGGGACAGACCAAAATGGCAAATGGCGAAATTGAGTGGGACATAAGGAGTACTTTTTTTTCTTTTTTTTTTTTTGAAAATAAGGAGTACTTTTTTTTGAGGTGAACTAAACAGGTTTCAGTGTCTTTAAATGTTAATTCTAATACTATTTGGAAGGATATTGTTATAGATCAGCCCAAGCCCATTATCAAGTACACCTATGCAAGAAGGCTCAAGAAATGACGTCATAACAGAATGCCGTTTTCCTTTACACACTTTTTGTATGATGTCAGTAATTGGTTATTTACCTCATGAGCTGTACTTCTTTTAGAGGTCTCTAGAAGGTGGTACTTCTTTATATAGTTATTTTGGGGATTAGATCCTCTCATGCTTGTATTACCATATTTGGGGTCCTGTACCTTTGGGAGTTATCGGGCCACTCGGAGAGCTCGAGGGGACACAACGTCCTCTAATACATAATTACAAGCATTCCACTCTCTTCTCTCTTTTCTTTTCTTCTTGAAATTACTCTAAATTCTGCATTCTTACTCTTCTTTTCTTTTCTTGTTACTTTTACTGTTGAGGTTGATTGGCAGTCATAACAGATATGTATTCTGATTTTTTTTTATCTGTCTACAATTGTCTCTTGAAATGTATATCTTGCCACATATTCTAGTTTTTCCTAGTTTCTCATCCGTTTCTCAGCCTCTTGTGAAGTTTTGTTTCTGATGCTAATTGTAAAGCTTGTATGCTGAATTTTACACTAATGTTTGCAATTATTCTATTCTTATAAGCTTGAATGCTTAAGCCTCTAAGTGGAAGAGTTAGAACTGTTAGACACATGGGCTTCAAAGTTCAAACTCAATTACCTGAATTCTATACAGGTGAAACAATCCTCCGGACATTTGGTTCACCAGTCAATCCCAGAGGGTGGTTCATTCACTTTTCTTGTGCGCCTTTAACTGGGATTGAGAGGAAGTCCGATGATATTTCCTTTTCTTTCCTGTCCGCTGCTTTAGACAGTAGTGTCAGTCTATGAACTCTCGTTAATCGTTATCCAGAAAAAAAAATTCATCATTCTAATCAATGACAAGAATGAAGATTGTTTTTATATATCTTAACATGCTATTTGATTTGGTAGCTTCTGTTTGCATTTAAATTGCATTTGGTTGACTGCAGCTACAGGACTATATCCTCCTATTAGACAAAGAGCATCCAACTTGAGATTTCGCCTGGTTCTGTGATAAGTCCAAGAAGAAAGCTTGTGATTCTAGTGAAACGAGCTCCAATTGCTACTAAGCGGCCGACTCAATGCCTGCTAAAAGCCGGCCCTTGGAATGTCGATGTGCACAGTGCAAATTGCTCAGCAAGTGATCTTTCAGATTGGATTTCATTGCCTTTTCCGTCACCAGGTGATCATATAACATATATTCCGTGAAGTACAGAAGACGGGGGTGAACACTGGTCGGAGACTTGTAAAGACATTTTTATATAATATGTTGTATAGATATCTATATCGCAATAAGTTAGACGAGTCATAGATCAAATAGCAGAAAATACTGTAAAGATTGGCTATCAAATCTTTGAAGCCTTTAAAAAAAATTCTTTGAATTGTATTTTGAAGAGATGTCAAATTTCATTTACCAAATGAGTCGAAAATAAAAGGTTAGGGTCAATTTTTATCTTACTTAAATTTTAAAGGCGATGTATGGTAATATAAAACTCTTGTAATCTTGATTAACTAATCTAATTAAGACTATTAGTTATTTATCGCAAACTCCCTCTTCATTGATTAAACAAATAAGAACTTATCTTAAATTTATCATAAATCTAAATTACTCATAATCTTAAGTCTAAGACTAATAAGCATTGTTTTAATTATAGATTATACTTTATAAATACTTTCATAATAAAACCAGTCTGTAATTAAATTGGGATTAATCTCTTCACCCCAGTTGCAAAATCTATTCACTAATACTGATGGAAAACAAAAAACAATTTAAAATCTAATCATAATACTAAACATAGAAATTAATAACATTAATTTAAATTTTAAAAAAGTACATGAAAATCGTTGAAGCTCTCAAACTCTAAAAATGATTTTATAAAATATGATGACAACAGAAATTTTTTTAAATACAAAACATATTAAATAAACCTGAACTCAATCTAGAAGATCTAATTAATTCAAAAAAGATAGAAACAATGCTAAAATTGCTCAATTAGTTTTTGACCATCAAAACCATAACAAACTCGTGTATAACAAATATTTGTTTAGTTAATGGACCCTTTTTTAAACAAATTAAACATATATTATTAAATTTTTTATAATGTTGTCATCATCATCAATCCAATATCCCACTTAAAAATAAGATCTGGGTGAGGGAATGTGACGGACAATCCATTCCCGTACTCCCTTAAGAATGAATACAAGAGGAAAGCGGTCAGTTTTGCCCCCGAAAAAAAGGGCCCTGCATAGAGAGGAAAAGGTTATCACTATTGCTTGGTGGGCCAAAAACTACCTGCAGAAAAAATACAAATTATACAATAGCTAAAACAAAAGATGGAGAAAGGGCCCTGCATAGAGAGGAAAAGGTCTCATCAATCATCATTACAGATTTACAGCTCTTCTATGACAAACAATAGAAACAGAGACGATCACTGGATGAACATAGCTGGATTAAGTAATCAACACTGAAGCTTAAGTCTACATTTCCTTCCATTTCCTGGCCGATCAATGCACAATCAACAAATACCGTCTGCAGCTTTAGCTCGTGCTTCTTCACTAATAGCTATTGATGTTAGAAAGCAACTGAGCGAGCTTAAGAGAAAGCCGACATGATCTTTAAAAGAACACTATTGCACATTAAAAGATCATTTCACATCAGCCTAGTAGTTCTTCCATATTTCCCTATTGAAAAACAAGATGATCAATAAAAACAATTCAGCCCTTAAAAAACAAAGAGGGGGTCTTTCTGTCAATCTACCTCAGTAAGGTAATGCTCAACTTCAGTTCGTTTAAGAAAGTGGATCGAGTGCCTTGCAAGGTTCGTATCTCGGTCTCCAACAGTAGTCATACCCAAATCATCGAGGACTCTTACTTTTATATATGGATCTTTTGGAGGTACCATATCCTACACATAAAAGGTCTACAATTGAGTATTTACGTTACATAAAGGACCTAAAAATGAATATACAGATTTTGCAAACCAGAGCAGGTAAATAAAGATTGGGAGACAAAGAACAAAGAGAGTATGCATACCACAGTTAATTCGAGGCCACCCATTTCTCTTGTATATGACTGTATAGCAGAAGAGTGCCTCTTAAAGTAGCGCTTTTCTGGATCACTTAGCTTTTCCTCAATTTCTTCAGAAAGGAACTTGACCTTCCAGCTCAAGCTCTGTATCACTTCAGCTCGTTTATGCCTACATCGATCAGAGACTGATAGTTGATAAGTGATGAATTAAACAGCAAATGAGCAATTGGCAGAGCATCTGAACAGCAAGGAGGAAAGGATTGTGCATAATACTAAGTACTTACACATATGCCATAAGACAGCGCTTGTTGCGTAACAGAGAAAGATGGTTAATAAGCATTCCAAAGTGGTCAGCGTTTCGTGTTGATTGGACATCCAATCCTTCTTCCTGCATTTTCCTGCCAAGATATCAATTCACCATGAATAAGTCATCTAAAGAATGAGTCTAGAATATGTATACCTTCTTTTTCGTATACAACGAATATAGACTAGCTAAGAATCTTACAGTTGCTTTAATTTGAAAGAGAATAGGTAATATTAGATGAATAAGCTAAAAACATTGATTAATATTTTTTGACTTTGTGACTTGCTACGTGCAAAGCTAGGCAAACTCATGACATATTTTGCGTGTAAAAACAAGGACACATTGCATCATATCATATTGACAGGTTGTAAAAGCTTTCAGATCTATAAATCGATACTAACATATCCACATCGTAAAGTTTTTAAAAAATCGTTTAGGGACAGTTTAAGGGATATCTCATGGTCTCAGTCGATATTTGGTGATATGGGAACCACATCATTGTGACCCTTATCAAAGACTCGATCAAAATCGTAACCACATTGTTGCATTGACGGCATATGTGGAAGAAAAATTTTAATTCCAAAGGGTTTACAACTTTATACTGAATCAAAACAACAATGCCACAACCTTATGAACCAACATATCATTCCAATGGACGCCCATGTAGATTTTTCTTCTCCGGTCATTTTGATTTTTTTACCATCTCAATCTATAAGTCGAGATTCATATCCTTTATCCTCCAGCCTTTAGATCATCTTCAGTCTTGCTCGCCCCTTTTAATTCTCCCGAGCTCCAATTTCTATCTTCCTTGCCAATTCCTAACCATGGTTACATGGAAAGTGGAAATAGCCACGTTCCACGATCTCGGAACATCCAACCCCATTTACCACAAAACACGACCCAAATCGCTCAAGGTGAAGTCCCGATGAAAAAAAGGGAGAAAAAAGATGAGATGATACCTAGAAAACCAAAAAAATTCCACTTACAAACAATTTTTTAAAGCAAAAAAATCATTTTAAATCTAATTTTGTTTTCAGATATATTTTTTATGCATAATATATCTTGACCCAATTGTTCCTTAGTCACTCTAGGTTGCATTACTTATTCCCGTTTCTGTTCCCCATTCCTAACCAAATGTCATTCCAGGTAACAATGTTCCTAAACCGCGTCTTTACTTATGTACAAACCATTTCAAACGATTCTCTTTCATCTTTGGCTCAATATTTGCAACTCTTAAACTCTTTCAGTCTTTCTTATATCTTCAATTTGAATTCTATAATTCTATTCCTCCAGGCATGCGCGCTCATCTATCAGAACATTTGCATTTCCGTTACTTTTATCTTCATACTATGATCATTTCTAGAAGCCCTACATTTTGATCCATATAGACTATAGTAGTGTTGGTCTAATGGTCATTCGATAAACTTCCCCTTTAGCTTTTAAGGCACACTTCGATCACATAGCATACGAGCTACTTTTCATTTTTTTTCTATTCACACTTAATTTTATGGATCACATCTTGTTAATTGTACTAACTACTTTGAAATATAAACCAAGGTATTTAAAGCATCCGCTAGAAGTATGTTCTTTCTTTTCTAGTTGTATACTGTCTCTCGTTATCTTATTGGTGCTAAAGTTACACTTCATGTATTTTGTCTTACTCCAAATTAATTTAAACACTCATGAGTCCAACTCTTGTCTACATCTTTTAAACTAAATCAAAGTAATACAAAATTATAGAATGTTATTTTGGCACAAAGGATCATATAATAGGAGTTACATACAGTTAGGTAGGAGCTTTAGTCTAGTTAGTGTTTTAAGTACATTGACTTAATTTGCATAAGAATATCGATATAGATTAAAAAAAAGCATAAAATTCAATGTGAGTGGTTCAAATGGAGAGTTGCAACCAAAAGTAATATATGACAAAGGTGTGCCCATTAAGGTTAAAAGGGAAATTTCTACCGAACTAGCATTAAACTAGCAAAATAATATAGGTTAGAATTTTGGGCTTTCACAAGTGATCAATGTAGTGGGATAGGGATAATTGATATGAGTATATATGTTAAGATCAATGAGTGGACATACCTAGAGAAATAGAATTTAAAATGAAAATATAAGAAAGGATCTTGGTACTAGAGATTTTGAAGACAACGAGAGATAATCGTTAACATTGGTTTTGTCATTTTTAAAGAGGATCGAAAAATACATCTATTAGAATAGTGAACGGTTGAAACTTTAAAGAGTTTCAAAAGTGAAAAAGGTGGAACAATGATGATCTTATTGACAAGTGTAAAGAATGACATCAAAAAATGAGAATTGTTGATAGATATGATAATAGATAGGAATGGATGGAAGAAAATGTGTGAATGATCATTGAAATTGATTATCATGGTTGTAAATTCATATTAGAAAGCGCTCAATAATGTATAATATATATTAGTGACAATTATAAACGTTAATTTGTTTTAATTCATGTAATCAATCTCATATTGTTAGAGTAAGACTTTGGCATGTTTGTTGTTACGCTATATATATCTCTTGATGGATACATACATATATACATTTAAAAAATATGTGTGTGAATATGTAGCAATTAGAGAAAAATAATCTTATTCCTCAAATCTTAAAGAGAGCCCCGAATGCTTAACAAGAAGCTTGTTAGGATATGGTGATTATTGGAGCTAGCATAGATAAGCCAACATAATAATACAAGAAAAGCAAATGAAATAATGAAAAGCCGCAGTGAGATTTTCCATAACATTGAAGAAACTGGCAGCATTTCAAAGTATCTTTGGACTTTTACATGGTTATTTGGCCGTGAACAAAATAAGAGAGATATAGTTGGCCACAACGTTTAAGGGAGATGGTCACAAGAATACACTCCAAACTCCAAGTACCATTGGAAATGCAAAAGCACAGCTAAATTGGCCATATAAATGAAACTAACTAGGCAAAAACAAAAGAACAAACTCATAGAAGCGTTTTATTTTTTTGAAACTAATAGAGGTTAACTTAACGTGAAGAAACTTACCTAGTAAGCTCATAAAACTGACTGTAGTGGATTGCACATTCTTTTATAACTTGATTGAACATATCATCCTAGTTAACAAGAAGCATATTAATAAAGCAGGAAGCAATATAATGACAGGATTCAAATCAAGGAAGTTAGGACAAGAACACAGCTGTTGCAACTTGTAACAATTCAGCAAGAAAAAGATATACCTTATCAATTCACGTATGTGTATTAAATCTCCAAAAGCAAAGGAGGACAAAACATATATCAAATCAAGAACAACGACTAACAAGCAAAAAGAGAAATCTCAAGACACCAACAAAATTAGTCAAGCAGTGAGATGTGGGGATGTCCATAGTTATCATTTTACGCAAAAGTTCGTGCCGTGTTTTATCATACAATCTAACAATTCAATGATTATAATCCCAACTATGATGGTCTCCTCATCTATGCCAAATTCACACTATGGTTTAAGAAAGCGATGGATCCATGAAAACTAAAGGCATAATACATTGAAAGATATACATGCACAATAGACTACAACTTAGAATTAATTGTAGATTAGTTGACATAAAAATCATGAACCCATACTCCTTGCAAGAATCAACTCCATAATTAGTCTTAAAATTGTAAAACAATAGTGCAAGTTATCTACCTTACCAAAAATGTATCCATGTCAATGAAAAGAAAAAACACAAAAGTTGTAAAATAGGCAGACATTTAATAGTTGACTTGAGTTTGTATTCATAATTTGCCAAATAATGCTTTGACATTAAAATATAGCCAACGACGACAATACCAATTCAAGTGATGATAATGATTTTCCATTCAATATCAATGCCATTCGAAATAATATTGTTTTCTATTTTCGTGTTAATATTTATGCACATTTTCCGTACACACATTCCATTGTACAAGAAACCTATTCAGAGACATTATACTTCCAACTTACACAAATAAATAGAAACAAATAACATCACTAATAAGATTGTACTAAATCAAACTTGTTGTATTGAAATTCCAAATAAAAACATCAAAAGTGTCAACAAGGTATCCAAATCATCCTAAGAGCATAGTAAGAAAAACACTAATGATCCAATTCATAGATCAGAGTTCTCACCAATAGTCACCTTAACTAAATAAAATTAATATCTATTGAGTACGAGTACAAAAGAAGCTCACATTGTAACGAGTAAGTTGCCCTGGCTCAGCAGAAGCAAGCTCTTTTACAAGCTGGCATGCCCTTTTACCATAAATCTCTGTAGTCTCCATATATGTTTGTTCTGTTTAAGACATGTCAACACACACAGGATCAAGAGTATGAATATTCACTTACAATTATTGAAATCAAATTAGATCAGATGAAAAGAAATGAAAAATATTTAGATCAAACCACATAAACTCAAGACCACATCAAACCAAAAGTACTTATTTAGATATTTCTTTTATTGAGTTATTTCTTTCTCTACATGTTTACTTAAAATTGTACCAGACTAATAAATTTCAAACATGAAACAATCATGTTTCATACTACACCATATTACGCCTAATGTTCCATGTGGAAATTTGTAGGACAACCCATTGTATAATACTCCCTCCAACTCACTATAATTGTCTTATTTCTTTTTTTGCCAATGACTTTTTTACCTAAATACCACATGTTCACGCAAATAATGACCAAAATACCCCCACTTTTACTACTTACAAATACAATACTCCAACTACTACCTTTACAATTACTCCAATCAATTACAAAAATCTCAACTACTACCTTTAATTTAAGCTCTTCAATATCGATTGGGACTGAAAATTCTAAAATTTCGAAGGGACTAAAACCCTAATTCGAAAGGGATTAAACAAAGAAAAACCCTAATATCGCTAATGCAGCAGTGTTCATTCGAAGGGACTGAAAAATAAAAAAAATAAACAAAAACCATAATTTCGCCAGTATTCATTCGCAACAAAGGAAGGAAGGACTGAGTTCGCAGAGACAAGTACCTGAGTTCGCAGAGACGAGTTAGCAGGGACTGAGTTCGAAGAAGGAAGGAAGAGAAGGGCGGAAGGAATGACCTTCAGAGAAGGAGGAAGGAGGGAATGAGTATCACAGATTCACAGCAATGGAAGTGAGTATCGCAGCAATGGGAGGAGGGAGGAAGGAGTGACTTTTGAAATTCACACTTTACGGTAACGGTCAAACTAACGTTTTTTTATGTTTATTAAACAAGTGAAGTAAAGTTTATAAAATTTAAATGTTATCCTGTGGAATTTTTTTAAATAAAAAAAAGAAAATTTATAAAATTTTATTTTTTTGCTTATTGTCTTTTAAAAAATCTTATTTTTTAACTATTTTTTAAAAATTCAATATTTATTCTGCGTTTTTCTTTATAGTACTTTTTTACTGGTTATCGGTTAAATTTGAAAGTTAATCCAACCACACATTAATTACCTGCAGTGTGCATTTACTTCCCTCCCTTTTATTTTTATCCTTTTCTTTATTGTCTCTTTTTTTTATTTATTTAACATTTATGAAATATTCTTTCATCCTCTTTTAATTTTTTCTCTCGTCCTCAAATATACTACACCACACATTCTTTTTCCTATCATCAAATTTAATGATAGTAATTTGTTTAATTATTAATACATAAATATTTTTTAGCCAATTAATTTATATAATTAATTAACTAGTGGATTACTAGTTGTAAAAAATTCAACCTACACAAAAAAATTCATAATTCGCAAAAAAATTAAAGTGAGTGAAATATAGACAAAATTAGGTTCATTTTGTAGATTAAAAAAATGGAGTTACGTTTTAGTTTAATTATTTTGATATTTTACTTTACCTTTTGCTATGACCGTTTTAAAAAATTTCGTTGTGTAAAAATCAACTTTATATTCAACCAATGAGATTGTAACAAGTGTAATGATTAATCTTCTTCATCCTCTTCATGAAGAGGATTAAGAGCAATCCTCTCAACCCATGCCCAACAGAATTGTGATAAATGATAATCTCTCAACATTCAAGATGATACCTTTAAGAAGAGGCGTGCTAAAAAGAAGGGGTATCCTCTTGGATGTTCATTGTCTTAGTTAACGATGGCGGTTATTATTGTTTTTTTTATAATTATATTTCTCTTCAAAAAAAAGCTTTTATCAGAAATAAGTGAGAAAAAATTCCGTTGCCGGGAATCGAACCCGGGTCTCCTGGGTGAAAGCCAGACATCCTAACCGCTGGACGACAACGGATTATTAATATTATTATCCTAACTAATTCTAAGCTTTTATATAGATTATCATCACTATAAGGAAAAGAAGAAATAGCGGCGGTCAAATTACCGTTCTCCGTTGCAATTTTGTTGACAATTGCGATGGAATATGAATTCGTCGCGCATTTTTGGTTATTGCGACGGAATCGCGACAAAAAACGTACGTTTAGTGAGGACATATTATTTTTAAGGTGCTCTCTAGAGAGACCGTCTTTTGTAAGGACGATTCTCATAAGTCCAGTCCAAATCTATATTTAGAGTTGTAATAATATATATTTATAATTGGACTGTGCTTTTGAGAGCCGTCTTTACAATAGACGATCTCAAGTAAGAATGTATGATTATTTTACTATTAATGTCTTGAAGCCCAAACATTAGTGATTATAGGTTTTTGTCCAGAATTATATGTTTAATCCAATATTAACAACCCATATTTATTTCCCACTTATAATTTTATATACTCCTCTCGTTCTTTGAAATAATATTTATAATTCTTAATTGGAGTGGTCTCACCGAGAGAGAACTCTCGCAAGAGTAGGTCTAGTAATTCTTAATATTTCTAATTATACATAATTAATTAATAATTCTAAAAAGTCAATATTACGGTAAAGACATTAAAGAATCTATATTCCTATTCAAATAAAGTAAATTGAAGACTTTTTAAAAATTTTAAGCCTTTTAATTAAAAAAATAAATATATGTTTTTATAAAAATTTACACTTTTATATATATTATATATGTATTTTTTATTTATGTCAGGTTACAATTGATTTTATTAATAAACAAATGTTAAATATAAAAAGTAAAACATAAGGAAACGCGGCAAATCGCAAGTGAGATTTGGCCTAGACTAAAATACATATTTGCGAGCATCTCAAAAAAAAAAAAAAAAAAACATATTTGCGATTTGGCATAAGCCAAGTCGCATACTTTGTGCGACTCTTTAGGCTAAGTTGCACACATTGCGCGATTTTGTCACTTTTGATTCAAAATTTAATAAAATTAATACAAGAATTGTATTGTGTTTATATTAAAGATGCTTATAGTTTAAAAAAAAATGCAAAAATCTAAACTTCAGAGATTCTATCTATCTATTTTTCTGTCTCCTAATCTAAACCATTCATTATAATCAATGGCGAAACAATGATTATAGATATCTTATTTATTTTTGCGATGTGTTAAAATTAAACCATTTAGGCCTTTAATATATCAAAAGATAAAAAATTTTCTACTTCATGAAAATTAATTCAAGATAAATAGTATATAAAAGAAGTTAACAAACAAATCATTTAAAAGTGTTGCTCAAAATCAATCTTGAACGGCACCATTTAACATTTAAAAGAGAAATGCATGAACTTGACCTCTCCAAGGACCTGACCAGGGATAGGGGTAGATGACAGTGTCTTATCCACGTCTTAGATTACTAAACCCATCATCTGTTATTGTTCATTGCCGTTTATTATCGCTCTTTACATCCTTCTTTACTTTTATCTTTATTTTTAGCTTTTTGTATGTATTCTACTTGTTCTATGTGTAAGCTGCAGGTTTATCTCTCTTAGTACACCTTTCTCGAGCCAGAAATCTCTTTGACCACACTCTACTCTATGGGTATGAGTTGTCGTTCTTACCTCCCCAGACTCTGACCATAGTTTTCTATGAGAGAGATACACTGGGGATGACGATGATGAAACAAACAAAAAAACATTATTCTTAACAAACACAACAAAACACAAATGATAGTTCTTAATGAAGTATATTAATGAAACTTTTGAATACATGATAATTCTTACATTACTAGATTAGTACATCATGTAGTAAAGTAAATTTGAGTGTGAACAATAAACAGAACAAGAATGAAACAATAAACTCATAAAGATCTAGGAGGCTTTTCTAACAAAGCAGACAAATAAACCTCATCTTTTGATTTTGGAGAAACAACCCATTTATGCTTCTTATACCTGAACTGCAGAAACATGTACATATAATCATCCAACTCTTTTCTACTACAGAAGAATTTATCAATCCATAATAGACCTCCAGGCCTTAAAACCCGATCCCAATCGAATAACATGAAATCCAACTGTAACAGGTCGATCCATCCATCCAATAGCCCGGTTGTGTGTATTATGTCCATCGTGTTTTCAAAGAATGGGAGTCGTTGATTTGGTGTTATATACAACGGAAGCAGACCTCGCAGTGCTATCATTTCACTAAAAGGCGCCCCCAAGTTTAGGGCAGTCGAGATAATGGTAACGTTTTGTTCCATCATCCGTGCAGCAAAGCTTCCAGTTCCAACGCTATAGTCAATACCTATCCGTATTTCCCCTGGCTTAACGGCCAAAACGTCACTGATGAGAAAATCAGCAGGAGAAATAGTGCTCTTATTGACCCATTTAACCATTTCTTTGTCCATCTCAAAGCATCCCGTGCATTTCGTGTAGCCTCGATTAGTGTTATTGCTTGATAAACATTCAAAATCTCGGCACTTGTAGAGATTCCATCGGACGTTTCGTACATCCGGTATCTTCCAAAGTGATTCATTAATCGGGTATGGCTTAAGGTAGAGCTTAGAGGCTCGTGTTAAGCAACGCCTTCGAGGTAAAGGATCACACCCATGAAGCATAAGCTTTTGTGCTAGATTCCAATCATCCTTACAATAAGAACCCACATCATAATCCATGTAGACTTCTAATTCTTTCTTCATTAAAACACAAGCATGGCCTATAGTATTGTGTATCCGTTCTGTTTTAAAAATGTTTACCTTCCCGTTCTTGTTCTCTTTAGGAGTTATGTACTTTCTGATCTCCTCGACGACAAAATTATTAATCAATGGTTCCTCCATATAGGTCGTGTTTCCAACACCTCCAAGTTTTGGTAATCGGATCTGTCTAAGAGCAATATGAGCATCATAAAGCGGCTGAACAATCTCATCCTCTAAGTACCTCTTGAACTCTTGCCTAGACATATTACTCTTTTCCAATTGATCTTTCTCTTTTTCCATCTTTTGCACATTTGCTTCAAGTTTGTTTTGCAAATCTTCCATCTTATCAAGCACTTCCTCAATGCGATCCGACAAAGCCTTGACATCAAATCCCTCGAAAACATCCTTCGACCCATAAAAATGACGACAAATATCTTCACTATGGAAGAAAAATCCAGCATGATAGAATTTAACTAGACTAGATATGCTCACAATA
Source organism: Amaranthus palmeri (assembly GCA_019776075.1). NCBI lineage: Eukaryota > Viridiplantae > Streptophyta > Magnoliopsida > Caryophyllales > Amaranthaceae > Amaranthus > Amaranthus palmeri. The sequence continues at coordinate 529,541 of JAAKBH010000037.1, read as the reverse complement.
ACAACAAGCCCTCCTAAAAACAATTGGAGCCAACCCATTATTCGGGCTAATCTCCATTTGGGATGGCACAACTTTGCCATACCCAATATCAACCAACTAATAACCAACACCAACACAATTCTAAGTCAAAAATTAAGCATAACCCAAAAATAATCTAACTTTAAGACTAAATTAAGTCAACTATAACATTAAAATCAATTCAAAACCCTAAGAATGATATGATCAAACCAAGTTTCCCTACTCTGTAAGAACCTAAATAAACCAAAACAACTCAAAATCAACCAATCCAAACAATTCAAACCCAATATCAATTATGAATCAAAATCCCCAAATACAATGAAAAACCCAATATTAAACCATTCAAACATTACTAGATTTTGAAAATCGGGTCTTATCTTAGCTATGTGGGTTCCACATTAGTTCGATTTTCACCTAGCCCTGTTCTTCCCTCGGCCTACCCTGTAATACAAAAAACACAGCTAGATTCTAACCAACATAAAACATTATCTACCCATTATTGAACAACAACAAATACAACAATAAAATTCAAAGGGAAAGAATCACAATTACCAATAATCAATCTCTCCCAAATTTCAATTGCTTGCTTGTGAATGTGATTATAACTCCAAGAATGGAAGTTTGTAATAGTGCAATGCTACCCACTTATTGTAAGGGGAGAAAAATGTGCACTTTGAGTGGAATATAAATAAACTCATATTGCTTAAACCCAACAAAACCCTTTATAAATTTAGTAATACAAATGGATTTCTTGCACATTCAGCAAAAAAGCTGGAAATAATATGCATTAATTACTGTAATTCAACCTGAATCGGAGAAGAAAAACATAGAATTTAAAGATAGAACAGTGGAATTAAAACGAAACCACGTGAAAAGAAATCTTAGAATATGTAACCAGCTAATCTGAGTGATTAAATTACTTACCAATTCCCAGTTGAAATAGTTGACTTGAGCAATGAGTAAGGGTGAGAGTTAAGTGGGTTTGGTCAAGTTCAAATAAATTAGGGATTTTGATCTTCTTCAATGGGAAAATTCGTAATTTCAACCCTTTTGCAGACTTGCCTGGAATTTGGCAGTGATAACTCACAAGTGTTGGGCGCTTTGCCAATTTCTATGTGATTTTAGTCCTAATCTTAATCCGATGATAATTGGGTGTTTGACAATTGACTGTTGGCTATTGATTCTTTTAGTTGATTTGTTTGAGCGGCTAAAAATATTGCTGTTTTTGATGGTTTTTGAATTAGCTGAAAAAGTCTGTTGTTTATGGAAATATTTGGTAAATTTAAGTATTGACTGTTGGTTGTTTATTAGAGAAAAAGTGAGTCAAAAGCCAACAAAAAAGTAGGTTTTTGTTTTGGCTTAAAAGCTGGCTTTTGAGCTGGATTAAAAGTAATTTACCAAACACTTTTTTGGCTGTTTGACCAACCAACAAACCAAAAGTCAAAAGTCAACCAAAAAGCCAATGTGCAAGCCAAGCACCAAACAACCCCAATATCATATCCTTTATTCTGCAACATTAGATCAATTATACGGATTAATGTATGAGTTTCAATAGACGTTAACATGAATTCTTTTTTTCTAACTATTTTGTTTTTTGCAATCTCAATTTGTAAGTCAAGTTCCTTCAAATCATTTTCAACTCGTCCCTTCGAAGTCATTTTGCCTCTTCGATTGTCATTACCCACTTTTTAAGGCCCCGAGCTCTAGGTTCCCATCATCTTTATCAATTTGATTATACCCAGTCTTTGCACATATCCAAACAATCTTAAATGATTTTTCCTCAGCGTTTTCTCAATATCTGTTACTCTTAAACTCTTTCTTATATTTTTGATTCAAAATTTATCTCTTTAAGGTATGCTTATCTAAGCTTTCACATTTCTTCTCCTCCCAACATTCTACTATTATCCTTTATAAAATCCAACTTTCTAATTCATATCATGATTTTTGTGCATCCAACAACATTTTCTTGTTATCTAATAAAAAGCTGATCGAAATATTCATTCCATCAATCTTAATGTTCTCGTCCAAAACTAGAATTGAATTTGTTTTAAGAACTTTTTGGTCAATTGCAGCAGTTTTGTATGAAAATTATGCATAAAAATATGCTTCAAATAAAATATTTTAAATATGTAAATTGAACTATTGAAGGGCAAGTTTATGAGATAGTACATAATTAGACTTGTTCAAAATCGATCAAATAATTTGATATTTATTTATCAAACATAATAACCGAATCCGACCTTAAGCCGCTCTAAATACGTGATCCAAATTAAGAAAAAGCTAATTTTCCTAATGTAGTGTTTGGGGATAAGTTTTTCATTTCAAATTGTGAATTCTAATTATGAAATTATAAATGAAGAATTTGAACATAACAACGTTTGAATAGTCATTCTCACATTCTTAATTTTAATACTTAAAAAACAAAGTGAAATTTAATCCAAATTTAAATTTAAAAGTTTTTAATTTACCAAACAATAAATTTGAGTTAATTCTAAATTTTCAAATCAAATCAACTTTACTAAACATGGCAGAAGAGAAATCATTGTTTCAATTTCTAATTTGAACCGGGACAGCAATCCCCAATTGGTAACCGCTATTTTTCTCCAATTCCTAATCTAATTCGTGAACTCCTCATCATAAGAATTAAGTAAAATATTTTCAGAGTTCAAAACCTAAGGTCAGTTCTTTTAACAATTTTGATTTCAATAAAAAAGTTTCTGGATTAATCGAATGTAATATCATCGACAGCTTTTGCTTTTCTGTTCATGATCCAATGATTTATTCAGAGATTTTGTTGTTTTTGTCATGTTTATTGTTTAGTTTCGGGATGAAATTTGTGGATTTTTATCGGTAGATTGAATTTCAGAACTGTTGTATAGGAAAATGCCTATTAATGCCTTTAATCAAAATCGTTAATTTTACTACCCTTGATTCAACTCTTTCTGGAAATTTTAAATTGTTGGTGAAGAAATTTGCTCGATGTTTATAACTTTTGGAAGAATTGTATAAAGGATCATTAGTTTATGTTTGAATCAAAATTGTGATGTTGAATAAAGGATGTTAATTGTTCGGATTTGTTCTGTTTAATGAAAAAACCCTATACACTTACATTGCCCCAATTCGATTAAATTGGCTCCAACCTAGGTAGACTGTTAAAAGGAGTTTTGACCTATACAACCTACCCTTGTAATGGAAAAAAAAAACAAAAACGGTTTCTGACGGACCCTTGATGGAAAACTTTGCAACTTCACATAGATAAATAAGAAGCTCACATGCCGCACAATTTACTAAATTCCAATATAGTCCAAACCAAAGAACTATGAATCTTCACAAATTCTTGTGAGAGACAGTATCTTTGAGAGACCATCTCTGATTAAGTTAGCCCATAAAGGAAAATGTAAATTAAGAGTAGGCATTATGCTTTGATGGACTGGGTTTGAGAGAAGTCTCTCTAAGAGACGGTCTCTCAAGAGCATGACTGATCAATCTTTTGGTTGTTAGATAATTGATGTGGTTTGAATTTATTAAGTGAAAATTAATGGTAACTTTTGTTGCTTGTTTAGTTCCATCTTTGAATTCTAAATATGTGTCTCTGTTGTATTTCCAGTGTTCTTTTTGGTTCCAAAATGCCAGCTACTGCAGGTCGGGTTCGTATGCCCGCTAATAACCGGGTGCATTGTAGTGCTAGTGCTGCACTTCAGACTCATGGAATATGGCAAAGTGCTATGGTTATGATCCTTATGCGCCCACTAAAGATGATTCTAAGGGTGCTTCTCAAAGAAAAGTGAGGCAGACCTTGAGAATGCTTATGCCAATTTTCAGGGTTTGCTTGCTTTAGCCCGTATCACTAGTTCAAATAATGACGAGGTGCGTGGTGCTTGCAATAAGTGTGGTCGTGTTGGGCATCTTACATTCCAGTGTAGGAATTTTTTGAGTGTGAAAGATGATGACAAGGAGGAAGACCCAGATGTAATTCAGGCCAATGTCATGGCAGGGTTGAAGAAAATAAAGGGTAGTTCTGGGAAGATGAATGTTAAAGTTATTGCTGAGAGCTCGCAGGAGAGCTCTGAGGTTGATGATGAGACTGAGAGCTCTGATTCAAGCGAGGATTCTGAAATAGAAAGGAATGGATTATAGCTGAACGAAATGGGAAGAAGAAATCTAGCTGTAAATCAAAGTGTGCAAAAAGGAAGAAGACTGACGATTCTGTTTTTGATTCTAAAAGAAGCAAAAGAAGGGGCAGGGCAATGAAGAGGAGGAATGAGAAAAAATCTGGGACCGATTCAGATGATGAAAATGATGGTCGTTGGAAGAGGGAAAAGGAAAAGAGGAGGAAGAGGGATGAGTCATCTGATGATGAGAAACGTTAGAAACGAAAGAGTCGGAAGGAGAGGAGGAAGGATGAGTCATCAGATGATGAGGAACGTCGGAAACGAAAGAGTCGGAAGGTGAGGAGGAGGAGGAGAAAGGATGAGTCATCTGGTGATGAGGAACGCCAGAAAAGAAAGAGTCGAAAGGAGAAGAGGAGAAGGAGGAGCTATCGACATGCAGATGATTCAGATGAATCCCCAAGGGCGGCATAAGAGAAAGAGCAGGAGGGCCAGATCACCTTCTGATACTGATGTCAGTGACTCAGGATTCCAGAGTTGGAAGGCGCTCAAACCGCTCTAACAAGAGACGAAATTGGAAAAATGACGATGACGAATAGTTTTTTTATAAGTTCATCTTTCAGGTACTAGCTGTCTGGCTTCTATGATAAATCTGCTGTGAACCCATACCGATTCTTGTACATTAAAGATTTACTCTATTATTTCTATATTAATTTCGATGCTATCTCTAACTATGGTATGTTTGATGTTTTTGTCTCATTAATCATCTTTTAAGTTTTTGTTTCGTTAATTATCTTTTTTGGTAGCTTTGGCATAAAGCTGCATTGACCCACCACGTAAATGATTCACTAAGGATACAAATTTCATTAGTGCCTCCCACCGAAGTGAGGTTTCAGAGATCGGATGTAGCAACCTTACCCCTACAAATGATAACAAAGAGGTTGTTTCGATTGACCCTTCCACATAAGTAAATGTGCACATCAATAACAAAGCTTCTAGATAGAGAACTTAAAATATTTTCTTGCCATTTTCTCATATGACTGAGGTATTTGATTTTTATTCTTTGCATCAAGTTACAGCCAGCCAGCAAGCTCTGTTTTCAATTTTGTGCTCTTGAAACTGCTGTTTCATCTGTTATATATGCATGTTTACCGCCTTCTACCATGTATAGCTGTGCTTTTTTCAGATAAAGTTGAGTGACAACTTGAATGATTGGATCCCGTCTAGCAACATTTTAACTTTTATTTATGTCGATTCTCTTGACGTCCATATTTTCTTTCGGTGAACCCAGAAACACAACCCAGTCGTCAATCCAACATCACTCATTAGCACTCACAATTTGGAAGTTTATCAGCGATATTTGCGCCCTTTTTTTCCAAATTTTTTCCATTATTGGCTTGGAGATATGCTGACACTTCCAAGCAGATTAAGTGTTATTTACACTTTATCTGTTAATATATGGTTGTATGTGTTTATAACGCCAGTCTAACGAACATATATGCAGACTATGCATGTGTCTTTCTTTTCGCTCTCAGTCACCTTGCTGCATTATGTAAGGTATATCAATTTTGGCTTGGGGTGTTTGGCAATTGGTTTTTGAATTAGCTTTTTGGTAGGCTTTTGGCTTTTGACTTGTTGGTTGGTCAAACAGCCAAAAAAAGTGTTTGGTAAATGGCTTTTAACATAGCTGAAAAGCTGGCCTTTAAGCCAAAATGAAAAAGCTGCTCCAGCTAGCTTTTTGGGTTGGCTTTTGGCTTGTTGGCCCACTTTTTCTCTAATAAATAGCCAACAACCAATATTCAAATTTACCAACATCTCCACAAACAGCTAGCTTTTTAAGCTAGCTTAAAAGCCAACAAAAACAACCAACATTTCCAGCTGGTCAAACAAGCCAACTGAAAAAGCCAACAGCCAACAACCAATTGCCAAACACTCCAATCCGATTATGGAGATTAGTATTCTCACTATTAATTTTGGCGGATACTGTTTTAAGAATTTGTGTTTTTGCTGGTGTTTATTTGGGGCAATTAAGAATTAATTAACACTTTAAATTTTTGCCAAAAACGGAAAGTAAGAATTAATTAAGGTTTAGTGGGGGGTATAGTTGTAATTTCATATGGGGCTGAATGTAATTAACACTTTAAATTTTTGCCAAAAACGGAAAGTGGACAAGTAAAGTGACTTTACCAAATAAGGAAAGTGGACATTTATTTTGAATAGGAGGGAGTATTAGCTTTTGAAGTTAAGTAATGAAATTTAATAATACTAGTATGACATTAATGTAGGGAACATAACATAAGAAATTTAGTTTCAAATATTATATATACTTTTAGTCGATAAACAAACTCTGATATTGACAATTTCTTATGTTTCTAAGTGCATGTCTTCAAACCGTAAGAGGGTGTTGGCGTTAGGCTTGATTGATAGAGTAATTACATGGGCGTATGCAAAGCCGTTCAATGCTGTCAATCGAAAATGCGACAACATTTAAGTTATGCATAGAATTATGTATTTAGGGGTCGCCTGGAATGAAGCTAATCAATTTGGGAGCAAATTTTATGATATAAACAATACAAGATAATAAAATAAGGGGATAAAGTTTTTAAGGTAATAAAGTATGTTGTTCAACATAAACATAGAAGAAAATGAAGCAAGGTGTAAGAGCCACATGAAGATGGAGACAAGTTTGAAGAAATAATCACGTTGGGGTGGGCAGGGTACAAAGTGTCCTCTTATTTAGGATAAAATTTAACATGCTTATTAATTACTTACTTGCGATCCATATTTATTGGGTTACCTTTCCCCTCTAGTAACCCTAATCTTGGGCCCTTAGAAATATTAATTTGTGTACGAGTTAAGTTAGTATGAGCTTCTTTATGTGGTAACATATACTCACGTTCAAACTTTACTATATGTATGAGTGTAAATTATATATATATATAAAGTCAAAGCATAAAAGAAATGTCAAAGCATAGGTTGTAAATTATATAAATAAAAAGTTGGATGATCGTATTTAAATAGTTTTGTGATTTACTGTATGGGTGTGAGCGAAATGTATTAGGAAATCAAGTATCATAAAGTTTAGTTTTTGAGATGCATTTATTGTAAAATTTGGGGTTGGACTTCTACTGGAGGCAGGTATAAATTGGGTTTGTTGACTGAACGCATCTCTCTTTAATCCCTACTTGCGAGTATTGGTATGTTTTATATATTTTATTGTTTTAGCATCTTACTTGGTCCTTCTCAATCTATACTTTTACAATATCAATGTTACGTAATTATTTGAATTATATGTTGCCAAATACATTAGATCAAAATATTATATTAGATAACATGAAAAATAAGGAGTCATTATCATCATCCCAGTTAGGGCTAGCTGAACAAAGTTTGGCCGAAAACACAAACCAAATCGAACCAAACCGTAATGTTAATATTTGTTCTAGTCTACGGTCTAAACGCTATGTCATGGTTTTTTCAAAAAGAATTATGGTTTATGCTCTAGTCTCGATTTTGTATTTTTCGGACTAGACCAAACCGCAAATTGTACTATGACCAAAAATTATAATTTTTCTAAAAAATATATTGCTACCTAGTTTTGAGATGTAGTTATATTAATATAGTAATATATACTTAATTAATGTTAATGCAATGCAATCTACTAAAAAAAACTAATATATTTGGTGATTATATGCGCAAATATTTATATAGGCACATATATTAATTTGGTAAATATAAAAAATAAAAAATCATAGACCAGACCGTGGTAGAACGGTTTGGTCCAATATGGTGATTTAAATGGTCCCGTCTGGTTTGGAAAATTTTTAAACGAGAATTTTAGGTTTGGTATGAGACAAGACCTAACCGGACTATGTGCACCCCTAAGGCCCTAATCCAAATAAGTCCTGTCTAAAGTAAGATTTGAAGAGAATACATGAGAAAAAAGACATACCAATAACCTTATCACGAAAAGGTAAATGAAAATAAGAAGTAAAACAACTAATTGTACTAATTGAAAGTAAACGTATTAATTTTTTCAAATAAGTTTAGAAAACAAAAGTATGGAGAATAATTCGTTAACACTACAAAAGTAGAATTAATATACAAAACTGATAAGCATCTGATTTTGTATTAACAAGATTCACATTCTTTGTAATTGGTTAAGTAGACCAATAGGTAGAAATCTAGACCTATGATAAGTATAGTTAAAATAATTGCAAAAAGCTTTTAATAAAAGTTGACAATAAAAAAAAAAGAAGTTGACAATAATAATCGAATGTATACCGAATCATGCGTGTAAAGCCTTGTTACACGTATCATTTTTAGTTTTTAGTAACTTTTTTAGTGGTTTATTTTTAAGTTAAATTTCGTTTAGTTGTTGGTATTAAAAATTATAGAAGGTCTTCTGATATAACTATTTAGTTGCATAGACGATTTTCTTAATAGCCCAACTCAATGGCTGACATAACTATTTAGTTACTCATTTTACAAATGGATGACCCATATTTACTCATCTATGCTATAGACGGTCTATAGCAAGAATTTGTGTAAAAATTAATATTAAAATGTATTGTAGATTTTGGTGTAGGTTTTTATAAAATTTACCATGTCATTCCAATTGTGACTAAATTTGAGCATAAAAAAGTTTTGAGTATACGATTTTCACAAATTCTTACTTGAGACCGTCTTTTGAAAAGACGGCTCTCAAAAGTCTAGTCCAATTCTAAATATATTGTTACTATTCTAAATATAGATTTAGGCTAGACTTTTAAGAGTCGTCATTTAACACCATTTCTCTATTTGGGAATGTTTTTCCAATATATTTATGATAAAATGAGATGATTAAAATAGAAAATGCATAACCATTAAATTTGTCCAGAGATTCTGCAACTAAAATTATACAAACATTTTACTACCATATATATATATATATATATATATATATATATATATATATATATATATATATATATATATATATATATATATATATATGTGTGTGTGTGTGTGTGTGTGTGTTTCCCTATTTAATATTGATAACCAAAGAGGTTGTTGATCATAAATACCACCAATTTACGACAAGTATTGATTTATAATAATACTTCTTATCCTTGCTAAATGTTTTATTTAAGATTTAACAATATGTATTCATCAATACTCTTAGTTTGTATTTTTATTCTCAATATAAATTTATAAATACCAAATTTTTATAACTTTTAATTATAAACAAATTGTGATATTAAAGAATAAATTATGCCACATTTAAAAAAGAAAGAAAAGAGTATTTTTGTGCAATATTTGAGATATTGAAACTAACTTTAAAATTAGCATTTTGCACTTAAAAAAACTAGTATAATTATATTTAAAAACATATTTTAATATGTCAACATTTAGCATTTATTAAACACTTTCCTTCCAAAATTTTTAGCAACTAATCTATAACAACTTGGCGTAATGGATAGAGTATTTGTATGTGGAGCAAAAGATTTGGAGTTCGACCCTTACTGAGAGCAGATATCATTTGGGGGTTTTTTGACTGCGCGTATCTTTCTTTACTCCCTTCTTGGAGAACAGATATGATTTGTCCGCATCTTTCAAGAAAAAGAAAAACCCCACCAGCACTCTGCCTTGTGCGGGATACTGAGAGTGATTTTTACCTTTATTTTTTTTAATCTCTAACTACTTATTCACTACTAATATCTATTTATACGGTTAATAAGCTATGCGCATAGTAAACAAAAGCTCTCGTGACTAATACTCATGTATTTCTTTAAATTTCCTTAATTTTCATAGATTGCAAAAAATATAATAAGAATTTTTGGAGTATTATATAGCAAAGTCAAAGCCAGATACTGAGCACTATTCACTTATAATTTTTGATTTGTATTTATTCTTAATATATTATAAGGTGCAATATAGTCATGTGAGATTTTATTTAATTCGTCTTAAGGATTGTTAATATCAACTTTTTATAATTAATTTTAAGAAAAATTAGAGATAGTAAAAGTTAAAATATTATTTCAGCAAGTGCGAAAAACTAAATAGGACTACTAGCTTGAATAGGAGGGTGTATGAAGTAAGTATTGTGAGATACTTCCTTCGTTCCATAATACTTGCTCTAAGTATAAGTATGACATACTGTGTAGGAAAATATCACTATCGGTAACAACTATTATGAAGCGAAGGAAGTATGATTTTGCTTTAAGAGGTTCTCAAAATTAGCATTGAGTTAGTACTAATTGTGGAATTAAGTAGAAGAAAAGGGACCCACAAAGAAAGTTAAATACAAGTTAAACTTCAAAAAAGGAAATGCTTTGCCCCCAAATGAAGTGACAATAAACACTGTTCAAATGGGTTAATTTACACTAGGGCTTCCCACTTAAGTGGCTTTTTAGGTATGGTTTGTACTCATTACTTTAAGCCATTACTAAACATCATCACTTGGACAAATGTCCACCCTTCATTTGTGTACTTGTATTATTATTATTATTCTTATATTATTAATTATTATTATTAATATTATATAATGCACTAATTTTTGGCAAATCAAAACATTTTTTCATGCAATTTGAGATGGATGATTTGAAGGGCTTGGGGGGACCATTTCTTGTACAATGGTGGATAAGCTTTTTTGCAGTACAAATGTCGGAAACCTTTTTTTTTTATTTAATTTTAGGTTTTAATAATAATAATTATTATTATTATATTTCTTTTTTATATAAAATTATTATATTATTCTCTAATACTAATGGGTTTTTAATATACTTCTATATGAGAAAACCCTAAGTTTATATTGTATGCATATATCATAAGTAAATAAAGTATTTTTCTTAAGCCTAGTTGATGCATAATGCCTAGAGGAGGTTATTCCTTCTTGTCTTCATACTATTCTTCCCATCTCAATACAAAGAATCATGATTCTAGATTATTACTCATCCATTTATTTATCAAGATTATATGAAGTATGAACATTTTGGTTGATAAAAGGTAAGAATTTTTATTGATTTATGTAGTTTATAGATTATCATTAAGTTGAAAAGTATGCATGAATCTATGTATTTCTTGCAACTAGGTGGTGTTAATTGAGTGTTTGACAAATTTATGTCGAATCGAATTTGTTCAGCTCATTTATTTTCCTTTTTGTGCGCTTTAACTTTTTATATATTTGTTTTTTCAAGGAATTTATGCGCTCAAAACTTTTTACTTATAGGGCCCATCTTGAATAATTTATTATCCACTAGTACAACTTACATAAACATTTGATATTTTACATGTATAGATATGTATATCAATACAAATTATTGATGATATACTTGTAAAGATAAATAGAGAGCTGATACAGTTTCACGACTATAAAGAGATACACAGATCTTTAAAAACACAAATAAATTTTTCGAAAACTTTTATAAGATAGATCTAATCAGGTTAAGTTAAGATGGCAGACGAATCAGATAGACTCGTACCAATAGCTAATGTTGGGAGAATAATGAAGCAAATACTACCCCCAACCGCGAAGATCTCAAAAGGGGCAAAAGAGACTATGCAAGAATGTGTTACCGAATTTATAAGTTTTGTTACAGGTGAAGCTTCAGATAAGTGTCACAAGGAGAATCGAAAGACGGTAAATGGAGATGATATATGTTGGGCCCTAACAACTCTAGGGTTTGACAACTATGGGGAAGCCATAACAAGATACTTGTACAAATATAGAGAATTTGAAAGGGAAAAAGCAGCAAATTGTCAAGGAAAATCAGAAGAAGTATTAGCTCAAGAAAGAGATGAACAAGATCAATTCTTGGAAACATCTTCAAATTTTCCTAGCTTGGAGTTTAGAATCATAGATCCCAAGTCTAAAACCCCTTTCAAAAACCCATCTTATGTTTGCAAAAGGTAAGGTTATTAAAACTACTTATAAATTAATTACAATTAATTATACTAATTAATTAGCATTTTAGACTTTAATTTTACTTTGTTTTGTTGCTTGCTTTACTTGTTTAACTTTTATTATTATATGGAAAATTGATCAAATGATTAAGGTTTTATGTATGATTAAAACTTATAATGATGATTTGATTGAGAAAATTAAACTTGTTTAGTATTTAGTTGATTGTTCTTGTATTCAGTATCATATACTCGGTATATCCCGCTTATTGAATGTTCTTAAATTAAACATGTTTAGTATTTAGTTGATTTAAAAGACATAATCCCTATTTAGTAACACATTTAAATCTTTTTACCCTATATTTATGTCACATAGAGAAATAAACAACCAATAATCATGATATATGTTTAATTTTAGTTACATGAATATAGTTTAAGGGTTTTGATTAATAATACTAATTAAGTAGTTTAAGGGTTAATTTATGTCTGAGATAAGAAAAATTTAATTCAATTTTGAAATTTATTGATTTAGTTTCCTTCGATATAAGACTAAAACATGTGGGTAACTAATTCCATAGTGTTCATTGTACCATAGCATTTAGATTGTGGTCTTATATATCCGACCAAAATTATTAGAGTATATAACGTATATGGGTCCGACTTTAGATAATGACTGGTTGAGGTTTGAATTTATAACATCTTGTCATACTAATTTTGATATCATGCCAAGAAACTAACTTAATTAAAAGCTCAAACTGATCATTAAGAGAACATAATATATTATATACTTTTACAATAACCATAAGGATTTGCTAAGGTCTATGAGTAAATGGGTAGGTTTGATTTTTTGTTAGTATTTCTTGATTGATTGGGTATATGCTTTAATTTCAAATCAATCTATCGGTAATTGCAATTTTAGGAAATCCTTATAATATGAGAACATACATAATCTTCATTATCCCAACTATTGATTATTTTTCAATAATTCTAACTATTGATGAAGTTTGCTGAAAACAATCCCAACTACAGCCGGTTAAGTATCGAATGGGACTGTTTTTCAGCAAACTTCATCAATAGTTAGGATTATTAAAAAATAATCAATAGTTTGCTTTTCATTTCAAAAAAAAATCAATAGTTGAGATTATTTCTGGCCAACAGGTGATAGTTGAGATTATTCTTGGCAAATTTTCCAATTATATATTCATTTATCTGGGACTCTCTTACTGCACTCTCCTATATGGATATAAGTTGTCGTCTATCTTCTCTCCCCAGACCCTTACCATAGTTTGTCTATGAGCGGAATACACTGAATATGATGATGATGTTCGTAATTCCGAAATTCCTTAGTAATATCTGGACTAAAAAGTGTTTAAATTGAGAAAATTTTGTTATTTTAGCTTAATAAAGTATATAACATATTTTGGAGCCGTAAACCTTTTGTTGTAATTTATGTTATATGGAGTACTATATAAGCATGTCTTAGAGTCTAGAATGTATATTTTCTACTTACTATATTGTTCTAATTAAATTATGAATTCCGTTATTTGCATATGATATTAAGTGACTTAATTAAAGATTATGATAATCATGATCTTATAATTGAATAGCTGAATCTGTTTCATAAAAATCATATAAATAAAAGGAAAAAAAAGGTATAGTTAGTTAGCAAAATCCACAATAAATTCACATATGTGATCTGCTTGTATGATTGAAATACTACAAAACAAAATCTATAATATGAAAAGACCCCACTAGTTAAAATTCTTTTCCAATCATATTTTGGGATATCTTTTGTTAATGCATATCACTGGCTTAAAGGTAAAGTCTAAGTAAATAACAGTTATTTGTAAGGTTAATAAATTACCCTCATGTGGTAGGATGTGATAGGGTGAAAGTTTTATTATTTATTTTATCTGTTTGAATTTTTGTTTATTTTAATATTATTTTTTTGTCTTTTTGTAGTGATTTACAAATCCGATTATTGATTAGGAATTTTTGCTGGCTGATGTTAGATTTATCTCTTTCTTGATGATATATGAATGCATTTTTTCAACCATGTCACCATTTTTTTTGAAATGCAACCATGTCAATTTTTTTTAATAGACGTTACGCTGAGAGAAGGGGAACGTAAGGAGAAAAGATCATAAAATCTAAATTTTAGACCTTACTAAGAAAAGTGATACATATAAATATATATTAGGTTCAAAAAATAATACTTGAATCCTTTTTTTATTACATTTTTTACTGTATAATAATAATATAAACAACGTAAAAATACACTATCTAATACTTTATATGTAAATGGGAAAACACTCTAGGAACGAAGGAGCCCTTCTCTTGGCCAATATACAATAGAATAAACAGGGTCGGCTTAAAGAAGAGCACTTTAAACGATCACTTTCATAATGGTCATTTGAGTTTTCTTTCAAAATAATTTAGAAAGTAAATATTAGATTTTTGTCTTTCAAAAACATATTTTTGCTCTTTTAATAAATTTATAGCTATGTTTTTCTTTTTCATTAATTCTTAATTGTTTTAATTAGCTTTTGTTTTCACATTAAAACCAAGAAATAAGATAAGTGGAGATAAATATGTGAATGTTTTATTATGCGAAAAACATATACGAACACTAACTAATTTTTTTTTGTTTCTAAAACTGTTTAAATTTTATGTTTTTATGTTCAAAATTTTGATTTTTTTTTTTTTATATTTTCACTCTTAATCTTTATGTTCTAATCTTTAGAAATTAGAAGTGGGAGTTGCAGATTATGTTTTTAGGTATTTAGTTAGAATCTCACGTAATTTTCTATGAGCGGGATACACTGGATATGATGATGATGATGAGTTAGAATCTCACGTGAATTACTGTGAAGCTAAACTGTAAATCCAAAGTCGCAAGTCTTGCTTTGGGTGGATATATTTGAGTTTGTTGTGTTTTGGTTGAAGTCAAGATTCATGTTAGCTGAATAACAAAACACTATGGTAGACTTTTTGATTGATCAATATGAATCTCAAGGGATTGATTAACTACCTCTCCCAGCTCTCTCTCTTCTCTGTTTGGTTGGGGAATTACTTGCTATTAAACATTTTCCTAGTTTGAGAGACTGTTTCACAAAGATGTTATTTGCTAGTAACACTAGCTAATTTCGTCCATTTATTGGTGCCCCAGGGCCCAGGGGACTCTAACCCGATCTGAACCTAACCCGAAAAAAGTGGGTTTGGGTTGAGATTTTTGACCCAATTAATTAAATGGGTCGGCCCGACCTGATCTGTTTATTAAATGGAATATTCAGGTAAAAATTTTAAACCTGAAAAAAACCTGTATAACCCATATGTTAAATTCAAGTTAAATCATTAATTGAGTATTTAAGCTAAACTTAATTCATTTAAAATTTTCTTATTTTTCATAGTAAATACAAAATAAAAAACAAAAAATTATGAAGTTAAAATTAAAACCTAAATAATTAGATTTAATCAACGTTAAAAATCTTAAAACGAAAACAAAAAATTATAAACGGATTAAGTGGGTCGAAATCGGGTCAACATGATCTGTTGCAGGTCGGGTCAAGGTTGTGATTTTTGACTCAATCAACTAAATAGGTTGGGTTTGGGTCAAGGGTTTCATAACCTGTTTATATATGACCCGAACCCGGAACGACCCAACCTGATCTGTTTGACAGGCCTTATATATATATATATATATATATATATATATATATATATATATATATATATATATATATATATATATATATATATATATATATATATATATATATATATATATATATATATATATATATATATATATATATATATATATATATATATATATATATATATATATATATATATATATATATATGCATTATTTATATTCAAAAAAAGACATTATTTGCTTATGGCATCATTGCTTGCTGTTTCTCAAACCCAATTTTCAAAATATAAAAGTTAATAAAGTATAGACTAGAGTAAAAATAATAATACTCCCTCCGTTCTTATATGTGTGTCCTATTTGAAGATTTCACACATGAAGTATTAAGATAGTGGGAGCAAGTATTATGGAACGGAAGAAGTATTAAGATAGTGGGAATCTTTGTTGATTGCAGGTATTATTTTATTATAATAGTGGTGTAAATTAATGATTGTATCGATATTATGAGAGAGAAAATATAAATTAAATATTATAAATGGGATATTAGAAGAGAGAGGGGGTGAAAAGAGGGTATCAAAACTTTCATTTTAGGAAATGAGACAAACATATGAAACTACCCGTTATAATAATTTGGACAATAAAAAAAGAACGGAGGGAGTACATAGAATTTATAAATTATTTTATAATCTATAGCAATATTTTAAGTATTATGAAACAAACAAAAGAAAAGCGCTGTAAATATTTTGAATGAGGGATAAGTGGGCATGGGCGGACCCAATTAAGTGACAAGGGGGTACAGTTGTACCCCCAGTTTGAAAAAAAAAATTCAGAAAAAAAAAATAAAAAAAAAAATAGAAATCCTATGCTAACGGACAGAAGAGAAAACAAAGGGTCAAATGAAGAAACCCTCATTCCTGCTGTCTCTCTCACTCTCTCGGTTCTGTTCATCTCCTTGAAACCTCAACTTTGTAAAACAGCATTCAGCAAGCTGTTCCACTAATTATCCATCTTCTACAATAGTATTGGTGTTATACTCTTTCTCTACTGCCAAATCGTGGTTCTGGACATCAGTGAGTTCTTTTACTGAAATTTTGATTTTTTTTTTCTGAAGTAATTTCGTTCAACATATGGTGTATTCGATTTTCAATCGAGGTTTTATTGGTAGGATTACTAGGATAAACTAACCTAATTTTTATTCTGTACTTTTTATCTCTTATCCTACCATTAGTGAGGATACTCGTTGCTCAAACTCGAAAAGTTGTTTTGAAAAATTTAATTTAAAAAATTCCATTTTTGCTCGTTGTCTTTTAAAAATCTCACATTTCGATTATTTTTTAAAAATCTAACCTTTATGCTAGTTTTTCTCTTAGTAATTCGACATTTTGGTTTTTAATTTGTTTAATGTTAGATGTTGCAAGTAACTTAACGAGGCCAGTACTTTGAGCAGTATAAAGGTTGGAATTTTTTTTAAAAGAGAATGAGAAAGAGTGAGATTTTTAAAATTAGATTTTTCTTTTGTTATTTCTAAACATGTTTGTGTTAGTTATATTTGAAGGACTCAACATACTGTATTAGAAATTTTTCACAAAATTTAAGAAGCATTTTTCAAAAATTTATCTTTTTTTTTCTTGGATTTTTCTATTTTTATTTAAAAAATCTTTAGATGACAACATTATCTTTGAATTTTTCACAATTGACTTGCATGAGTTGGTCAGAATATTTGAAAAAATTTTCGCCCATCGTTTGTGATGCTAGAGACTTTGAGTTGATTAGGGTTCATTCCTTCAAGTGTCACATGACTGCCCAGCGCAAGTATTTTTACTTTTATTTTTATTTTTATTTTTAATATGGGGTAGGTTGATGGGAGGGGAGGGCTAGGTGAGATTCGATGGCAAGACCTCGTTTGGAATTCCTGGGTCCGCCACTGTATGACGTTCGTGTTTTGTACCCTCAATTTGAAATTTCTGGCTCCGCCTCTGTAAGTGGGGATAAGTATATGGTGATATATTTTTGTCACTAGCACACAACTTGATTTTACAAGTGAAAACCTTTTCTTATGACACTTTGGATGCAAAACTAGACATCTTATTAAATTGGGTATTTGAATTTGAAATATTTGTCGGTGAATTTTCACGTACAATTAATGTATGATGTAGATGGTTTTGTGCTAAGTTAATTATACTTTTTTTGTCGTTTTTCTTAAAAAATTTCTGTCTTTTTTAATTTATCTCAAAAGTATATTAAAACTTTTTTATATCTCTTTCAAAAAAAAAAACTTCTTTATATAAATGTTTATCATTTTATACTTAGTATTTCATTTATAGAAGTTATGATAAAGGTATTAAGAGAGATAAAAAAACGACATATGACTATAGTCCTAAAAAAAAGTTGTGACCCTCAGTTTAAGAGAACCTACAATGCAAACAAAAATAAGATAAGACAAGTATTAAGGCTAAAAACATAAACTAATGATATATAAGAACGATCGTGATGACCCAAATAATAAACAAGGAAAAGATAATTATCGATGGTTTATACGAATTCGGCATTTCCAAATGGTTTTATTTCTAATTAGGTCTTTAGAGAGGTGTATCTTGTTCATATCATTCCTTATTTGTTCGTTGTTCCTCGCATATTTTCTTCAGAATACGTTATATACTAAAATACCACGAGTTCTCTTTCCATAAAATGTGATGTTCTCCACCCTTCTCACGGCAAGTGCGTGATCTTTTTTTGCACATGTCAAACCATTTTAAGCAATATATTTTCACACATCTTTGCAAAGATGGGTGCAACCCTTTATCTTTCTCTCAAAATCTAGTTGTTGATCTTATCCATGATGGTATGGCCACACTTGCACATCCACCCTAATATATCGCATTTTGTTACTTTTATTTTATGCTCATATATGTTCACAACTGACTGACATTATGTCCTATACAACAAGATAGATCAAACTGCAACTCAATAAAATTTATCTTTTAGTCTATAAGAAAAGCTTCTATCACATTGCATTTTAACGGTTGCTCTTTAGTCATCATTCTAACAATTCAACTTGAATTCGATGCATTTAAATTCGAAATAATGAATAAAGCAATTTTTATTGTTGTCAAAGAATAATCTAAGAAACTTTAAACATGTATTTTTTAAATCAACCAATTATGTACTAATTCCTTTGTGAGCTATTAAGTGAATTAAATTGAATAGCTAAAATGAGATTGGATTGAATTGACATTAAGAATTGCAAGTAAAACCAAACTTAATGAAATAGTGAAACATGAAAATAAAAACGGTATGCTCAACTAAATATATTTTTATGTTAACCATTGTTTTTATGATAATTTTTTTTGATTTATATACTTTTAACACTTTGACTTCACTACAACAAACTTAGCTTTTTGCGACATTGGATTTAGTGGCATTTAAAAAATGTCACTAATTCATATTTTTAGTATAATAATTATTAGTTTTTATTTTAAATATTACTATGAAAGTGCTTTAGCGACACTTAATATAGTCTTTAGTGGCATATGTAATTGTCACTATAGTCTATAGTGGCATTTGTGGGAAATGTCACTAGATCCTATGTCGCTAAAAGCTTTAGTAAGACTTTTTTATATGCTACTAAAGGGTCTAATAAATGTCACTAAATCCTATGTATACACTATAAGAAATTTGAAATAGCGACATTTAAATTAAATGTCGCTAAATATATGCCACTAAAAGCAAATTATGTTGTAGTGCTTTCACTGTTTATGTGTTGTTTGACTTTTTATAGTAAACTATTTTACATAAAAAATAGTTATGTGAAAGAGAATCATAAGTTAGCGTAGTGGTTAAAGACTTTTCGATTTTTCATCCTTGAGAGTTATGACAAGAAATTGATTCTTTTAACCTAGTGGTTAAGACTTTTATATAATTTTAACTTATGTGTAGTACTAGAGAAATTAATAATTTAAAAAATTAAATTGATATGTATATTTTGAGAAGAATTGCAAGTAAACGAAACGTGAAAAAAGAACTCATCTTTAATTTTAAATAAAAGTTTAAAAGTTGAACGGACTCCTCATCTCGGGACGTACAAAAGACTTTGTTGATCAAGATCTATCATTTACTATGTCATTGTACTATATGGATCATATGTCACCTTAAGTTCTTAACCAGTTATTGGATGCACGTTTTTTATGTTCTAGTTTGGTTGCAATGTAAAGTCACTATCTATCAAATATTAAGGGAGATAAATGCTACTCCTAGGACATTTGACATTATGTTAGATAGAAGGTTTTGTCCTTCAATGTTCTTTTGGTAGTTAGTAGTTATGTTTAGCATTTACTTAGATCACATCTTGTATGAGAATATCTCCTTTTATGGGTATGAATTGTTGTCGTCTTCTCTTTTCAGACCTTGTCTATATATGGTTTTCTATGAGCGGGATCAACTGGATAGGATGATGATGATGATGACATCTTATTTGAGAACATCTCATGATGAGACGAGTTCATACTAAATACTAATAGTCCATTGGTAAAAAAAAAAAAAAATTGAATTCTCACGTACAGGAAACTGTTTCATATTTCCAATTTTAACTTTATTTTTTTTAAATAGTTTGAACTGATCCAATTGAAGTCGTCCCACAGTGAAACAGTTTCAATTAAGAATTGTCGTTTGTTAGTTTTATATACTTTTTAGTTACTATTTACTCATCATTCTTATTTCATCTATGGTATAGTAAAGGTTGGCTTTGAATTAAAGACATAGAAATTGTCAAAAATAAATTAATTTTTGCTCGAACCTCAAATTAAACTGAACTGTTATGTATTTTTAAATATGACACATTCGATATAAATACTAAAAATAAACCCAATTGTTATTTATCTTATTCCAATTGTTTGACTTAAAAATTTGAAAATGGTTATAAACAATAGCTCATTTTATTTTTAGTAAATATATCTAATATTTGAGTTTATTCAACAATAAAATAATTAGTAGATTTATTTTTATTGGATCAAGCAAAAGTTTTATATTATTAACAATTTCCTCACTAAAATTACCTTTTATGTATACTAATAAAACTAACTAAAATTTAAATTCTCATTTATCTTGAGGAAGAAGACTGAGAATTTCATGATATGAATTTTTTGTTTAGTTTATTAAACAAAATTTAATAAATGACACAAATGAATATCTAAATATTATTAAAAAAAAAATTTAACAAAAAATTTAATATCTAAATGTTATTCAAAGTACACTCTAAGCAGCTTTGCACAAAGCTTTTTTTTGTGGTCCACCTTATATTCATGTGATCCACCAATATAATTAATCAAACCGAAGCTGTTAATCAAAATTTAATTTTGTTTAGTGCTTTTAACTCTGGGGTCTCAATCCTTATCGATCAAGAACAAAGTGAATTGGGACCATTTCATGATATCCTTGGTTTTTAATTTTTTTTCTTTCCTATGTATTATATTTATTTGGAAAATTCCACGTGTTAATACTGAGGTTTTGAGTTTTCTATGTGGTAACTAAAACTTTTAAAAAATTCACACGATAACTTTAAGGTTTACCAAATTGTTCCACTGTGACATTTTTGCATGTACATAAAACGTTAGCAAATGTTAATTTCGAAGCTTTAGGCTGCTGTATACATATTTATGCGATGCACCATTTCAAATTTCATTAGTTTCAACCTTTTTCCCCAAAATATAAACCCTAACTCATCATTTTAAGTGCTATATATTTGAATTTGGGGGGAAAATGTGATTTGGGTGAAAGATGGTATAGTTAACGTTAGAGTTTATGTTTTGTGGGAAAAGGTTGAAACTGATAGAATTTGAAAAAGTTAGTCGCATAAATAACGTACAACAACCTTAAAGCTTCGAAATTAACGTTTGCTAACATTTTATTTGCATGTTCAGACGAGATTTTGGTATATATCTCGAATCTTATTAATTGCGTGTTCGGATAAGTTTTGGGTATAATATCTTGAACCTAAATAATTTTTAAATGCAGTTTATTTAGGATCAAATAAAGTCAATTCAAATCGAGTCATATAAAGTTTCAGTTAATTGAATCAATTATGTAATCAACATCAAAATGTCTCTTTTTAACTTCTTCCCTCAGGTTTTTGTGCACCTCATGCTTTCCCCGACAATTGCTGGCATTCACAATAAGTCCAACCTAATTGAACATGGTAATCGAGCCGACGGTTCGATCAAAAATTAAAATGGTAGCTCCGAAAAGATTTATAGCATTCCTACCATGATTGATTAATTTCACATGCGAACTTGACAGGGGTTCACATGTGAGGGGGTGTTGGAATGATTTATTCTACATCGACAATTTAAAGATGGTGTGCACACTTTATAAGCTATTGGAGACCTTCTTCCCATTGTCAATTTGGTTTTGGGATATTATATACCTCCTTGGCTTGTGAAGTGTGTACACTTCATGTCTTTCCCGATAATTACTGACATTAATAATAAGTCCAACCTAATTTAACATTTTTTAGACTAAGTAATTTCTTGAAACTCCAAAGAAAATGCCCATACTGACAACTGAATATTCTTTTTGTTATCGTAATAAAGTAAATAAATCAGATTATTATAGTTTTAGTAAGTACCCTAAACAAGGGTTTCTTTAAGGGGACCACATTTTGTTCAATATAATCTTTTTGCCTTTTTTTAAATTCTCTGAAAGAAAGATGTGAAAAAACTTCTTTTGATGGAGATCTTTTTTTTTTTTTTGACAAAGCATGCTTGGAAGTACAAAGAGAATAAAAGGCATATGTCATGCATGAGCTAGCAACCAAGAAAAGAAGAATTTAGTGGCATATTATAATTATATGTAGTATAATTTAATCTGTTCTCTAATGTTCTTATCATTTGGAAGGAGAGAAAAATTTGGTTAAGATTTTTGAGAGATGTATAGAAGATATAAATTATATCTATGTGAAATCTTGTTAATTTATTTTATTGCATAGTTTTTTTATCGTATTTTTCTATAGTTTTTATAATATGTATTTAGAGAAATTGAGACTTAAAAATTGTATTAAAAACTGTGTATAAAGTAAACATGAAGAAAAAAAGGGATCGAGTACTAATTACAAATATGAATATCATAGGACATTTCGTTACCACATTAACATTAAAATAGTCTTATATATTGGGAGTTTGGGGAAGTCGATTATACGTCATCTTACCCTTATTAGTGATGATAAAGATGTTTATTTCGATTTAATAAATATAATCTGTAGTTCTACGTAAATAAGAATCACACATATTTTTTAAAAATCAAAATGCTTAAGTATCACACAAATTCTTACTGTAGACGGTCTTTGCCATAAACTACTCGTCTTGGATCAGCCCAATTATAAACTCAATTTCTAATTTTCAATATTTTAAATAAAAAAATAAAAATTGCATTTAAACATTGGGTTGAGCTATTTTAAATAGTTGTCTTCGCCATAGACGGTCTCTCAAAAGAATTAGTTTTATTCCTTAGAGGAAGAAATCAAATCAAATTAACCATATTGAAAAGAATAAATTAGGGCATAAAATCTTGGCATCAACCTTCACTAGTTCTTTTCCTTGGACACGTGGCTCGTTGGCAATGGTGCAAATGTACTAATCCTATCTTGTCAAATTACTATGTATGGGTTTGCTAATTCATTCATGGCTTGCCTAGTTTATAACATAGATAGATCTTGTTTGGATTTGTCCTAGAATTTCTATTTTCTTAAGACATGTTCTTAATTGAGGGAAAAATGACAAACTAAAACCTAGGTATAGTACCCAATTGTTTCCTTCTAAAAGACACGTCCTTAAGGAAATAATTGGGTACATAGATTTTAGGTTGCTGGTTTTCCCTTAATTAAAAGCATATATCTTAAGGGAATGGATATTCTAGTAGAGATGAATATGTGTCTTGGATCTTAAGGGTTTAGACCCGATTTAATGATCCAAGCTAATCTTAATTTATGGGTCTGGGTCCACCTATTTTTGGACCCTAAAGGTTCGAATTGTATCTGGATTCATGATCTTATGGAGCGGGCCGGGTTCAGGTTCACACTTTTGAGACCCAAATTCGACCCAAATCCGACACAGATTGTACCCTTTTTCTTTTTTAAAAAATAATATAAAAACTATTATGTGTATTTGTTTAGTTTGTTTGATTTGAAACTTTGTCTGTTTCTGTAATTTGGTATGTAGTTGCATTTGTACTTTGAAAATTGAAAGATTTGCTGAATAGTTCGTTTTAAGAACTTGAATGGTAGAAAAATTCGTATATTTAACCTCTAAATTAATATAAAATATTATAACATTCTTATTGATCGAATTTTTTTTTTCTTTTGCGAAAAAAATAGTTCTGGACTTTGATGCAGACTAGGGTTAAAGTTCGGTCTACGGTTTAGACTTTCATCGAAACCAAATCGAATCATACTTTATTCGGTCTCCATATTTTCAGACCAAATCGAACCAAATTAGTTTCTAGACCGAACCAAATCGAACCGTATTTTGTTTGTAGATCAAACCAAACTGCCCAGACCGAATTTCCTAGGCCGAATTTTTCTTTTTGGGTCGAATAACAATTTAAACTACAATTACAATAACTATGACAATAGCAAATCATATAAGATTGCTAATAATAGACATAACACAAAATCTCACAAGAGACGGTCTATAGGATAGACCACAAAATTGGGCCAGCCCATTTCCCTTAACTGATTTTTTTTTATTATAATATCAATTATATTATGTTATAATCCTAAATGTAAGGTATTATAACCTCGAATATACTATTCTATAACCCCAAATATAAGTTATTATATAACCCCAAATAAATTTTTTTTTTTCAAAAAAAAAAAAAAACCCCAAATAATTTATTATAACCCCAAATATACTATGTTATATTTTGGGCTGGGCTTCATGGATTCCGTATATAGAATAGACCGTCTCCCATGAGACTTACTGAACATTTATATACAAATAATTCTCCCTTCCTCTCACTTTCTTTTCTACTATTTTCGTATGATCAAAATTCCTTCTATGGGATACGTATAGACTATAGAGGTGTTCAATGGGCTGGATAAGGGCCGGGCCGGACCGGATTGGGCCTTACAAAAAATAAAATGGGCTGAAAATGAGCTGGGCTTTAAAATTCGTCCCAAACTGGCCCGGCCCATTTTTAATTGTGAATAGTTTAGAATTAATGAATATAAGTGTATAATAATGAATACTACTCTACAATATAAACGTAACAACAAAATTAAATTGAAAATATTCTAATGACTATGAGATCAAAAGAAAAACCAATAATATTGATAAAATAATTAAATAATTAATTAATAGTGGTATGCAATTGCATAATCTTTATTTAATCTAACCTACAAAAAATTAAATTCTGAAAAAATAAACATTATTTATTTCCTAAACTAAAAATAAAATCAACCATGAACAAATGAAACTAGACTATATATACTCCATTATTGATTACGGCTTCTTAGCTTTGACGGAGGAGCAATGGGGCCCGCGGTGGTTCGAAAATCTCGTACAACGACATCGTTTGGACACAAATGAAACAACATCGTTTCGTCTGATTCATTGATAGAATGGTTAAACTTAAAGCAAATATCACATCGTGGTCGTGTATGAACATCATCGTCAATACTACTATTACTTCTTTCATCACCAGTAGAATGAGAACCATGATTACTACTAAACCGCCTTAAGCCTCCATGATCCAATTTCGATGGATAGAAAAAATATATTGAATTCAATCTCAAAGAATTATTATTCCAATCTATCTCTTCCGCTTCTACCATTTCTGTTGTATTCCTTTCACGAAACAAAAAATTAGGAAACATTTCACCTGTAACTTCATTTTTTATCGTTGAGAAAAAAAAATCATTGATTGCGATTGTAGTTTGATGATTATTTTGATCATTGTGCTCCAAATAAACTGTAATTTCATGAGGTATTAATTCATACAAATCAGGGTTTATTTCAATCGGAAATGAACCGCAATCTGATTCTGTTTGACCATTTAAGAATTTCACTCTAACAAGAATACTTACAAAATTAATCGACGCCATTAGAACTATTCTTAATTCAAACTGAAAAGGTAATAAAGAAGGGTTTTTAGGATTGAATAGCTAATAAAATTTTTTAGGGGGTTTTATATTTATTTTCAGAAAATAATAAGGGAGAATTATTATTGGAAAGTATATATTGTTTTAGGGAATTGATAGCCAATTATATAGCCTGTCTGTAGGGTTTTATATATTTTTTTTAAGAGAAAAAAAAGGAGAATCATTCGGAAATAGGGTTTTAGTAGTACAAAAACAAAAGGTAATTTTGATATTTTCAGAGTATTATTCGGAAAATATTGTATGTTATCAAATTAAAAAAAAAAAAAAGATTTTTATTTGTTCCATATTTAGTGGGCGCGCGGTTATCAATAGAAATTGTAGGAAGTAGTTTTTTTTTTTTTTTTTTTTGAGGTAATTGTAGGAAGTAGTTACTACTTACTAGT
Source organism: Amaranthus palmeri (assembly GCA_019776075.1). Lineage (NCBI taxonomy): Eukaryota > Viridiplantae > Streptophyta > Magnoliopsida > Caryophyllales > Amaranthaceae > Amaranthus > Amaranthus palmeri. The sequence goes on along the minus strand of JAAKBH010000037.1, from coordinate 503,351 downwards.
TATCATGGATCAGCGGTTATTATCACGTTATTATAGGATTTTTTTTTAAGAAACTTTATAATAGGAATTAATTCTCATTATTTTTTAATTATTTACAAGTAAAACTTAAAAAGAAAAACACAAATCCTTGTGAGAGACAGTCTTTATGAGAGACCATCTATAATTGAACTGGCCCATATAGGTAAATGTAGAGTAAATTAGATATTAAGCTTTAATGGGCTGGGCCTGAAAGGCGTCTTTCAGGAGACCAGCTGTAGACATAATGTCTTACAAAGTCATTCAAAATAACAAATCTTGCAAAATACTAATCAAGTGTGGGAGTGAGACGGCGTTAGTACATGTATTATCAAGGGTTAGGGTTTTCAATTTTTTAGGTTTAGAATGTATTAGGCTTGGGCTAATACATTAATGTTAGTGGGATATATGTAATTTCTTAAATATTTCGATTTGCGGTCTAGAAATTCGGTTTGCGGTTTTTGAAAAATCCCAACCTTAATATTTCGGTTTTTGAATTTTCAAACCTAATCCAAACTAAATTTAAAATTCATCAAACCATATTTGTTATTCGATTTGCGGTTTTAATCCGAATAAGTATCACCCCTAATGCAGACTCTAGACCTATTAAATTCTAAGGCTCTAGGTCTAGATCCAAATGTTTTTGATCCTATAGATAATCTAGGTCCAATAAAAAAATAAAATTTTAATTTGAGTCTAATCTAAGTTCCAGCCTCATCTAAATTCAACTCATACCCATCCTTAATTTATGGGTGAACTTAGAGAAAAGAAAGCAAACCTACTTAAAAGACTAAATTAGGTTCACCCTACTTTAGCTTGATATGTATGCAATAGACTCTCCTAACAAGTGTTTCCATCGTGTCATTTAAAAAATAAAAGATGGAAGTGTTGGCATATAGTTTTAACAACTATTCATATGTTATAACATATATATTCAAATGCTATAATTTTAAGACAAAAAACTACTCACTCTAGAAACAACTTATTTTAGGTTAAATAAGTAAATTCAATTAAAATTTGAAAGAATTATTTGTCAAATACATCATTAAAGTTGGTCGATTTGGTCGATTTACCAAACATTAGCATTAGATGGATTGACCACCGTTTTATCTTCTATACCTAAATAAACTTAGACGTAGTATAATCTCCTCCATGGTGAATCTGAAAGCACCAACGAGTGACGAATTTTCGTGTATAACTACTCAATCAACTCAAATATGCATCAAACTATAAGCACTCTATAGGTAAAGATTCAAACGATTTCACCATGATGTTGTTGAGGAAAACAGTTATGCACTCCAAGATAATTTATAGGAAAAAAGTTTTCAAACTATATCATCAAGAACGGCTTCCACAAAACCCCAACCGTCATCAGTATCGGGTCCAATCCAGTATCCGGTTAACATTCGAGAACAATGACTTACATCAGAATGAAACGGAAATTGCACGAATATATCATTAGATGGTACATTAACTACATAACCTGCATCCAGACTATCTGCTGCAGTAAATTTCTTGATGCACATAGATGAGCTGACTCTGAATGCTGTGTGAGCATAAGATAAGATATCAGAATCACAGTACAGGGAAAGTTTGTACACAATTCTTGCATAAGAAAACATAAAAAATAAATTTTATTATTCCGATACCCTTAAGTAGCTCTCACCTAGATAATGTACATCGATATTTTGAATGTATTACTTTATATAAGAAACATTAATAATGTGATTGGAATGCTATTCTTGGATGATGAAACTATTGTCCATAATAAGTGGCTGAAAAAAATACAATACAAATTGGTAACTAAGAGGTATTATACAATAGTTCACTATTCCAAACTAGAGATACTTGACGAGATTGTTTTATCAACCATCCATAACAATTTATTATCCCGCGATTTCTGTTTTGTTCGATATAAGAAGCCTAGCGAGTATTAGTGGATCAAAAAGGGCAACAATGTACAATAGGTTTCTTTAGTCAGCTGTAACAGTCATAATATAACTTATAAGCATCTTTTTCCAATTCCCTTAAGGCAAAAGGTAAAAACAAACATGGTGACTTATAAAAGAAAAATGATGAAAAAGCATAAAAGCCACCAGTTCTATGAGAAGAAAAACTAGATCATGATGAAGATAATAAAAGGAATTTGAAGGGATTCTATAAGAGAAAATTAGGCATTTAGGCTAGCCGAAGCAAAAATCACAAAAATATTATGAAGAGAAAAAAAACAGCTACCAAAGGTACAAAAAGAAAACTTACATGTTTTTCTAGAACACAAACTTGAAGGTACACACTGAGCATTTGTTATAGGCTTTAGTTCCTGAAGGAAGGCATTTATGCCAAATATCAGTAAAACCAAGAAGATTAAATCAATCATTAAACCAAAACGAAATAGATGGTATTGTCCTTCAAAAGTATTCTGAAGTAGAAGGATGTTTTATCATGGGGTTTAAGTGGATCCCTTCAATTTCCTTCCCTTTCCCATCCAAATATACTACACTAGAGCTGACTCTACTTCCCATTCCTTCCCCCCAAAACAAAAAATATAAGGGTTTTTTTTATGAAAAACAGCCTCAAAGTTTACCCTTTTTAAGAATTACAGCCTCAAAGTTTTTTTTTTATGAATTACAGCCTCAAACTTTTAAAAGTGACCAGTATTACGGCCAAGTTACCGTTGACCACCCTGTCAACCGTTGACCAAGCCTTCTTCCCGGTTACTAACCCTTTTTCCTTTTTTTTTTGAGTTTTCTTTTTTCTTTTTTCTTTTTTTTAATTTAATTCCTTCTTTCTCTTCACATCTTCATCCTCTCCCTTCTTCTTCTCCATCATCTTCATCCTCTTCATCCCTAATAAACTTCAAACACTCCATTAATCTTCAAAGTCACCATTTATCTTTAAAGACCCAATTTCTCTCCTATTAAGTAAATTGGGTATTTCCAATTTCTCTCCTATTAATCTTCAAAGTTACATATCTTTTTTAAGTAAATTGGGTCTTTTCTATTAAAATTAGGTCTTTCAAAGAAATCTATGGGAGATTGAAAGACCCAATTTGCACTTTCTTCTTGAATTTCAGAAAGATGATTTTGATGGTGGAGAAGAAAATTAATGAAGAAGAAGACCTAAATTGTCTCTTGATGTGTATTTTATTTTCTGGGTTTTTCAATGATGGAATTTTGAATAATGTTTAAAGACCCATTTTCTCTCCTATTAAGTAAATTGGGTCTATTCAATTTCTCTCCTATTAATCTTCAAAGTTACATATCTTTTTAAGTAAATTGGGGCTTTCCTATTAAAATTGGGTCTTTCAAAGAAATTTATGGGAGATTGAAAGACCCAATTGCACTTTCTTCTTGAATTTCAGAAAGATGATTTTGATGGTGGAGAAGAAGATTAATGGAGAAGAAGACCCAAATTGTCTCTTGATGTGTATTTTATATTCTGGGTTTTTCAATGATGGAATTTTGAATAATGTTTAAAGATCCAATTTCTCTCCTATTAAGTAAATTGGGTCTTTTCAATTTCTCTCCTATTAATCTTCAAAGTTACATATCTTTTTTAAGTAAATTGGAGCTTTCCTATTAAAATTGGGTCTTTCAAAGAAACTTATGGGAGATTGAAAGACCCAATTGCACTTTCTTCTTGAATTTCAGAAAGATGATTTTGATGGTGAAGAAGAAGATTAATGGAGAAGAAGACTCAAATTGTCTCTTGATGTGTATTTTATTTCTTGAGTTTTTCAATGATGGAATTTTGAATAATGTTTGAAGAATTGTGATCTGGGTTTTTTTTCTTGCATTTTTATATGATGATACAATTTTAAAGTTGAATTCTTTGATGATTTTAAGAGACCAATGATTGATTTATCATATACCCATGTTTGAGTATTCTGCAACAACAACAAAACGCAGGCACAATTACAAAGAGATTAACCCAGAATTTTAACCCAAAATTTTAAAGAAAATCAAAAAACAGTAATATTCTTTAATGAAGAGATTAACCCAGAATTTTAATGGAGAGTAACGTTAAAATCAAAAGAAAACGAAAATCAATAATTTTAATCTATTTCACTAAAATTTGCGAAAAGTTGGAAAGAAATCTAGGGTTTGGAATTTGGAGAGAAATTGGGTCTTTGAAGATTAATGATGACTTTGAAGATTAATGGAGGATGAAGAGGATGAAGATGATGGAGAAGAAGGGGGAAGAGGATGAAGATGTGAAGAGGATGAAGGAATTAAATTAAAAAAAGGAAAAAGAAAAAAGAAAACCCAAAAAAAAAGAAAAAAGAAAAAAGAAAACTCAAAAAAAAAGGAAAAAGGGTTAGTAACCGGGAAGAAGGCTTGGTCAACGGTTGACAGGGTGGTCAACGGTAACTTGGCCGTAATACTGGTCACTTTTAAAAGTTTGAGGCTGTAATTCATAAAAAAAAAACTTTGAGGCTGTAATTCATAAAAAGGGTAAACTTTGAGGCTGTAATTCATAAAAAACCCAAAATATAAAGATGCTACAAAGGCCCCAAGTGTAATCACATGAATAACATGTCAAATGACTCCCATTAACTTCTGCACAAAAAAAATACAACTTTTCCAAGCCTCAATCTCAAAAGACAGGGCTGCCAAAATCCTCCCAATCCCAAGTAGATAATGGAGAAAAAAAAAACTGCTGAGAAATTGATTAGCATTACAGTTTGTATCCTGATATAAGGTAATAAGCAAAGCTAATTGAAAACAATTTTAGCCACATTCAATTCAAGAAAACAACACCAATAGGGAATTGTTTCAACTGAAACCAACAGCATGTTCCGTCTTTTCCACATCACATCCACTGAAGACCTTTCTACTACTTTAAATCATGTAAAAGAACATTTAAAAACACAAACACGACATAGCTATTGGGTTGGGCACAAAACATCCAAGTAAACCTCTTCAATACACAATCACCATCATAAGTAACAAATGAAATTGCCAGTTACATCACAGCCACAAAAGTGAAAAGAGAGGTATACTAGAAGACTCGAGTCAGGGTGAAGGTTATTATTTGTGCACCTTAAATCAAGGCATAATTGTTGACGGTTGATATTTTGTAAAGGGAGTTCGAAGGCATCATGAAGAGTGAAAGAAGCACATAGCTTGAACAAGCATTCAGATATTAAAATGAGCAAAAAAGCACAATAGCATACGCAAGGTCAAGGAGGAGGCAAGTGCTTGAATGAGCACTAGTATTCTAAAACAAGCAACCCTTTGTTCGGACGAGCATGACTTTGCCATGGGCATGGTTTGTGTGCTCAAACGAGTACGCGGTACACTCGATTGCAGGACCATATGAGGAAAATCCTATCTATCCTGAGGATTTATCATCTCAAATTGATCTTATCATTAATAACACCACTGGTATAAAAAAAACACCCCTAACTCTAGTTTATTTCACCTAGACGGAAAAGTTAAGAGACAAGTTGGATGTTTTGAAAGCCTACAAGAATCTCTAACCATATTCACATCAACCCTATATATATCTTCTCTATAGTAAATTTTACTCTTATGAGTTTCTGTGATCAAGAGCTCTAAGTTTAGTTGCCAATCAATAAAACAAAAGCACTAAAGAGAATGTAGCCCTAGTTGAGTAAGCCTCGTAAATCTTAGTGTTATTCATTGCTTTTCCCATTCTTGACCTGATTGTTACTTCAGAATTCTTGTTTTATGTTTTATATTGACAGTAAAGACTCAACCACCTACATCGCCTCTAAAGACACAGAATATTCAACGAAACTAATTGGAATTACGGAACATGGCTTACTAGAACTAATTAGATAGTGAAAATTGTGAGGAAATGATGAAAAAATTGACTGAAATAACTTTGGGAGAACAAGCTAACTCTCAAGTCAGCCAACTTAACAACTAATATAAACCAAAAATACCTACTCCGAGCTTACGGGCAATGCACCAAACTAAAACGGAAATTATTCCAATTAAATCAGCAATTTTAGGTTTCAAAACAGAAATGAGCCATAAAATCCCAATTCATCCCGATTCCAGTTCAAGTATAAGCAAATACACGTAAATTTGTGGCCAAGGATGATACTATTAGAAAATTGCGCTCCATAAAAACAATAAACTGAAGCAGAATACTAGTAATTCACTGAAAATGAGCTACAAATCGAATATTTCAGAAACTGTACAGTTGACAGTATAGATAAGGGTATAGAGAGAGAAGCAGAATTACTCTGGAAAAAGCAAGGATTGACAATGAGAAGTTAACTGCTATCAGCCACGGCATTGCCTCGATCGAGCGAACCCGCTCGCTATCTCTGTACCGCTCTTTTGAGTCGTTTTCTGAGTTCCCTGTGTTCTAGAGAATGCGTAAAAATGGATGCACCGGCATTGGATTTTTTACGGCAACATTAACCGTCTAAAGTTAGTTTAGCTATTTATGTTTGAGTCTAAAGTTAGTTTAGCTTGCACTCACTAGTAGCGAACAAAAAAATTGATTTAAAAAATTAAAATTGTTTGTTCACAGTTATTAACTGTGAACAATAGGGATAAAATGTCTTACCGTCTCAGTTAACTTGTTTTTAATTTTTTTTGTCCCTCCCTTCTATTGTTATGACATTGTCTGTCTTTTTAAATAATTTTGACTTTTTGAATCAATTTTTTTAATTCGTTGTTAGTAATTGCGATTTAACCTAACCTTAAGCTCAAACATAAGGACACTTATTTTTTAAATTAAGTTTATTTGAAGCTTTTTTTTTTTAATTTGCTTATTTCTTTCACATTCTCACCTTAGCTCAGACATTTGTGCCATGTACTATTGAGCCTACAAGAGCCCAAAGGCCCCAAATGTTCAATTAGTATTGAGTTGAGGCCGGGTAAAAGTTGAGTCTATTCTCACAATATTGTTTTTTTATAAAATAATTCTCATTTTTTGTAAAAGGAAAACATATTTTCCTCTATACCATTTCCCAACCATCTGCGCTCCACACTTTACATGAATAGAAATTCCTTGCCCTTTTTTTAACTAAACTTGGAATTTTGGCCCATTTCACTCACGGTGCTCAAAATGTTTCTTCATTAAAAAATTCTAAATAACTAAAACCGCCATTTGAGATGGCTGTTTACTTACTCTTACTTTTTTATTTTTTAAATTATTGATTTAATTAAATCGCCATCTTAAACAGCAGTATGCTTAAAAATTAACTAAAAAAATATTCTATATACTTATCCTATGTGGACGGTATGTCGGTATCATGGGAAATAAACTTCCCATCAATATAGATTGAGAAATAAATTCCCCAAAAGACATTATTGAGGGAAAATTTCCGGTAAAAGTTATTTGAATAAAATATCTAAATTAAGTCTATCTAAATTATAAATTAAATTTTGGTTTGCATTTGGATTTGAATTTTAAAATCAAAATATTTTGAGTTGAATTAGGTTTGAGTCTATATAAAAAAAAAGTAAAGAGTAAAAATCCAAATCATACAATTTAATAATTTTGATGTAAATTATAAAAATGGCAGTTTAATAGAATGTTGCCATGTGTAATTTTTTTTATTGGCTAAATGTTTATTGGTAGAGATTTTGCATTAGTTGTTATTTATTGCATAATATAATTTCGCACAGATTAAAGGATGATTGACTATGATTTTAACAATATATTCAATTTGCACATTTAAAACATGATTGCCATTTATATTTCCTTTTTGCCATGTGTAATTTTTTTATTGGCTAAATGTTTATTGGTAGAGATTTTGCATTATTTGTTATTTATTGCATAATATAATTTCGCACAGTTTAAAGGATGATTGACTATGATTTTAACAATATAATCAATTTGCACATTTAAAACATGATTGCCATTTACATTTCCTTTTTTACTGGTTGAGACAAATTTGGCCTGATTGTTTTGTTGACTGATATTTACTGGCTGAGACGAATTTGCACAAATTGATTGATAATTGATAAACACTTGCATTAATTAAAATCATACAAGAAAATTATACATGTCATCCTTATAAAAGTCTCGCTATATGAAAAAATTTCATTGGTTGATGTTTAATTATTCTTGCTTTTATTGAGATATAAAAAATAAGTTATTGATTAAATTTTATCGGATGCTGTAAATTTACCATTTTTAAAAATAAATAATTTAAATATTTTTATAAAACTAAGAGGCTACAACATTTTGTTGCATCAAATAATATAAACAACGCCATATATATTTTAGCAATTATTATTTCATATTTAATACTCCCTCCGTTCCTTTATGTTCTTCCACCTTACTATAACGGGCAGTTTCAAAAGTTCTTCCACTTTAGAATACTTTCTATTTTTGGAAAGTTTTCAACTCACTTTTACCCCTTAAAACCCAACTTTCCATACTTCACACTACTATTTAATTATTTTCTCTCTCATACTTCCAATACAATCATTACTTCACACTACTATTTAATTATTTTTTCTCTTATAATTCCAATACAATCATTACTTTTCACTACTATATAATTAAAATAATACCCACTACTACCAAAGATTCCATTTTTCTTAATCTTTGTGAAAAACCCAAATAGGAAGATCAAATAGGAACGGAGGGAGTATATAATGTGTTTATTATTACATTTCTTTGATATTATATTTTTATATATTTTCATACTAAGAAATCCGTACATTGTACAGGGTCTTATACTAGTTAACTTATAAATAAATGTTCAATTTTTACATTTTAATCTACTAATCAAATAAACTTTGTGCAAGCCACCATGCAAAAAGAAGAATTTCATTGGCAATGCTAACATAAAAAATAACTCAAAATAAGTCTTTTTCAATACCTTCTTGCAACAAAAATAAGTCTTTTTCACAAGTTTATTTTTTGTCATCTCTATTTTAGCAATCATGAATTTTTTTTTTATTTTATTTTAGTGTGGATTAAACTGAAAAAGTCAAAAGTAAATTAATTTAGTTTGATTTGATTTGATTATGCCAAATTTGTGTTGAATTTTGATTGAAAAATCAAAAAAACGAATTAAATTTGATTTGATTAGATTTTATGAAAATATCTAATCGTGAACCGAGCTTTTATCACTAGTTGAGACTAACGTGATGTGAAATTTTAATGGCAAGTCCACGATATACGTGTAGTTAAAGAGTCAAGCACAAAGGAGCTAGGATCAATACAATTTACTAAATTGGATTTTAACTAAATGAATTTACTATCTAGGAATAGGATATTGAAATCTCCCAATTTGCATATGACCATCAATTATTACTTATTACTTATTATCTATTATCTATTATCTATAAATTAAAGATAGTAAGTGTAATTAAAAGACGATTTATGTTAATTCTAAACTCCTAATATTATTAATTAATTAATCAGATTAAGTTCCTCTTTATTTTTTTGTCATATTTTTCCTATATTAATTAAAATAATAAGAATTTAACTTGAATCTAAGTTAAAAAAAAAAAGTTGTTCTCAATAAAAAAAAGTTACTTCTAGCCTCAAACTCTCGCTATATTGTTAGGGTTATCAAAAACATTGTAATCCAAAACTAATAATGATACTATAAGACAACATTAAAAAAAAATAAAATCAGGAATAAAGATTAAGAATACTAAATGCAAATTTTTGGAGGAACTCCTGATTAAGACTTAAGAAAATATGATGATAAGATGAGTTTATACAGTTACAAAATATATAAAATAAGCCTAAATTTTATTACCATAAAATAACATGATGCATATTATGAAAATATATACAATAAATCATACTCATTAGCACCATTCAAAATCAATAATTAAACGAACCATTGACGGACCAGTTGATTAGTGGTATTAAATGGTGGTAATGGAAATGATTCATCATCATCATCATCATCATCATACCCAGTATTCCCGCGCATAGGTAGATCTATGTTCAGGGTCTGGGGAAGGAAGCTCGACGGCGTCTCATACCCATAAGGAGAGGGCGGTCAAAAGAGTCCTTCGGCTCAAGAAGAGTCTTCAACGATAAGAACCTGCAAATACCCGAACTCCTGCATCTTACACACAAGTTAGTCAAGCATATAAAAACAACTAGCCGCAAGCAGAACACAGACAAAAAGTAAAACCCAGAAACAAACAAGACTAGTACTCTAGGACGTGGATAAGGCGCCGCCATTTGGCCCTATCCCTGGTCAGGTCCTTAGAGAGGTGGAGATCGTGCAGGTCGATCTTAATCTGCTCGTCCCACGTCCTCCTAGGTCTTCCTCGGCTTCTCTTGCCTTCCACTACAATGCGCTCGATCCTTCTTACTGGGGCGTCATGGGTGCTTCTCTGCACATGCCCAAACCATCTCAACCTATGCTCCCGCATCTTTGCAGAGAGAGGTGCAACCCCTAGCTTCTCCCTATACTCCCGATTTCTTATCCTGTCCATCATAGTTTTGCCACACATCCATCTCAGCATACGCATCTCTGTTACGTCCATCCTCTGTTCGAAAACCTTCTTTACAGGCCAACATTCTGTCCCGTACAATAAAGATGGCCTAATCGCAACGCGGTAAAACTTGCCCTTTAGTTTACTAGGGAATCTTTTATCACAGAGCACCCCAGTCGCTGCTCTCCACTTAAGCCATCCTGCTTGTATGCGGTTCGTAACGTCCCCCTCAATCTCCCCATTACTCTGAATTACAGAACCCAGGTACTTGAACTTGGGCGTACATGCAACCACTTCTCCCCCGATGGACACCTCCGGCTCCCCTACCGATTCTGTCCCACTAAAGTCGCATCGCATGTATTCTGTCTTCGAACGACTTATGCGCATCCCCTTGCCTTCCAAGGCTTCCCTCCATTTATTCCCAAGGTAATGGAAATGATTATGATGTAAAATTTCATCAAAAGTTCCATATTATTCCCAAGGTATGGTAATGCGTTAGAATGAATTTTATAAAGAAAATGAGATAATTGAAGTTGAACAAGCATGCATGACCAATAAGGTAACTGAAAGATTTTTCAACCAAAATTACACTAATTTTTTATTTCCATTACTACCATTTATTTTCACCTACCAAACGGGCCGTAAAGTGATGGAGATCATCTTTATGATTTGACGTATAGAATTAAATTTTAATCCCAATTTAATCTCAGAAAAAACCAGTAACAACTTTCAGGCGTCATGCATAGCATAACAGTTTCTGTTTCTCTCTCCCTCCAACCTCTTATGACCGCACATGTTCTCTTTCTTGTACTTTCATCTTCACTCTTCCTTCCGTTCTCTCTTTCTCTCTTAGATTTTCAAATCTCTATTTCTTCCCCGCTAATCAAATTATTCAAATTCAAACTCAGAATATGAAGCGAAAGATTACGCAACAAGCTACTGCTACTAATCACGCTGCTGAATTTCCCAAGAAAAATAAACGATCGAAAATTCCTCGCAGAAAACGAACACAACTTAATTCAATTCTCTGCAACAATTTCACCATTTCGTACGCTTCTCACCAACTCAATTTATCCTTCAATTCTACTAGCGATGAAGTTTCCTGCAATACGACACTCGATTCTGTTACTTTGCCTCTAAACGCAGCGTTTCATACAAGAAATACGATGGTGATGCCGGAGTCGTTGCTGAAGAAAGATGTTTCTCAAGTATCCGTATCGGAGAATTCTTTTGTTGAATCATGCTCTGTTTTCGTCGCTGAACCAGAGTTGGAGCCAAATCATAAAGTTCAGAATGATTTCTCAAAAATTCTGCATTCTCCGGCGGATACGACAGCGACTGTTGAGCAGAAATTGGCCGAAAATAACTCTGGTGATTTTATCATTGGACTGTTTAACTCTGATTTGGCTTGTACCGAGAGTTTTTCGTATGATGAATACGAGGTTTCGTCTATGACGAATTTATCGGAGATTTTCACTGGTAATGGAGTTTCTGAGCTAGATGATCTCACCGAAGAGTATACTCCTTCGTTGTGGCTTAACTCTTTCTCTGGTAGTCAATTCTCCGAGAAATCAAGCGATGATTCTACTTCTCCTTGTTTCTCTCTCTTTAAGGAGATTTCTCAACAATTCTTACAAATTAACTCTAGTTCTTTAGATAATGCAGCTACCTCTCTTTTCAATGATCAGTTTTTTGATGAAAATGCTGTGAGTTCTAATCTGATTTAACTACTCATTCAACCGTATAATTCAACAAGTTTTGTTTATTTATTTGATTTGCAATATTGTTTGTAGTATTATAAATTTGAAAGTGAAGATGATGAAGAGAATTACTGTAGATTGAGGAGTAGAGAAAGCAATCAAGCATCAAAAGTGAAAGAGTACGTTAAAGAGTATGATTCTGCCACTGTTTATGGAGGATTAATCACTGAGCAGAGATTATTGATGGTCAATTGGATTCTTGAGGTTAGTTTCTATGTTTGATCGACAATTCATTACGATTGGAAGCTTTAATCACCTCGACAAGCGTTGACGTAATATTGTAAGCAAAATGACGGTACAAATTACTTAGATTATTTAGCCAATACTTTAGTGCCACGTAAGGCGTTACTCCGCGGCAGGGGTAGTTTGAATCAAGTTACAAAAAAATAAACGTTTTTTCGCGTATGTAGTTTCTCGTGGAGTTACTAGTAGGTTAGTTCAATTTGATGGAAATTAGGATAAAGTTGGAATGATTGATTTTTTGTATATTTTTATTTATAATATATCCTCATCGTTATGTTTAAAGTCCACACAAGCGGAGCAAAGAGTATAGGAGTCCTATGTTTAGAGATTGAGGCTCTTCATGAATCATCAGAGTTACTCTTTTGAGAGATCGTTTTTCGGTGAGACAATTTTAAAATAAGAAGTCTATATGCCAATAGTTTGCATTATTAAGAGCCTGTCTAACCCATGTATGAGGTGCGTCTCACGGTGAGACAATCTTATACAAGAATTTGTGCAACCATTAATGGTACAAACAAACTAAAATTTAAGATTGATAAGTTTTGAACTTCTAACCAACAATATCACAAAAAGACAAATTAGAAACTAAGTTATGCTTGACAAAAGAATTATAAAGAGTTTGTTAATGTATGAAACCCTTGATTTGTAGGGGCCCTAGGCGGTCAAACACTTTGAATGGGCCTAGAACCACCCCTGATTGTCCAAACTATCTCTCAATTTACTTTCACTGATCATTTTCGCAGATATAAATACAACCTATGGTTTCTTTTCAAACTTGGTTCCTAATCTTATTCAATTTGGTGTGTAGATCCACCATAACATTCTCATTTGTTACTTCCATTATATTATGCTCATGTATCTTAACAGACAAAAAACTCAATTCCATAATCCAACTAGGTATCAAGTCGGACACGGAGAGCAACTCGGTAAAATTTATCTTTTAATTTTGTCGAAAAACTCCTAGCACATAACACCGTAGTGGTTGCTATTCATTTAAACCATCCAGCTTGAATTCCATACATGACATCTATTATGTTATTCTATTACTATCGTCAGTTCAATCTAAACATGCATCTCATAGGAAAACCGGGTAAGGCATGTGTTAGATTTAGAGCACTTAAAATACACCAAGAAAGTCCAAAGACAAGAATAAAGAAACACAAAACAATAAAGAAGACACACAAAATTTAGGAGGTGGAGAAAACCCCAATATCAATGTGATATTGTGATAAAAAAACTTCACCCTTGTCAACAATTGAATGAGTATTATTGTACCTTTGATGTTTGTACACAAGAACCCCTTAGGATGATCAACCAAGAGATAATTGATCAAAGAACCCAAACCTCTCACTAAAATCCTAAGTATTTTGTGGGTCTCCACTCAATCCCAATTGCACTATACAAATGATCTTACATTACATGTACAAGTGTTTACAATAGCCTTATATAGGCTTTTGGACTAACCAAGAATGATTACAAGTGGTTCTTAAATGTTATATAAAAACAGTCTTCAAAACAGAATGCCCGCGTCAAACCGCTCGACCGGTCGAGCGAGTATGTGGGTCGAGCGGACCGGTCGAGCAAGAGATCAGATGTCCCAAAAATCAGTTTTTCCTGCTCGACTGGTCGAGCAGACCAGGGCTGGTCGAGCCACCTGGTCGAGCGAGCAGCAGCAATGATTCTGACCAACTTTACACATTCTCAACACTTATACATAATCAAATGCCCATATAAAACACTTCATATAGTCAAGCATTGGACTTTATTGAGTCACCACATATAACAGTATGTTTCTGATCTATGAGAATGCATATTGGAAAGTACTTTGAATTACTTTTGTACAAGGACAATGACTTGTATGTGGTCGTTTACAGAGAATCTGTAAAAGTTCTATCATTAAAATTTTACGAATACACATAGCAAAATTTTTCATATCACTGCACAAGTTACATTTGTTCTTCATCAGAACCCAGAAACCCTTGCATTCAGAATCAATAATAAATTATGATGCCAAATTTTGGAGTTTTAAATTTAGGTTTTTTTTTTATATAAGTTGACGGTTTCGTTCAAAGTTAGAATACAAGAGATTAGGAGGACTAATGATGTCAACCTTTATATGTTTTTATAAATTAGTAAAGATTTGGATGTTATAAACCAATTACGGCTCTCATAGGGACAATATTTAACGATGAGGGTGCTTAATGTAATCCGGATCCTAAAACGGCCAAGAGTAAAAACCTCTTGCGGATTCATGGTTTTTATTCCCATGAGATTTTATAGAATTGTCCTTATGCAAAGTGTCTTACTTGATTAATTATGATTAACAAATAGGAGTATTTCACATTTAGTGCAATTGCATTCACATAATACTGCACTAAAACTTCAAATATTATTTATTGAGTTCAAATCAGAATAGGTTTTATAGAAGTGTTGTAAAAACTGTTTACTAGTATCTTCAAAACTTGTAACTGCATTTAGTACAATTTATTTTTGAAAAAAAAACCAGACATCCAGGAAAAAAGATCTCCAGGGTGAAACGACATTTCTTGCTGTGCGTCTCCTTGATAGATTTTTGAGCAAAGGGTTTTTTACAAATAGGAAGAACCTACAACTTCTTGGCGTAGCTTGTCTAACCTTGGCCATCAGAATGGAAGAGAATCAACCTTACAACAGGTATTGGCAATTATATTATACCTAAAAATTCACTTGCTTGTTAACCCACATTTATAAATAACATAAATTAGAATTTTTCTTTCTTCCTCTTTTTCCAGTTCTTGTGCACTCATGTTAGTTTTATGATCTTATCAGCCTCATAGTGAAGATTGATCGGAAAATGAAACAGACTGATTATTGTACTGCTTTTATTTATGGTTTACTTTAATACTCAACTAGTTTTCTATTATGCAAGTCAGCTAGAATTGGTGGGTTCTTAGAGTTTTATTCCTTGGTATTCTTCTCATTCATTTTACTATGTTACCCGTTAAGCAGCATCTGTTTTCCGCTTTGATAGAAAAAAGTTGATGATAGAAGAATCTCATATTTAGCCTAATTTAAAGTTCTTGATTTTTAGTGTCCGGCAAAAGTCATTCTTCGTGGGAAACAATGTATACAGCAGATATGAAGTTGTTGCTATGGAGTGGGCAGTCCAAAACGTCCTTAACTTTCACTGCTTCTCGCCAACAATCTACTCGTTCCTGTGGTACATAAAAAATTTTAATACCAATGTAATTCTGCTCTAGATGCATATTTGAAAAAGGATAATTAAACAAGGACACACTGATTTTTCAGTGGTATGTCTTGCTGCAGCTTAAAATTGGTATTTACAGTTGATGTGTTTGCTAACATCAATCTGAAAATTCTCAGGTTCTATCTAAAAGTTGCGTCAGCTGATGAAGAGATGCAAAGAAAGGCCAAGTATTTGGCTGGTCTATCACTGTTGGATTATAGGCATCTGAGATTTTGGCCCTCAACTATAGCAGCAGCGCTGGTATTCTTGCTGTCCATATTAACAGATCGAGAAGAATCGAGCTTACGAGTCATGGAGGTATATACATTTTCACCCCTTAGCTTGTTACATAATTTAATAGTTAATTAGCTACTTGATTTTATAATAAGAATATTATTATTAAGTATGATCAAGACTTATATTCCATAGTTATGCTACCCTCTCTGAAGATTCTCCTCGGTGTTCCTTGATATGTTAAGGTTTCCTGCTAATCACACACAGATTGCGCCACTAAATTCACAAGACTACACAATTTCCACCTTGCTCAAATGGTCATGTTTCCCTTCCTTATAGTAGCTTATATTTAGATTTAAAGTCCTAATCCTTCTACCACAATGGTGCGCATGCCTTTACTTTTTATTCAACTTTGTAGAGATGGAATTTTAAGTTTAAATTTAGAATCTCAGTATCTGAAATTGAGGAATTAAGGCCAACACAAATAGAAAGAAAAGGAAAAGGATACATATGTACATGTTCTAATTTTGCTTCAGCCACCTCCAATTTTGCTAGCTTCTCACACAATCCTGATGTCTGCAGGTTCATGTCAGAACAAAAGTTAATGATCTACCTGAATGCCTCGAGGTATGAAAAATAGTTTTAGAATCCGAATCATTCATTATTTATTGTGCATTTGTGCTATATTAACTCTTCTACAAGTTCATTGTTTTGATGAGGCAAAAATTTCTTTGGTTTCAGATAATAATAAACTGAAGTAAAATGACTCATTAAATCATGTATACTTTTTATATTTGTGAAGTTGCAAATGAAGTCAGCTACCAAGGCTCAATCGAAAACAACCTATTAATTTTAGTGAAATTTTATCACTAACAAGCGTAAGGTTGAATACATCCAACTCTACCAAATCCCACGGGCGAAGCCGGGATTTTGAATTAGGGGGCCGAATGTTAGGAATTGGTAGGAAGGGGTAATATAGGAATTTAGTAATAAAATAATGTTTTAGTACTTAGTTGGGGAATAAAATGTAGGGATAAGTAGTATAAATGGAAGGGAAGGGAAGAGAATTAGTCATTCAAGAATTGAGATAGTTTTGGTGGAGTGTAATACTCTTAGGAGAGAACAAGCCTCTCGAATGCTTGTATAGTATCCATTACAATCGTTCTTTGTTACGCAATCGTATTTTACATACAAATCGAAACATTCATATACAATCTCTAGTGATTTCCTCTCATGGCCCATCAAATTCATAAAAATAATAGTTCGAATTTGAGTTTGTACCATTAACCTTAGATTACAAATAAGTTATCGCATAGTATAATTTTTGTTAGAATTATTTACTCTATAAATTATATAATATATAATATATTAGTAAGGGGGCCAAAACCAAAATTACAAAGGATCTCATTTTCGGCAATGAGAGCCGGGCCACCGCCGGCCCCCGATGTAGCTTCGCCTATCCCCACCTAGGTGGAAGTCACTTGATAACATTTAGGTAATAAAATGTTGGTGTATATATATACACTCTTCTACCTAGTTCATTGTTTCAAATCTTCTACTGCTTCGTACTATATATCAGTATTAATCCAAATCTTTTGCAATAGAGCCTAGAGTGGTTGGTCAAGTACGCTTTGGAACAAAATGCATTCTATTGATTGAAAGATTATGGTCATCAACACAACCCATGAAGATACAATAATTCAAAATTCTTCAAGTATATAAAATATAGCTCTCATTTTTATGTACATGGTCCCATATGTTCGGGAAGTATATACTCATTACTCAAGGACTAGTACCAGCCAAATTCCAGGCAGCATACGGGTAAGAAGTGTATAGGAATCCTAAGTTTGGTATAGGAATCCTTTTACACCACTATTTTTGTGTAATTGTGTTCATAAGGCTCGTAAAAGTGTATAGACTTTGGAAAAAGAAAAAAAGAAAAAGAAAAAAAAAGCAAGCTAAATTTTGCCAGTTAAGAAGAGGTGTTCTGGTTGAGCTTTATGGCAAAGGCATGAAGCTTTTATGGAAGTCAATGGGCAAGCATTGATGATTAGTCCTTGTAGAATGAATATATTTCCAGTACAATTTTGTGTGCTTTTGAATCAATTAATGAGAATGTGGCATTCGGAATTTGGAAATTACAATTTGCTATATGGGTAACTGGGTAAATAATTGTATTGTTAATACTTTAGTAAGCACTAGCGTGGAAGTTCAATCATGTGCATGTCTTTTTCATTGTTTCTAATTCTATTGCTTTTAGCACTTAAATGCCTCGTTGTTAGTACTATTAATTTCTCCATTACTCTTCTCAAAAAAAAAAAATTCTCCATTAAGCACCATTATGATTTGTTTTAGATAGGGAAATGTATGAAAGTAGTCAAATACTTGCATCCTATATTTCTATAATGATGGGTTATCATTCAACTATGTTCGATATGACTAAAAAGTGATATTAGTTTGACAAAATAAGTTGAAATTCACGTATGATAATAATAACTCAATTTTATTTAAGAAAGCTTAAAATTAACTTAATTTCTGATAATTGTTTTATTTAAGTTAAAACTTTAAGTATAATAAGATTTCTTAGGTGAATGCGTCTTTAAATTTTACAATTGTATAAATTCTACGACTTTAGTCCTTTTTCTTTATCAATTTCAGAACTCATATGCATGACATTGTTAGTTTTTGCTTAACTATTAAGATATTAAGTAGAAAATTTAATAAAACCTACAAATCGTATTCGTATTTAATTATAAATATTTACAGTCTGTTTTCATTTCAACAGTTATACCACATATATATATATATATATATATATATATATATATATATATATATATATATATAATATATATATATATATATATATATATATATATATATATATATATATATATATATATATATATATATATATATATATATATATATATATATATATATATATATATATATATATATATATATATATATATATATATATATATATATAATGGTATTGGGATGGAACAAAAATTGAAAAGTTTTAGAAGGTCCTGTGCAATTTCGAAAATTATAATATTTTTGAACAATTTTTTATCTTTAGTCACTAAATATATACTGCGTAATTTAATATTTAGGCCTGTAATTTTTCGAGGCCTTATATAATCGAACATATAAAACATGCTCAAAACCTCTGAACAGTATACAACTAATTATATTCACTCACATAGTCACATTGATCCGTAATTCCTTAATTTCTTCATTTGAATATCCTTAATTTCTTCATTGATAACAAGTACACGGAAAATATCCAACAATAAGAAAACTTACGGACTACTCTAACACTACAACGGGTTTGCTTAATTTTGGAAGAAATTGAAGTTAAGTTGCTTGAGTTTAGGCATAAGCTATCTTGGCTCCTATACAAAAACACGGATAAATTTATTAAATGTGAGTTTAATAAACAATACTTATATTATTTAATTTTTAAATATGAACAAAGTATATATTTTAAATATACTTACATAAGTTTAAAATATAGCCTGAAGTACAAATGAGATGAAAATCATGAAAAATAAATAAAGTGGTAAAAAATAAGTATATTATATGGAAAAGTGTGTGACATGTACAGATGAAATGAAAATGTAAGTTAAATGTGTAGATGAAAATTAAAGAAAGAATATGAGTAATGGTGAGACAAATTAAATAAACATTAACAAATAACAATGAATATAGCAAGTATTTCAAAATAGAGAAAGTATGAAGTATTAAATTTTCAAGTTTGTACCTGTTTCGTATATGAAACGAGGAAGTATGAGAGGCACGTGAGATACCTGAAATGGAAGTCGTATAGTAGTCAAACGTCGGTCAAGTTGTGAAGTGGCACCTCCTGAAAGCAGCACGTTTGCCCTACACAATAACAAGTCAGCCTAGCCCGGGGGGTTTTCCCGGAAACCCTCTCCGACGCTCAAGTCAGATGGTGTAATAGGGGAAAAGTAGAGAATAAGAACTGAAAATGAATAGGTAAAGGTGTTTTGAGTGGTTGTTTGTTACCTGAATAAGGTTGTTACAGGTAGCAAGGGTGGATGTGGATGGTGAATCTGTATTTTGACAGAGTTTCGGTATATTAACAAAGCTTAGGGTCCCGATTTCATCCAACGTGCTCCTTTTATACCCATCAGATGGTGGTTACCTCTGTAGGGGGAGTGGGGAACATGGAAGTTGAGGATCCAGATTATGGTAACCATGGCGGTTACTTTGACTGAAAATGGCAGTTATGAGATAACTACTTGACGGTTACCTTGCTGGAAGTTGGAAAGTCGTACCTTGACTGGATTTGACCAATATGTAGTCAAAGACTGAGCAAGCTTCATGACTTAGTCAAAGGGAGCTGGAACTTGTCCATGACAGTACCTGTCATCTATGTCTTATTTTGCATTATTTTTTATTTTAGTGTCTTAGCGATCACCATTTCTTTTTAATAATAATTTTAGTTTTTTTATTTTATTTATAAACATATTACAATTAGATCATACTTCCTCCGTTCTAAAATACTCGTTACATTTTGATTATGCGCACTATTCGTCGTTTGAGTCTATTTTATATATTACGATTATACTCATAATTCATAAAAAGTGAATATTTACTGCTAGCTATAATGAGAATCTGTATGTCATTTACACTTCTAATTCAAAGAGCTCTTGTGCGAAGAGGTGTGTTAAAGTATACTTCCTCCGTTCCGAAATACTCGCTACATTTCGATTTTGTGCACTATTCATCGTTCAAGCTTATTTTATATATTGCGACCAATGTGTAAGTAAAAATATAGTCAAGTGGGATCTTGTTTGAATCGTCTAATCACATACTTTCATAATATTAAATTTTTATAATTTTTAGATATGTGTAGTTTAAGATATTAATGATCAAAATTGTGCATTGGATTGCGTAAAAAAGTGAAATGTAGCAAATATTATGGAACGGAGGAAGTATAACATATCGTAGAGCTTGAATCAAAAACCTAACCTCATAGTTGAGAGTAGAGGTGTTCAAACAGACCCGATGACCCGATAGTCATCCGACTTTATAGCCGAACCCATTTGACCCGATTTAAAAATGGATTTAAAATTATGTAAAACCAACGTGAACACAAAACCCAATTTTAAACCAACTCCAAACACATAACCCGAAATCAACTTGATGACCCGAATGAACACCTAACAGCAACAAAGGTCAAAAAGGAGTAGTTGAAAAGGACGAAGTATATAAAAACAAGTCCATTCTTCTCTTATATTTGTTGTCGCTCACATCTCTACATTCTGGTATTTCTTCAGTCTCTTTGCCGGGTGAAAGCGGAGCCAAAAGTGTACTCATCATTTTCAAAAACAACCCCTCAATTCAGGTGACTTCTCATACTTCTCCCCCTCTCTATGATTTCTTCTTTTTTTGTGTTTTTGTATCTTGAATAGATTACATAATAAGATTCTTAGATTCATGCCATCCTCTACCAATTCAGAGTATCTGTCTATAATTTTGCATAGTCGTCCAGTTTTCAAAGATTGTAGTAGCTTTATGATTCTAGGGTTTTTCTGGTACCCCTTTTCCTTTTTGAATTCTATTTTATTTCTATTTTAGTCTATTTGAGTGGTAAATTTGTGGGTTTATTTTGTTTTCTTTGATCGGCTTCTACTTTTTTTTATGGTTCTTGAATAATTTGTTAAAAGGAATTGTTTTGTATCATTGTACTTTGGTTCGTATATCTGTATATGGAATATCTGTTTGTTGAGATCATGTTTAAATATCATCTCTTTGCTTTTTGTATGACTGTTGGAAATTATTGGGTGGGTTTTATCTGAATTCTTCTGATTGTAGTATAACTTAAACGTCAAATAGATGTTAATATAACCTTTGAATTAAAGGTTTTGAATTCTTGATTCAGCATTTGATGAAATTGCTATAGGTAAGAGTCCAATGTGATGAATCCAGAGTTCTGGGTGAAGGGAGGCCGAAAAATAAGACCTTAATTGTATTTAGATGGTTGGAGTCGGAAAATAAATTATAGTTGTCGGAGGGACCAAGATTTATATTCGAAAACAAAAACTCAAAAGCTATGGAAGGTTATTGCCTATCCTAATTCCTAACCACCATTCCCTCTGCCCCTGATTTAAGAAATTCGAGCCATTCATGTTATGTAAGTTCTTTTCTTTTGTGTGAAGGGGTACTAAGTTTCAAGTGGCTATCAAATTTTGCCTCCGGTATTGCTGTTGATTTGGTGATCATTGAATATGATGAAGCTAATTTATATGTTATGGAGATGGAATATGTATAAGTGGTGCTAATATTTCTACTAATATAAGGATTGGCTTGCTCGTTTTTTCAGATTGTTCAGTGGTGTGTGTGTTTCATTGCCACAATGGCTCGTAGTTTAAATTTAGAAGCAATGGCAATATTGAATGAGGCGTTTACGAAAACAAGGAGGGTTATGGAAGGATATTCTGATATTAAGTTCAGTGCAGAGGAGTATCAATTATACTATCAGTATCCCATTTTGCCTTTGTTGCAATTTTGGCATTAGTCATTTTTCTTTCCGTCGTGAATCTTTTACTCCTTAACTCTTGTAGATGTGTTTACTCGTTGTGTGTACAGAGAACTGAACATGAGAATTCCAAGATGCTTTACGATCGGTACAAAATTGGTTTAGAAGAGTCTATCAACTCATTGGTAAGATTTAGCTGCAGAGCACCAT
Source organism: Amaranthus palmeri (assembly GCA_019776075.1). Lineage (NCBI taxonomy): Eukaryota > Viridiplantae > Streptophyta > Magnoliopsida > Caryophyllales > Amaranthaceae > Amaranthus > Amaranthus palmeri. The sequence continues at coordinate 480,746 of JAAKBH010000037.1, read as the reverse complement.
ATATATGTATATTATGGCTTGTGAGCAAATTAGTTTGTAGATATGATACTATTCTTTAAATGCCCATATGATAATGCATTCAGCTTTAATAGCTTGCTACATGGATTTTGCTGGACTTCCAAATCAAATACACGCAGTGACGAAACTTGGGTGAAAATTAAGGGGGCAAAATTTTAAGCCATAAATCTACGTTAAATATTAAGGGGGTAAATGTTTGAAGACTTGACATCTTGGTTATTCAAAAAATAATTTGTGGGGTGGGGTGAGGGGGAGATGCCCCTCCTGTCCTAATGAAGAACCGCCAGTGGTGATAATAGGAAGGTTTGTCCTCATCTACAATCTATAGGTATAATTTGCTAAGCTTGGCAGTTTATCTTTCTTTTTTGATAACACAAACAACCAATACCAATTGAACTCGGGAATATTGAGCGCATTAGATGTGGTAGTTTCTATAATGTGAAAACTCCACTGTGAAAGATGGTCTATGGAAAGAACATGACTAGTGAAGGTTCACTTACTCTATCTGTTATTTACGATGACTCTGAAATACAGTTTTTTAATAAGCCCTCTGCATTTTTATAATCTATTTCATATGTACTCAGCCCTTTTCATATCCTCAGGTTCTTCCATATTTGGATGATAAAAGTGGTACAACTCTCTTGACTGAGCTGCTAGTAAAGTGGTCTAGCTATCAATTGATGGCCAGGTGGCTATCTAGATTCTTTCATTACCTTGACCGTTTCTATATCCCTCGTGTTGGAGCTTTTGGCCTTTTGGAGCTTGCTATCAGAACCTTTCACAATCTGGTAAGCTGTTTTATTCTATGCTTAAGCATCACTGCTGATTTATTCACTCAGGGCCGATAACTTGTATTTTCTTGAACTTCTATTGTTTTTTCAGGTGAACCCAAGATATCAGACTAAACTCGTTGCTGCTGCGGTATTTTTGGTAGGATAACATTCTTCTCGCGTTGTTTGTCATTAATTAGTCCAAAAAATCTTTTTTGTGTCCCTGAGCTAATATCCTATCCTTTTCAGATTGATCAAAATCGCAATGGGGGGCTTATTGATGGGAACCTACTAAAAAATATTGTGGAGTATTTCGACGTTGCACAAACAATGGGAGGAACTTGTTATGATGAATTTGAAAATACCTTGCTTGCAACTTCCGCAACTTACTATTCTCAAATTGCTTCACATTGTCTCGTGACTGATTCGTATGCTGATTATATGTATAAGGTTCTTGCAAAAACTTCGAAACATCAAGTAATCATATTTTGTACTAATTACTATATTGGTCTGATCTATAGTACTTAAATGTGGGGCATGCAGGTTCAATGTTTGTTAGGACAGGAAAATGAAAGAGCTAACGTTTTTCTGAATCCCTCTTCGAAAGATAAGCTCATGCAGGTGCACTTACATCTTAAGACAATTTTATCTTTGTAATTATAATTTGATCTAGACTTCTAGAGTAATGTTGTGTATTAATTTGTGTATCTGTCGACTTTGAACACCCAACGATTTAGTAAGTGTAATTCGAAAAAGAATTGCCTATTCACCTAATCTGATTGTTACTGGTGCTTGTTCTATTTTCTTGAAGGTGGTCGAATCTTGCTTGGTTGAGCATGTCTTGCCAAAACTACATGAGAAGCAACAAGCTGAAATCCATGACAAGTCAACAGATTTTCAGGTAATATTTTTTTTGTAACATACTGGCTGATGACCATGACCATGACGATTTTTGTGTAACTTGTGATTACTTCCAAACCAAACTTGATTCGGTTTATTTCCATTTCAATTCGGACCACATTTCATTGTAATCCAAACAAACCAAATGGAATGTAAGGAAAACCCATTATAAACTGAAAACCAGATTAGAGAACCAACTTAGAAATTTGAGTTAATAATTTTTATTTGTAAACTAAAAGATCGTTAATTTCATTTACCTACTACTTCCTCCGTTGCATAATACTTGCTACTGATTGTGACATTTTCCCATACAACATGTCACACTCAGTAGCAAGTATTATGGAACGGAGGAAATATTAGATAACCAAAAACCGACTTTGGTTCACCTTGCAAGATGCTAAGTAGTTTACTTCATTCAGATTAAATATCGTTTGATTTGCTCCAACCAAAATATTTTGTTTACTTTATTTTCTATTCCGAATTCAACTATAATTTTATAAATTCAAAAATATTTTTTTATTCGGACCGGATTGGTTAGGTTTACAAGTTTTATCCAAATAATTTTCACCCCTACTTGTTAATATCCAAGCTTAACGCATGGATTGTGAAAGCAATCATTGGGCATCAATCCCTTATTCGATTAAATATGAACTTTACTAGTTGTCTTAGCACACATGACTTTGGATTACTATGTCATGTAAAATAGAGTAGATGACATATTCATATCAGAAAAACCGACTTTACTCATTTTACAAGAGGATTGTATGTGTTATGCCGACATCTATTCCCTATTTCGTATATCATGTTTGTATCGATGCTTTATTGATCTCTCAACAGGATTCCGGATTAAAACACGGCATACTTTCCATGCCAAAGATACAAATCTTATTCGATTCATCAATTTATTACCATGGTGTAAATGCAATCGACTTCTTTTGCAGGATCTGCTCTCTAAATGTGCTGGCCTTAATCTTGGGGATCGCAGCTCCGATCCAAACTGGAATATGGTGCATCAACCTTGATGTTAGTCACGTTATTGGACACGGGTTTAGGTTATAAGCTATAGTTCGAAAACACAAGTGCTGGGACTAATGTGTCTCCAGTCCACTCATGCAGTTTTGAGAGTTTGTTAGTTTTGTTTTGGGAGAGGGATTTAGCAAATACAAATACTCTGTATATATAATGAAAGGGAAGAATAGTATAGCATTCATTCATATATTGTAATCACTGGGAGTTATGAGCCATTCCACGAGCAATTAGTGCTTGTTCAATACATTACAACAACCTTCTTCCTATCTCTATTCTTGTGTCATCTTTCTTTTTCTACTGCTTATAATATGTGAATATAAGCCACTGCGTAGGTGTTCGTTCGGTTCATCGGGTTGATTTCGGTTTAAGTTCAGGTCGGTTTGAAATTAGGTTTTTGGTCATATTATAATTACCATCATTGTAAATTTTTTATGTAGTGTTTGGGACAAGTATTTCATTTTAGATTATGGATTTTAATTATGAAATCATAAATGAAGAATTTGAAAATGACAAGGTTTAGGTAGTCATTCTCAAATTTTCAACTTAAACTATAAAAACAATGGTGGAATTTAATTCAAATCCAAAATTTGAAATGTTTTGATTTGCCAAACAACAAATTTGAGTCACTTCTAAATTTTTGAATGATAACATTTTTCCGAAACATGGCATTAAGTCGGGTTAAAATGACGATTTTATAAAGCATAACCAAATGAAATCATTTTTACCGGTTAAAATGTAATTGTGTAAGTTGTGATTGTGACATTCAAATCATGTTCACAATAATATGTAATTACATCTTTCTTAAAATTTGTCTTTACAGATATTTCAATACTAACAAACTTCATGCATTACACGAGTGTGTATACTAATTGCAAACAAAAACTATCCACCCATAAAGGTTTTTAAATCAATGTTTATTATTTTTTGGCATCCTTACACGTGGAGTCTTTGAAAGACTGGTGAATTTTGATCCTAAAAAACACAAACAAATCGACTAAATTCAAATCATCAACTTGACCCATTATACCTGAACCTAGAGGTAGTGCTCAAATTGGATTTAAATTAACTTTTAAAATGTGTTCTAATTATATAAAAATCAATATGGATATAAAATTTGATTTTAAACTGATCCAAAACATCTAATCATTAATCGGCCAAATAAACTGAGTGAACACCTCTACCTCAACCGATCAAAAATAGAAATGACAATGGGCAGGATTCAGATAAGATTATGCATGCTTCGACTTTACTTAGAATTAAAGTCAGACTTTTTCACCTCCGACATGGACTTAGTTTTGGAGTTTATGTCCTCCGACTTTGCTTAGACTCAGATTCTCAGACCCCCAGTGAACTCCAATGGAGTCAAATTAATTATTATATTTTTTAAAAAAATTATTTATTCATAAGAATCATAACAGTTTTAGTCGAATAAGTAATTCTACTTGAAATAAAAATATTTCTTGAGCTTTTGTAAATGATTATTATAACACATTATACATAAATTTGTATATTCAAGATCACAGATATTCACGCAGGTTTTGAGTACGATATATTAGATTAGGTCAATCAAATTATACATAACTAGTAGTATATAAATTCATACAATGCACGAAGTTGTTGGTATAAAAGTATATATATTATAAATATAAATTTTTAATACAGATGTAACTACATGTTAGAAGTATAAAATTATAATACTACTATTTCTTATAAAATAGATAGAGAATTTTAGAATATATATAGTGTTTTTGATGTAAAAATATCTGATTGTTAAGATAAATACTCCCTCCTATTCAAATTAATTGTCCACTTTACTTTTTGTTACTATTCATTAATCACTCTTAATTTGTATTTTTCTCTTAATCTATAAGGTAATATATAGTCATGTGGAATCTTATTTTGTTCGTCTCAATGCAAAGATTATTAATATCAAATTTTTATAATTTTTAATTATACACAATTAAAAATATTAAAGGTTAAAATGTTGCCTCAGCATGTGTGAAAAAGGTAAAGTGGACACTTAATTTGAATAGGAGGGAGTATTAATTAAAGTTCTCGTACTTGTTAAGGCACATATGGGTAATCTTCTAATAACATTATCATAATTATTTTATAACATTCTTAAAATAATTTTGATTAAGAAAATTTATTAAAAATTATATGAAATATTTTAGAAATTAAAATTTTAATTAAGAAAATTTATTAATTAGCAAATACTTCGATACAATAAAGCAAATATATATGCTATAAACTTTAATAGAAAATCCTATTTAACTTTTAAAATTCAAAAATATAATATTGGGAATTTCAAGAAAATCTAAAATAGCATATCTAATTGTGATATACTACTCATATATCAAAGAATAGGTTTTTTTTTTTTTGAGGTAAAAGAAATAGGTTCATGTTAACTTTGGTAAGAATTATTTCATAAGAAAAATCTTTAATAGAATGTCATGTAGAATTATATATATATATATATATATATATATATATATATATATATATATATATATATATATATATATATATATATATATATATATATATATATATACATATATATATATATATATATATATATATATATATATATATATATATATATATATATATATATATATATATATATATATATATATGACAAAATTAACCTTATACATTCTCATTTTAATATTTTAATAATATTTATGATCCACACATATCTATTACTAGGGGTGAAAATTTGGTTTCTGATTTGGATTCGATACAAATCCAAATCAAACCGAATTAAATTCGATTTTGATGTTTTTAGTCTAAATCCAAATCAAACCGAATTAAAGTCCTAATCGAAGTTAGAGTAGGGTCAAATTCGAGTTTCAAGTCAGATTATTGAATTTTTTCTGAAATCCACCCATGATTCGATTCCGATTGGAGTCGTATTACACAATATATAGGACTCAAAATCTTTTTTTTTATATAGTTTAAATCCAACCTTTTCTCAAATAACAAGTCTTGTATCAGACCGTCTCATGGTGAGATACAAAAGTCTCAATTGTAAAAAAGACATAAAAAAAATGAAAACTAAATTTCCACTTATGCAGGAAGCAGTTATTTTTAAAATATTAACCCAGTTAAAATCATCTCGTGGTAAGATAACCACAATAAAAAAATTATAAATTCTTGTGTGAGACGGTCTCTTTGAGAGATCATTTTTTATTGGGCCGGCCTATTATATCTTTTTTAAAATATTGTAAGTAGGCATTAAGAATAACTTAAGTAGACATTTAAGATATTTAAAGTAGGCATTAAGAATACGATAAGTAAGCAATAAGGATAATGTTAGTTGCATCAATAATACGATAAGTAGATATTAAATCTTAATGGGTTGGACTAAAAATACGTCATTCAAAAAGACGGTCTCTCAAGAAACTAACTGACAAAAAATTAGTATTTATAAATTCACAAATTTTTACTTGAGACCGTCTTTTGTAAAGATAGCTTTAAAATGCCCAGTCTAATTCTAAATATATATTGTTACAATTCTAAATATGAATTTGGGCTGGACTTTTAAAAGTCGTCTTTATAAAAGATGGTCTCTCAAGAGAAAACCTGATATAAATCAAGTCGAACTAAGGTCGAATTCAAATGTGGAAGTGATATATAGAATGTTTGCGGCCCTAAATTTAGGGCTCGGTCAAGACCAAAACACAACGAAAAACACACTTCAATTTTTATCATTAATTATACTTCTTAATATCTGTATTTTCTTTTATTATTTTATTTTTATTATTTACAATTGCTTCTGTTCCTCTGTTGAAAACTCCCACTCCAGAAAGCTTAGAGAGGAAAAGGAGGTTGGAGAAAGGAGAAAAATAGGAAGAAGAGAACCAATAAAGAAATAAACCTTTTTAGTGTCGATATATTTCTATTTTTTGATGATTTTGGGCTGAAATAATATTTGGAATTATATTTAATTTTTGTGGGTCTTTTAGGAAATATTGCTGGAATTTGATTTGGTAATTGATTCATTGAGATTTTTTTGATATATTTGGTTTGCGGGTGGGTTATTGTGGCTTATCATGGTAGTTTTGAGGGCTTTATTACATGGGTTTTTTTGGGTTTTGGATTTTCGGATTGCTATTTCAAAATTTTGATCTTTAATTCAGAAGAAAAAACTAGTCTTTGAGTTTTTTTAGTTTTTTAGTTTTTTAGTGAGGATTAAATTTTAGGGTTTTTTTTTTCCCAATAATCTAGAGTTCTTTGTTTACTGCATTGTTAGATGGTAATTTAAGGTTTAGTATTACAAGTTGAGTTGGGTTTTTTTCTTTTGTTTTTGGGGGTTGTGGATTAAGATGAAAGGCATTGAATTTGAAGAGGGTGAAGCTTATTTTCATGAAGATGATGATGAAAACATTGATCCTGATAGAGACTTCGCTTACCTTGTAAGCATTTATTGCTGAAGTTTTCATCTTTTGATTAATTAAATAAATGGGCATTTTTTTACTGAAAATTCCTGCAATTTGTTTCAATACACTTGGGATTTTGTATGTTTTTGTTTAGAACATTTGAGTAGTAGAATGGGGTTGAACTATTTTGTATATGATTGTTCAAGTGCTGTAAACTTTTGGATTTGATTGTTAAGATACATGTGTTTCAATTTGAAGTTGTAGGTTTATGGAATCATAAATCATCCATTTGATATGTTGATTATTGCTGTTATCCCATTCATGTTCTGCACTTGTTTGCGAGTTGGAGAGTGTAGTTGTGTGTATTTGTCTTGTAACTTCATAATCATGGTCTATTTAGCCTAGTTTGGTGTTAATTCAATTGTGCTAGTGATTGAACTATTTGTGGATGTGTTTGTGTGGTTGTGTTATTTTTGTTTGCTTTGTAGCACCGTAATTGTATTTTGACTTGATGGCTGTTGTTATTAGAGTCATTTGATGCTTCTTAATACAGTAATTGTCATCGATGTATTTTTGCGGTCAATTTGAATCGGTACATAAGTACATATAAGCCAAATCGAAACTTTGCTATGCGATCAATAAACTCGAAGTTCTTGAGAGAAGCGTGTTGGTTGTGATTTTATATGGAATGTTGTTCCTTCGGTCATTTAATGAATCATAAACATGTAGATTTACTTTATCATAGTTAATGTTGTAAATGGTTCTAACGCATATCCAAAATAATGAAAATAGTCTTTACTCTTTAATTTACACCGAAATGTAGCCATAGTCTTCTATATATAGTTGGACACTTTGTTCTTGTAATGTTGGAAGCTTTTGCGGACCGTGACACATCCTTTATATTTGATTTCATTTTAGCATTGTTGTTATAGTTTGGTTGGCATATTATAGAGAGTGTTTTGGAATGAACTAAATAGGTTTTGTCAAGTTTGTTTTGATTATTGTATGTTTATGTCAAAAGTTTACAACTACAGATAGTGTAAGATGCCAAAGTATAAGTTCAATTTAATTCTTAATCATATTCTTCTTGGTCAATTAATTTGGAGTTATGTCCATTTTCCACTATATGGAATGCAGTCATTCGATTTTATGTCGATAATTTTTGATATCATATCTGGTTTTTGTAAATGTTTCTCATGGAAATCTTTGGTGCTTAGTGATAATTAAACTTCATTTCTTGTCGTGTTATACTAGCAGTGTATAGTATAATTGGAAACATTGTAAATTTGAAGTAATTGCTTTGTTTTGCGTATCTTGGAAAGATTTGTACGTAATCTAATATCCGTTATATTCTGTTTTAGTAATTTTTACCTTTCTTTGAAGATGAATAAGAATGGTGCAAACAGGGTGCGTACCATAGTGTACTAAATCACCACATCACCTTATCCTGTTTTTATTTTTAAGAATTTTTGTGCCCACCAATATAGTTTGAGACCGCTGCAAAGCCCTTTATATTGATCGCAAAAGCCGTTTGATGGTCATTATTACCACCGTGACCGGAACAACATTTTGGCACTATGGCGTGTACATAACAAAGGATTATGACCTGTGAAACACCAAAATAGTGAACCTCAAGCATAGTTGTTTTAGTTTTTTCGTTCCACCTGAGTTTTGGTTATATAAATACAAGAACACTTGGACCCCTAGCGGTTATGGATAACTGTGTTATGTTTTGTTGTCCAAAGCTCAAGAGAAATGGAAAGAAAAGATAAGGCATTATAATAATTGATCGTATACTTGACATGCTAATTTTGTTTAGGTGGACTAGATTTTTGCGGTTTTGTCCATGAGGAGAAAAGATATGGGGCTAACAATCTTAATGTGCTTTGTTTGAAATTTCGTCATTTATGTTGTGTTTTGATATCCAACATCCATTGAAACCCCCCCCTTCATGCTTAGCAATATTGCAATCCTAGTAAATAGGACAACCTTACCTTACCTATAGTTTTCTTAAAACTAAACTTTGTGAAATACTTTCTTCTTTTCCTGATTCCAAATTTTTGTTAACCTTTATGTGACCCTCAATTGTACGCAAAATGTGTTGATCAATGAGCAATGAACTTTTTGATTCTATGAATTACAGGCATGTTCCAGGTTCTTCCATGTTCAATGTTCTTTGAATATTGTAAAAAAAATAATTGTGCTTCTTGCTATCCATCGTATCTTAGTCCTTTCTTCATCACAATTGTAGCTTTATTTTCTTGTAGTTTTATTTCCAAAAGTAAGAGATACGCTACTCCAATGCATATTGAGTTGTAATAGAATAATGTTGGCTGATTTTTCTGTTTCATTGATGAATTTTGTGAAGGTTTTTATTTTGGAAAAAGATCAAGTGATGGTTTTAAGTATTTTTTTCCTAGATTTTGTTATCTTGATGATGCATTTAAGATTATTCCTAATTTGTACGATTTCCAGTCCATATGCACTGCTTCACATTTTAAATTAGGATTTATTTATGTTTTATATGGATGCGGTTCCAAAGACTTTCTTTTTGGGCTACTAATATTAATCAAACATTCCATTATGTGTTTATTGTTTTATAAAGAGGCTAGTCATAACTTATGACGTGGTGATGAATTGTATTGATTTGTTTTGAGAACCTTTGTGTTCTCGCATGCTATGATTAACGTTAATCGGACCTAGTTTTGGAGATTTTAACTTTTATGGATGAGAATATGAGATGAAGCTCTCATGGAGAGATTTTTTTAAGACCCTGCGTCCAAAAAGTGTGTTCTTTGTCTTTAAAAATGACATGCATTTGTGCACAGTTTTTTGTAATGATGGAACTATAAACAAACATCTAATTATCCCATTGCCATTAAGCTCCTCTCACGCACCTTGGCTCTCACCTAGACAATTTTCTGGGGGTCCAATGTGTGCAACCTTACTCTTGTTAGTGGTTACAATGTGGTTGTTTTTGATAAACCCTTAATCACAAGGATAAGGTTGTGTACATCCGACCTCCCCAAATTCAACGATCCACTTGGCATTTGGTAACAATGACATGCATTTGTGCACAGTACTTTGTAATGATGGAACTATAAACAAACATTTAATTATCCCATTGCCATTTGTTCTTTTGCAATTAGTGTAAAATACCATATTTTTGGTCTTTAATATTTTTCTCTGATAGTATTCTTGTTTTGGTTTCTGGTGTCTTTAGGACCGGAAGATTGAAAATGTCTTGGGGAATTACCAGAAAGATTTTATGGGTCTTGTTTCCGTGGAGAGCTTGGGTGAGATTTCCAACCATTCGATTATTTCCTTTCTGTTAGTCCATATTTTTAAGAAATCTTATAACTATTTTCTATTTTTATTAGGTGCAAGATTTGGGGATTATGGATCATTCCTACCTGTACAAAAATGCCCCACTCCAATGTTATTTCATCAGAAATGCAAGAGCCATGTTAGTGTGAAGTCCCCCCTGAATCCACCATCAAAGGTTAATATCTAAGTTTTTTGTAATAAATTTCTCATTTTCCTGTGTTAATACACAAAACTGAAATATTTGGAAAATCCGTTCTTTCAGCCTTCCCATCCAAACCCGAGCTTTGCTGCAAGTCAATTAATGCCGGCAAAATCCATACCGGCCTCTGGTGAGCAGGTTGTGAAAGATATGTCTAAAATAGGGATTTATGCTATGAATAACCAAAATGAACATATACATTCTAGAGAACTTGCTTCTAATCAGCCTAATAAGCTACCGATGACTCATAATTCTGAAAAAAACTTGCTGAAGTTTCGAGTCAAAATGGCATCTGAAAGCATTTCACATCTGGATAAATCTGCAATCTACAGCGGTCTTGGTCTTGATATGTCCCCTTCTCCCTCTCCTGAGGGTAGTCCTTCACACAATCACGGGACTTCAACCGACTTGCAAGACTCAGTATTGGATTCACCGTCGTTCATTGTTAAGGTGAGCTTGAAGCCTTAAGAACACTTTTTTTTAGTATCCATGCAATTTGCTAAATATATTTCTTGATTCATTGCGATTCTTCTGGAGCAGATTATGACAGCCAAGCCTCTTCCTCACGCTGACTTGATTTCACCTCTCCATGATAGCTTGATTCATTTAAGGGATACGGAAAAATATCAGGAAACTGATTTACCAGGGGTTGGAAAAGTATTTCCAGTCAACATTGCTCATGAGAACTTGGACTCAAAAGGAAAGAAGGAAGCAAGGAAGGATAGAAAATCAAAGGCAAAGGATACAAGTAAGATCAAGGGTTCTAAGCGTAAGGAAACAAGCAAGGATGGAAAAGTCAAGCAGAAAGATCAAAGTCGAGACCTTGTAGAATCGACGAGGGAGAGTACTGAATGCCCATCTAATATTGTTGCCTTGACTTCTACTAGAAAGGAAGAGGATGGAATATCTACAGCCAAAGAAGTGGTTCCTAATGCCTCCATTGATGCAATTGTTGCATATTCGGAAGAAAAGGAACATGCTTTCTTGTCGAACAAGATCAGTGATTGTAAGCCGCTGGATAAGGAAAATGAAGTTGGGTTCTTGGGTGGGGACATTGACACCCCAATGAAAGTGGTAAGTGTAGCGATAGATAAGCCAAAAGATGGACATGGGTATGCAAAAAAGCATTCAATGATGGAGGATGAGGAGGATGTTATTACCTCAAAAAGGAAGACTGAGAGGGACAAAAATATCATAGTCATTCGTAGGAGTGACTCTTTTGCAGAGAAGAGGAATGAGGTTGATCGGAAAGAGGATGATTTAAATAATTTCTCGAAACAATATAGTATTCCGCAGGACAAAGTGAAAGAAAATGTGCTTGGACCAGCACACTCCAAGGGCAAAAAAGTCATTTTGATTCCAAAAAGGGAGTCTAGTACTGAGAAAAGGAATGTAGATTGGAGCGATAGTGATGTGAAGACGATTTCGAAACAACAAGCAAAGGACAAAGTAAAAGAGGAGGATCTTGATTTAGCATGTCCCGTTCAGGATCGTGTTCATGTGAAAGCAAATGAAGTAGATAAGATTGTAAAAGATGAGGAAGTATGTGTTCTTTCTTTGAAGAATGAGAAAAATGACAAATATGATGATGGGTTTAAGGAGATGAAATTTAATATTGAGGACACACATGAACATCTGAAGCATAATTCATACTCCAAGGATACAACTCGTTTTTTGGCGAAGCAAGCACCACCTTCTGACAAGGATAATTTGTCTTCTGCACTTAAGAAGAAATTAATGGATAGTCAGACTCCTGCTGCAGAACCTCATAACATGAAAATGAGAAAGACTAAAGAGGTAGCCGGTAAGCCAAATTCAAGAAAGAAAGGAAAAGACGTGCGTTCAAAGAACTTTGTAATAGGAGTTCCTGAACAAGAGACACAAGCATTTAGAATAAAGCTGAAAGATAAATCAAGCAGTAATACTACTTTTGGTTCAAACGTGGGGCCTACTGAAGGAAATCTGCAGGGTATTAACAGTTTGACAGAAAAGGTTCCCGCAGTTGATTTCCCCTCAGCTGAGAATACCCAGATTGTGGAAGACTGGGTAGAATGTGAAAAATGTCATAAGTGGCGGCTTCTTCCTTTAGGCATGAGCGCAAACTCTCTTACAGAAGAGAAATGGACTTGTAGTATGCTAACATGGCTGTAAGTTTTCTGTACCATATCTTAAATTGTTACTTCATGCATGAAGATTTTTCTGTATTGCTAAGTTCTATGTCTGTTTTGTAGGCCTGGGATGAACAAGTGTAGTTTTAGTGAGGAGGAAACAACTAATGCGCTGTATGCATTGTACGTACCTGTCGGTCCAGCTTCTTTGGTTCAAAAAAATCAGTCAGCTTATCCAGATGTAAATACATCTTTAGATGTGTCAGCCGGTGCCCTAAATGTTCTTCCTAGCCAGGCTTCTGGTTTTGATACTTTGCCCAGTGGAGGCAAAAAGAAGAATTTGGTGAAGACAAATATGGATACAGTACAACAAACTTCCTCGGGTGAAATGAGGAATTTGAAGAATCTTAAAAAACTTCCTCGGGAGCCAAGTATCCGGAGGAGCGGTGAGTTTCCTACCATGTGTGTTTAAACATCATTTATTAGTTTTATTTAATACAAATTGATTTCTTGGTTTTGCGACAACCATGCCAAAGACTTTAACCCAATAATATGGGGTCGGCTACATGTATTGATGAACCAAAACAAATTAACAAGGGAAGTCACGAACAAAAGTTGTACTTTATTTGGTACCATCTAATGCCTATCTACATTCTACAACTAAGAAAATCAATTCTAATAATTATTTTCTACATAGATTCTCGTTCCATTCGTATTCTAAATATTACCTCATGCTCCGACAAATCCCAATTCTTCATGTCATTCTTCACTTTGTTATGCATGCCATCTTAGGCCCGCCTCTTTTTTTTCTATGCTCCTCAAAGTTCCAACCTTACACTGTTGTGACTGCATTGAGTGTTGGCATAATAACCTGCATGGATGCACTAAACAAAATTTAAATAATTTGGCTCTGTTGCCACTTCCCTTTCGTGTTTTAGGAAGTGTTTTTTTTCCTTTTATAGCTTCGGTTGTAAACGGTTTTTTTTGGAGTTAATATATTCCTCTTAATTGTCCAAAAAAAGAATCAAGTAAATTGCCCTTTATGTGGTAACTAGCTTCTGAGAAGCACTGACTCTCATGAAATGATTGTCTCAAATTTACAAGGCTCCTAGTTTTGCATTTTGGCTGTGGAATTTTGCATTGCTCTTCTGAAGATTGCAGCTTCTCTATTCTCTTAGCTTGTGTCTATCAGTTTCATCCATAGTGTAAAAATGCAGTAATGGAACGAAGATGCGTTAACGAGAGTGATGTGGTTAACGCCTAAATATCGGTCAAAACCATAAGATATCCCATACGGCCTAACACGCGGTTTTTTTACACCTTTACAACGTGGGAAATATCAATTTATTTATTTTGAAAACCTTTACAACGTTGCTGATGCGATGCGATGAATTATTTACTGATCATGTAGTAATGGTCTTTTCTTTTTCTATTCTTTTGAGTCAGTAGTGCTCTTTATATTGATGCTTTTCACTTAATTATTGATTTTCATGAGACACTTTTACTCTTGTTATTTCTGTATATTGCTCGTCGGTGAGTCTTATCAAACAGGGAAAGGGGTTGTAGGAAGAAATTCATGTGTTTTGCGTGATTTCCTGCTATTCTCCCCCGCCTTCCCTCTCTTGCAATGAGATGATTTGCTGTTATGAAGTGGCTGCCTGGTGCGCCGATGTAATTTTTCTGTTACATATGGAAAGTTGCTTTACTAAACCGTTTGATTAACAGGTGATGGCAGGCCATCAAAGGTCGAAAAGAAAAGATTACCAGATGTTGAAGTGTATGGAGTTCCTAAGAAAATGAAGAGAGTGTGTCAACAATCAACGGAAGATTACGATCCTGGTGATTTACGAGTTCCTCCAAATTTCACAGAAGGAAGTCCAAAATATCCTTCTGTAAAAGCTAAAGCTAGGACTCAGGGTGATGTGAAGAAGGATGATGAGCTATTTGATGTGTGTGGGAAGAAGAGAAAACGAAACGACAAGCAGCATCATGTTTCTTCTGATGTATTACCCTCGAGCAAAGGAGGGCACTTAGCAAATGATGGTGATGCAGAGAAAAATAGTGGGGTTGAACATATGTTAGAGAAAAGGTCTAAATCATTGGCTTTTCAGGCTAAAGCTAGTCGTGCAGTTAAGGTACGTCATGGTACTTCGAGTGATGTTGCTAAATCTAATCTTGGGGATGCTGCCGGCAGTAGTCTAGTCAAGGGAGGTAGGTTTGATGATATACCTGTCGAGCAGCATAATGTTGTTAAAGTGGCTCAAAAGATCCCTGGTGGTGGCAGAAGATTTTCTGAAAGGGCCATTGATTTGGGTTTGTCGGACAATGCTACCACCTCTAGCTCTTCAAAACTCTCCAACAAAGTGAAAGGAAAAGTGAATGAAGTGAAATCCTCCCCCGTGGGTTCAATTTCATCCTCTCCTATGAACTTTTCCAAAGCGGATTCCGATAAATTGACAAATAAGAAATCTGTGGCATACAATAAGCAGCAACCAAAACCCGGAAGAAAATCCGGGGCGGCAAATGCAATAAAAGATCTTACCCCTCATAATGAAAATTTTAGGGACAGAAAATCTAATCTTTCAAGGAATTTTGCGGTTGTTGAGGAAAATAAAGCATCATTTGGTAGAAATTCAAGTTCCCATGCAACAGGTACGCAACCAAAGCTTCAAGATTTTAAGGATACAAGTGGAAAATCAGATTCCATGTTCAAGGAAACATCCGCTTCACGACAGAATTGGAATGCTGAAAATCAGATGACGAAACCTCCAAACAGGTTGAATCATGATGGAACCAATGCTGAAAAAGGAAAGCCACATTTTGGCAAGATTGAGTGTGAAGTGGGAGTATCATCTCATCCGCCTGGTGTTCCTGAACTTGATGGAGGTACTGGTTCAAGTGGTGGGAAAGTTGACGATGTTAAAGGGATACCCTCTTGTAAGGATGCAATTAATCATGGTTTGAGACAGTTGCACCATGCTTTGCATGCATCCAATTTTATCGAAGCGTCAAGTTCTAGGAAGAAAGAATACTTCCATCGGGATGCTAAAACTGCCTTGAAGGAGGCAACGGATCTTAAACATTCCGCCGATCGTTTGAAGGTGTGTTTCTTATTGCTAATATGTGCTTTATATAATCACTGTCCTTTTAACAATTTGTGTCTCTAATTGTCCGGTCTGCATCAAGGTTGCTGGGTCAGGTCTAGAGAGTACTGGTATTTTCTTCCAGGCAGCATTGAAGTTTCTCCATGGAGCATTTTTGTTAGAACCCGACAACAATGAAGATAGAAATGGAGAGATGTCACCAAATGGAGTGTATAATACGACTGCAAATTTATGCGAGTATGTTCACTTTGCAGTAGACTTTTTTATCTTCTCTTTTTCTTATTCTCGTTTGAGATTGAGTGATCCGAGTACAAAAGGCAAGCTATCCTTATTAATACAAATAATTAAAATTGTGAGTTTAATTAATTGTTTCTAATTAGTTTGTTTTTAGTCATTTTTTGGTGGCATTTGTTACTGATGTGGAACAATACTTTTACAAATGTTTTTTTTCTATGTTCTCTACTCATGTTTACTTGTTCATGTTTTAATTTTCTTTATACGGGTTGTGATCTTAGGTATTGTGCCCTTGAATACGAGAGATGCAATGACATGGCATCTGCTGCTTTGGCTTACAAATGCATGGAGGTAGCCTATATGAGAGTTGTTTATTGCAATGATCTTGTTGCGAGCAGAGATCGTCAGGAGCTGCAAATGGCTGTATTGCCTGCTCCTCAAGGTAATGGCGCTAGCCGTTAATAATCTATTTGGGGTTGATAAATCATGTTTACTTTTTATTCAAGGTATGCGGAACTTTTTTATTTTTCTTGTGTGTCCAACTCACTGTGGGACCAACACATCAGAATTCGAAATATTTTGAAATTTAGTTGAGCATTATGTAATTATCTGTGTGATTAGATGATCGAATTTATGTCAATAATCCTAAGTATCCCGTTTTTTTATGCAGTGGACTCTCCATCATCATCTGCGTCTGATATCGACAACTTAATTCAAGCCACCGCAGATACAGTCAGGGACGGACATTCTGCTATGGATCATCGAAGTCATGTTGTTTCTGCTGGAAACAGACCCAACTTTATGCGGCTGTTGGACTTTGTATGTGTTCTTTCTGAGCAGATACTGCTTGCATTGTTTCCTTTTCCTATACCAACTTTTTTTAAAAAAATATTTAGGCGCCTAACTGGATTATTTTATCTTGGGGGAAAAATTAACACTCTCGATCGCGCGGAAACAATGTAGATGTCTATTGGATATCCCTTATCCTAGACAGGAGTCCCGTTTTCAGGAAGAGAAAATTGAGTTATGAAGTGTATAATCATGCAAACATGACAAATAAAACAAACATCAAAACTACTTGCATAACAAAAACAATTCACTTGATCACATTAAATGCAACAAAATAAGGCAATAGAAAGATTAGCTAACTTAGGAAATTGCAAACTAGAATTGCCATGTTGGACAACATTGTACGGCGAAATCAATAGTGCCACTTCTACTTGCGGCCTGTTTGGTTAATGGTACTTATTGGTGGTAATGAGAATGATTTGTAGTGTAAATTTTCATGATATGTATCATTTCATTACCATGTTAATGAAAGTTTGATTATATAGAGTTTTTTTGTTTATTATTTTCCATTACCGCCTAATGCCACATGTTCAAGTGTTAGTGCATTGGAATGAATTTTGAGAAGAAAATGAGCTTGTTGAAGTAGAATACGTATGATCATTAAATTTATCAAGAGATATTCTTACTAAAATTATACTGACATTTCATTACCATTCCCACCATTTGGTACCGATTACCAAATGGGCCGTTAATGCAACAAAATAAGGTAATAGAAAGTTAAGCTAACTTAGGCAATTGAACTAGAATTTCCATGTTGGACTGCATTGCACGGCGAATCCAATAGTGCTACTTCTACTTCTGCCCCCCTTTGGTTCCCTTTTTTGGCCTCTTTTCGCATTTCGGTTGGATTTTTTATTATATTGCCCAACTAATCCAGTCTAACTGACTCATTTTATAATTACAGACGCATAACGTCAATCTTGCAATGGAGGCTTCCCGAAAAATCGCAAGGTGCTTTTGCGGCTGCTATGCAAGTCTTTACACAGGCAGGAAACGAGGAAGGCATTTTGTGCATAAAGAATGTCCTTGATTTCAGCTTCCATGATGTTGATGGTCTTTTAGATCTAGTCCGACTTGCAATGGAGTCTTTGAAGAGTTGACATTTGACTAAAAACCGAAATTCTGATGCATATATATTGCAAAACCCGACTGCCCATTTTGGTATAACCTTCGTCTTTAGTATTAAAAGCAAAAAACATGTACAGAATTTAAACTATAAAACTGTGGAAGGATTTGTTAACAGATTATTGAATGTCCCCAAAAGTATTAAGGTTTCGTATAGCGTTTTCTAAGCCTTTTCTATGATTTTCAGTTATCGGACTGCAACATTTTCATCATTCATCCTGTCTTATATATTTGCAGACTGCAGTTGAGATTTTCGGAGCATGGCGGATCGTCATTTGACATTTGTAAATATACAGTAAAAACATTTACTAGAGAGGCGGGAGTTGCATTTTTCTTATGGGGGAGTTCATGCGGCCTTGCTGCCAGCACTCGATTGTTGAGAACTGATTGGTAACTTTTCTTTTTGATGTTTTTTACATTCAAGAGTTGATCTAAATGTTGTTTTATATTTACTCTTTGACCTTCTTATGCTCGAGAAGTATCAGTTAGGTATCACCTTATACACTATTTGGACTATAATACTCTCGATTTTCATCTACTCGCATATTCCCGACTATGAACCTTGAATCATTTTGAGGAGGTTCATTCGCTTAGAGATATATAATAATGTTACATACTTAGTGCGCAATATTTTTATCGTATACTTCTCAATCACTTTTTTACTATCTTGTACCTTTCACTGATCTCCAGTCAAGTCTCAACCCATACTCACCAAGTCTAATGCTGATGCATTATTTTAGTGTGCACTAAATCCACGCAAAGCCAACTTATTTGAAGATGGTTTAGTGTTCTAACTATCAAAAAATTACCCCTTTTTTATAGATCTTTTAAATTAAAAAAACATGTTAATAGTAACCGGTGAAAACTTTGCTGGATGAATCTTAACTTGAAGTTCGTCTTAACAAACACAATACTTGAAGTTAAGACTTGAGCCTAATAAACATTTTTGGCCAAAATTCGACTTGTTTTTTTTTTTTGCTAAAAACTACTTTTATCTTTGTTTTGTTATTGCAAGAGACTATCATACAAACCGGGATGTTATCTTGTCGACTTGCTATTCAGCATTATTTTGTTTATTACATGAAAAAATTGTAAGAAACTACTCGTAACATTGAGATTGCTACATCATGTATAACAATGTCAGAGTTTTTGACATAATATGTGCATCTTAATGGAACAGAAGGAGTACCTATAAACCAATTTTTCCGACAAGTTACCTTTCAAAAGTTGTAGTTGTCTAAAAAAGATGTGGCGCTGTCGGATAGTTTAGCTATGAAGTTAAAACTCGGAAATTATGAAATGCAGTTTCGGCAAAATTTCGATTGTGCATCGGCATTTCGTATTAGCAATGGAGAAATGTTTCATTACTGATGAGTGATGATTATTCTGTTGCGGTTTGATCATGGGTGGCTGAAGCAAGAATTGGATATGGCAGCAATTTTGGAACATAGTATTATTATTAAGTAGCCAGGCCTCATGTTCTAGACTTAGTAGTGTTGCTGTTTGGCTATTTTCCATATACAAGTATAGACTATAGATACAAATACATATAACAGTGATTTTCTTTTTCTCTATCTTATAAAGCTTTTATACAGTCAAACTCGTTGCACACATGAGTGTCACTCTTTCTAACCCAATATTCGCTCATGGTAGGATCTGGGTGAGGTAAGCTGACAAACAATCCATACCGTACTCCTTTTAAAGGAGGACTAGAGGAAAGTGATTCTTTTTTACCCCACAAGAAATAGAGCCCTGCATTTGTTGCTCATCTGGAGTATTAATTTTAAATTGGACTTTTTAAAAAAAAATTGTTAAAATTAATCTTAATTTTAATCGTGACTCGTTTGCTCAAAATAATTAGCAGTATGGATTTATGCAAAGTAATTAATCCATAATAATACGGCATGTTTGGTTATTGGTATTAAAAGTATTAATGAGAATGATTTATAATGTAAATTTTTATAAAAATGTATTATGTCAATTCGATGGTAATAGAACTTTAATCATAAAAAAGTTTTTTGTTTATAATTTTTTTTGAGAAATAATCATAAATTATACTAAAACAATAACATTTTTAGCCACGTGGCAGCTCTACAAGAAATGTATTCCCGCCTAAAACATCTTCCCTAAAATATCTTATTGATGGAATTATTATAGCTAAAGCAACACTATAATTAGACCTGAGAAAACGGTCGGTCGGTCGGGTTTTGGGTCGGATCATTTTCGGGTCGGGTCATTCTCGGGTCGGATTATTTTCGGGTCGGTCCGTTTTTTTTTTTTTTGAAATTCGCATTGAGAGGTGTTAGAGCAAGACCCAAATCTCACTCATGTGTGGGGTCTTCGGAGTGTCGTGATGACGGTGCGACGAAGAACGAGTCACTTGATGAAGTGACGAATGATGATGATGAGCCAAGTAAAAGGGAAGCAGCAGCAGCCTTGGATGAAGGCTCGACCAAGGGAATGAACAAGGCTCGATGGAGCCTTAATGCAGCTGCTGTCCAGTGGGCTCAGTAGCTTCGCTCGAGTGGGTCGAGCAAGGGGGGGCCTAGGTCGAGCTGTGGGTCGAGCCCACCTGCAGATGTGATCCAGCAGCTTCTGAGGAAACCGCTCGACTGGGTCGAGCTTGGGCCGCTCGCCCGAGCAGCTGTGCAGGCCCATTTCAGCGACTTTTCTGTTTTGTTCCTTTTGTTTGTGGGCCTTTAGGGCTTTTGTCTTAAGGCTTCTATTATGACTTGGAGAGTATAAAAAGGGGTCTTAGGAGTCTCTTAGAAGTACTTAGAAGTAAGAGAGAGCTAATACACTTAGAATAGACTAGGGTTTAAGAGTAACCAAAAGAGTCTCTTCTTCTTGTACTAGTTTGTGGTGTCTTCCATTGTTGAATGGAAACACAAGCTTGAGAGGTTGTTCTCAAGCATTAGGGTTGAGTCATTGGTTGTAATGTTGATTAAGCTAATGATAAGATACTTTGTTTGAGGGGGAGGTATCATAAGATACCTCATATACTTGTGTGTTCTTGTCTCTTGTTTTAATACTCTGTTTTTCTTTCATTATTTTACACTTCTTCTTCCTCCATTGTTCAACCTAAGAGGTCCAAGGCCTCCTCTTTCAAGAGGATTTAAATAAGATTAAACTTGACTATTTTTAACTTATAAATTCACATTGATTAAATTTTGAAATTTACATTGTGAAGTACTTTATTATCTTTATCTTATTTAATTTCTGTAATTATTTATCAGTATTAATTATTTTAATAATAATTTTTATTTATATGTAATTAAATATACTAAAACTTTAATATGTACATTGAATAATTTCCATAACTAATTGGGACCTTTATTGAGGAGAAAGGAGAATGAATTTTTATCATAATTGCAACTAAAAAAGGGAAACAAAACAAGCATTACATTAAATTAATGTGTGTGCCAATGTTGGAAATAGTATGTGTTCGATAGTTGGTTGGAGTACACTATTTGTTTTAACGATGTACTTCCTCCGTTCCAAAATACTCACTACATATCCATTTTGTGCACTATTCATCGTTCAAGCTTATTTTACATATTGCGATTAATGTGTAAGTAAAAATATAGTCAAGTGGGATCTTGTTTGAATCATCTAATTGCATACTTTCATAATATTAAATTTTTATAATTTTTAGATAAGTGCAGTTTAAGATATTAATGATCAAAATTGTGCATTAGATTGCGTAAAAAAGTGAAATGTAGCAAGTATTATGGAACGGAGGAAGTATAATATAGAATCAGATCTATTTTCAGTTAGAGTAAGTATTATTTTTTTTAAAAAAAGGTTTGAGTTTAATTCTCACCTAACACTTGTATTCCCTTAACTTATAATAATCCTTTAATATCTTAAATAATGAATAATTAAAAATATAAAAATTTAGTATTATAAAATATACATTGAGATGAAACTTAAACATATTTGTTTTTATACATAAAGAATAAAGAAAACAATTTTTATTTATAATACTCCCTCCTATTCTCCCTAAGTGTGCCATTTGACTTTTCACCATTATTTAGGTGGTTAAATGGGATCGCACGTGTAAGAGAAAAGCGTAAAGTTTTTTGAACTTTTATAGGTGTAAAGTGAGGTTAGTAATGTGATTTGTGAAGGTGTAAAAAAGTTAAGTTTAATAGGAATAAATTCTTAAAGTTAACATACTCAAAATAGAAATGAGGTATTTAGGGTGATTAAATCAATAAGGAAATGAGATACTTACGGCCCGTTTGGTTAGTGGTACTAAATGGTGGTAATGGGAATGATTTATAGTGTAAAATTTCATCAAAATTTTTATGCCATTTCCATGGTAATGAAACTTTGATCACAAAAAGATTTTTTTGTTCACAAATTTCCATTACCTCCTAATACCACCTCTCCCATTGATAATTACACTAGTTTTTCATTTCCATTGCCACGATTTATTACCACCTACCAAACGGGCCGTTAGGATCAATAGGAGGGAGTATATAACATCTAAATCCAACTTAAGATATACTCCCTCGTCTCAAAAAATTAGCCGTATTTTTCTTTTTGACTCGTCTCTTTTAATTTATTTTATTTGTATTTTTAGTCATAATCTATATTTTTAGAACTTTCTCATCCACATATTTAATTTACCTTCTTATTTTATCCACACATTTCTCTATTGCATAAAAATATACTTTCTTTTTACCACTTTTTTTTTTCAATTTTCATAATATTTATACTTGTGGCAATTTCTTTAGGATTAAGGGACCAATATGCCTTTCAAGAAAAAAGGCCAATATATAAAAATTGAAATTTTATATTCCTTTTGTTTCTTAAAATTATTCCCATAAGAAATGTGCATCAAAATTTTAAAATAAATAAATATTAAGTATACTATTTTATATAAATCATAAATTTAATAAAAAAAATAGTACTACAATTAGTATCTATTAAAAATTTTCCCTGAATTGTTATAGGACTTGTAAAGTCGAAGTCATTTTCTTCATGATTGACTTTTTTTTTTTTTTTTTTTTTTATACTTTTTCTTGATTTCAAAGTCAAGATCTCGAATTAAAAGGAAAATTATTTGATGTAATTAATCTGCCCAATAGTCAAAACCTGTCAGTGTAAGTGTATAATGTATTGAGGGTGATGGAACTTTATAAAAACTACTACTCCTCTCCCTATCAATTTGCATTTGCAGTATTTTTTATTTTCGTCCGTTCCACTTAAATTGTAATATTTTTATTTTATGACTATGGCCCACCACTTTCTTTTAATTTCATCCATACATTTTAACTCTTTTTTAATTTAATCCAAACAATTCATTTTCTTTCTTCATTCATTATCACTATCTTAATTCTCACCATTTTTATTTCCAAAAAAAAAAAATTCTCACCATTTTTCTCTTTGCTACTATTTCATAGGAACGGAGGAAGTATTTCATTTTGGATTTTAAATTCAATAAGCTAGGAGTGTATATTGATTGTAGTACAATATCACCTATGAATATGATTTAAATCATTTGTTTATTAACTTTTATTTCCATTTGACTTTACTGCAAATGCAATTGATTATAATTTTTTTTTTCAAAATATTCCCTCTAATCTGAAATATTTGCTACATTTTAATTATGTGCATTATTCATCGTTCAAGTTTATTTTAGATATTATAACTAATGTAGTAATGTGTAAATAAAAATAGTCAAGTTGGATCTTGTTTGAATCGTGTAATAGCATTTTTTCATAATATTAACTTTTTATAATTTTTAAATTTGTATAATTCAAAATATAAATAAACAAAATAACGCATTGAAATGCGTAAAAAAGTAAAATGTATCAAGTATTATGGAACGGAGGAAGTATATTTATTATTGGTGAGTTTAATATCAGTGCATCTTAATATCTATTCGTAGTGTATAGTATACTTGATGGGTAGAAGTAGCTAAGTTGTATTTCCTCAATTCCACTATACTTGCTACATTTGTCTTTGTACGCAAGGTAATATGTTATTTTGATCATTAATATATTGAGCTATGCACATGATCTGAAAATCATAAAAAGTTAATATATTATAAAATATGCGATTAGACGATTCAAATAAGATACCATTTACCTATTTTTCTTACATATTAAGCATAGTATTATAAAAATCAGCTACTCTTGTGAGAGACCGTCTTTCAAAGAGACGGCCTCATATAGTCATATTAAAAGACCCATATTTTTATTTCTTTTTAATTTATATTAATTGGGCTATTTAGCCCATATTTCTAATGCGTCTTTAGGAAAGACCGTCTGCCACAACAATTTGTGTATAAAAATAATTGTATCAATAAGCGAAACGTAGCGAATATTTGATAGGAGTAAGAGAGAAAGTAAAATTTAATGGAATGAAATTGAAAGTGTAAAAATAAATTAAGGAGAGAATATTCCAAAATTGATAGTGATTAGGAGAGAGGATTCTTAAAGGTATGCTAATAATTACAACAAGTGGTGGAGAAATATAAGTACAATCTATTGATGCTAATTATTGTATTGGAATCTTGTTAACAAAGATTTTAATTAATCAAGGTCTGGTTTTTGCCTTCTAACCAACAGACCAAATTACACTTAATACCAAACTTAACTTTTGTTAATTGGAATCACTACTTGTATAGACTATACACTATAGGATTGATTGACCCTTGAGGGAAGCCAGGGCCGACCTAGATATTTTGGGGCCCTAGGCGAAATGACATATTAGAGCTTTTTCCTTTACAATTTATAACCTAAATAGTATATAACCATTAATTTTGCTTTATTGACATGGGGCCCTGGGCAATGACCCCTCTTGCCCACCCTTAAGACCGGCCCTGAGGGAAGCTTTTTTCTGTTGTTGATGATGTTAGGTTGTTAAAGAGATTTTAATAAATAACGGTTATTTGATAGATCAAGAACAAATAAAATGAAATTGAAAAAAAAGACTTATACTCTTTTTTATTTTTTTGAAGATGAAAAGACTTATACTTTATCAAGCGAGGACCATTCTGTTTAAGATAATCTTGTAAGTTTTGATGAAAAATTTGTTTGATTTACAAATCAATAGATTCTAATGTGAATGAATATGATAGCATGTTCCGATGGATCGATTTGAGGACTTCAAGACATGATTGCAATAATAAACATGTTACAGGGTCAATAATAAACACGTAATTTATTTAGTCAAACCATAAATCGCCCACCTTGGTCCAATAACTTCCTAAAATAAATAACTACTACTTATCGTATTCTATCACTATCACCCATCTCTCCATGATTCCTACATTAATTCACCATCTAATCGACTATAACTTCCCACTATCATATAAGATAACATCTACTCACCCAGAGATAACTCCCTCCTTAGTATTATAAATAGATGTTACATACATCATTTGCACCCAACTAAGTTTTCATCTTCCTACCGTTACTCTATAAAAATACACTGCCCTCCTACTTATGATCGATATGTGACAAAATATCCTTTAATTGATGTTTAAATACATCATTTGCACCCAACTAATTCGATTTTTCATATTCAATCCAAACTAAATAAAAATTTAACTAAATCAAATCAAACCAAATCGAAATATATTCCAAAAAACAAAATCAAACCATAAAACCTATTTAGAATTGAAACAATTTATTTTCGGCAAATAAAAACTTTTTCATTTACCAGAAAAAACCAAATACATCAGTCATTGGAAACTCGGAAAATGCTATTTGCATCAGTGTGGAACCGAGACCCACCTTCTAGAAAGGGTCGGCCCACTCTTCATGTGCATACGGGTAAAAACCGAGGCCAAAAACAAGCCGACAGAAGATGTCAGCGAAAAGCTAAACATAGCAACAAATATACAATAAAATGGAGCCACTACAACTCAAAACATTAAAAAAAAAAAAAAAAAAAAAAGAAAAAAACGAATCAACTCAAAACATAACATGTTTATTATTGAAACAATTTATTACTTTTTAATAATTGATCAAAAGTTCAATTAATCAAATACTACTTTATTTATTAAGTTTAAAACATAACAAAACCAAATTTTAAAGTTCTAATTTATAGCTCAAGTACTCCCTCCGTTCTTTTTTGATTGTCCTATTTGAAGATTTCACACAAATTAAGAAAGGTGAAATCTTTGTAGATAGTGGGTATTATTTTATTAAGAAAGGTGGAATTTTTGTAGATAGTGGGTATTATTTTATTAAGAAAGGTGGAATCTTTGTAGATAGTGGGTATTATTTTATTAAAATAGTGGTGTGAATTAATAATTGTATTGATATTATGAGAGAGAATGCGGGTTAAATGACGGAAAAATAGAGTATATGGAAGATGAAAACTTTCCAAAATAGGAAAGTATTCTAAATAGGACAAACTTATAAAACTGTCCGTAATTATTTTCTTTTAGACCTATGCTCTTAATCACAATGGACTCTAAAATTCAATTTAGTTACTTTTTTTTGTTAGTACTTACGGCCCGTTTGGTAGGTGGTAATAAATCGCGGCAATGGGAATGAAAAACTAGTGTAGTTTTGGTTGAAATATCTTTTGGCTATCTTGATGGTCATGCTTGACAACCTTCAATCATCTCATTTTATTCATAAAATTCATTCCATTGCATTACCAATGGGAGAGGTGATATTAGATGGTAATGGAATTTTGTGAACAAAAAAACTTTTTTGTGATCAAAGTTTCATTACTATGGAAATGACATGAAAGTTTTGATGAAATTTCACACTATAAATCATTCCCATTACACCATTTAGTACCACTAACCAAACGTGCCGTTAGTTCTACTAAATTCGAATCTTATAAACCAAATTATGTTCTTTAAATCAAACAAAACTAAAAAAACAGGTCAAAATCAAATTATTTATTCGATTTAATTTGATTATATTTAGTTTCCAATTTTTACAAAAACAACTTTCTGCCCTAGCAATAATAAAAAATATTGATTTTCCCTTTAATAATTTTAACTTTTAATTAACCATGAATAATTTCAATTTTAAGGTTATTTGCTTAAGAATATTATTGTCCAAATGCTGACCAATTTTTGCAGGTTAATTGTTACAAATAGAAGAAAAATGAAATCAAAATTATAAATATTAAATATTAAAATTTAAAATCAAAAAATAACTTACTAGGATTTTCCGGTTCCACACTGATGCAAATAGGATTTTCCGAGTTCCTAGACTTGATGTATTGGTTTTTCTGGTAAATGAAAAAGATTTTATTTGCCAAAAAAAAAATCAAAAAATAACTTACTAAATTATCTCTTTTTGATTTTTTAATATTTTTTCAAATTTGATTTTGTATTTACTTTTTTATTTTTTATATATAATGACTTGATGTATAGATAAAAGGTTATGTTGATATATTCTTAGTCAACAACTCTTATAATTGAAATTTTTTATGTTAATCAAAAGTTAGAATTATAGAATAATGAGTAAAATATTAAATTATTCTTGATCATCATCATCATCATCATACCTAGTATATCGCGCCCATAGTAAACTATGGCCAGAGTTTGGGGAGGAAAAGACGACAACAACTCATACCATAAAGGCGAGCACGACCAAAGAGTCCATGACTCAAGAAAGAATAAGATAAGTGTGATACCCCAGATTTAGTTTGAAAAGTGATTGATAGACTACTCATATCAACAAGGTGCATCTTCTTTTCATGGGAGTCCATTTGCTAAGAACTCCACATTTAAGCATGCTTGGTGGGGAGCAAACTTAAGATGAGTGACCTCCTGGGAAATTTTTCGGGGTGCGCATGAGTGAGGCCAAAGTGCGCTGGAAAGACTTATATTGGTTTGTGGGGCCAGTTTAATGTCTTCATGAGTAGTCACTGGTAGTCCGAGTGGCTGAAAACCAAGTGTTACAATAAGATTCTGCAACTGATGGGACCGAGAAGAGAATTGCACTACTAGTAGTCACACCTCAACTTAAACCCATTTGTCACTTACTCACTTGCTTTACACTCAAAAGAAAAAGTGGGTCCCACCCACTCCAAATTTACCAACAGTAATTTCACTTGTATTAAAAAATCACAGATAAGGCAGTAAATAACACAAATCACAAATGACAAACAAAAGTACAAAACCACACGAGTGGAAAAAGTTTTATAATTTGCAAACCAAAACAAAAATAAATCAAGACCCAAAAAACATTTTAATTTATCAAAATAATTATTATTTCTATTTTTCATTATTATTTTCATAATAATAAAACTATTTTCTTACACAATTTTTTTTTAACAGGGATTTCCATTTCCTTCATCATCTCCTCCTCTTCTTCTGTTGTTTCTTTCGCCGCCGGCCGCAATTTTATCATTTTATCTTTCTTTTTTTTTTGTAAAAATAAATTAATTTTCAACCCTCATAAAATTATAAAATAATTTATTTTTTTTTTCTCCGTTTTACTTCCACCGTCGTTTCTTCCTTGTTTAGCCGTTGATCTGGTGGTCTACATTTTCTCTCTCCTCCATTCCTTTATCTCTCTATCGCTGTTATTCAAAATTTGGGATTTTTTCTTCGTAATCGGTTCACATTTTATTCCAATTTCTTCCAGTATTAAAATTAGGGTTTTTTTTAACTTGATCCTTTGGAATTGATGGATGAACAAGATATTGTTTTTATTTTAGGTATTGGTATGGGTCGAGTATTTGTTAATTTCATTAACGCATACGTATAAGATTAGGACATTGTGTTAGGTTTTAGTTAGAAAGTTTTGAGATTTAGGATTTGTTGTGCTGTAATTTGGAAGTTTAGGTTTAATTTTGGCAATGTTTGGATCGAATCCGGATTCTGGAACTCATACTAACTCTGGGCTTCCCGGAAATATATTATTTCCTACTCGTTTTGTTTGGCCTTATGGAGGAAGAAGGGTTTTTTTGAGCGGTTCATTTACTGAGTAAGAGCTTTGATTTTTTTATGTAATTTTGATGTACTTAATGAATTTGAATTGATCATGATTTTCGGCTTTTAAATTTGTTTTTTATGCAGGTGGACTGAGCATATACTTATGTCTCCTATGGAGGGAATTCCTACTGCATTTCAAGTTATTTGTAACTTAACGCCTGGATATCATCAGGTCATAATTGCACTTTATTAGAGCATTTATTATTGATTTATTATACTGTTATTGATACATCGTTGAAGTTGTGTTGGATGGGTGAATTGTTTTCGTAACAATTTTTCTTCTTTGAATACTGTTGATATCTTGTTGATTGGAAGGGTATGCATTTGATTGTAGGTCGATTTCATTATAGGATTGGTTTAGGTTGAGAGTCCATGTTTGATGTTGTTTCATATCATTCATGCTGCGGTAGTGTTTCTGACATTTGGTATTTGGACATGGTCATAGCTCACTTTACAATAGCTGTGCTTTTATAACCTTTTTATTGATGGTTATACTTGAATAGAATTTTCGTGGTTCTACGATATCTAGATTTGTTAGTTAGTTTTATTTGCTCATGATGTGGAATCAGGTTATCTCCACTTCTGCCGAGGGATTACCTTTTTGCTTCAATGGAAGCTTTTGTCCTTCTTTTCGAAGGTGAAAGACAAAAATATTAGATGTTTCGGATTTTTATCTAACATCATTGCCTCTCTCTCTTCGCCGTCCTTCTCTGTAAATTCTTGTATATTTGGGGTTATGTTTATACTTTTCACTCTTTTAAGCATCTATTGTAATCATAGTGTAAAACAAGGTGGTTATATCACAATTCACATCGCACCGAGTGCGTTGTAAAGGTTTTCAATATAAACAAACTTATACTTCACATGCTGTAAAGGTGTAAAAAAAACCTCATTTTGTGACGTACTAAAGGATATCTTATGTTGCGACCGACATTTAGGCGTGATGATAACCGTATCACTCCCGTAACCCCATTATGAACTTTACCACATTTTTACACTACGATTGTAATTGTCAAAGTGAAGCATCAATTCTCTTGCTTGTGCTATACTTCTACTTGAGGAGAGTGATTATTAGAATGATAGTGAGTTGTCTTCGACATAGCTATTTTTCTTCATGTGTTTCTTCACCGTTTTTATTTCTCTGGTAGTCCGATATAAATATCTA
This sequence comes from Amaranthus palmeri, assembly GCA_019776075.1. NCBI lineage: Eukaryota > Viridiplantae > Streptophyta > Magnoliopsida > Caryophyllales > Amaranthaceae > Amaranthus > Amaranthus palmeri. Next base: position 450,606 of record JAAKBH010000037.1, on the reverse strand, counting down.
TTTCTTAGCCATGATAATGAGTATTTGTTTTCTCAATTGGCTTGATTTTAACACGTGTTGTGTGCTGGGGTTATTCTTATGCATTCTATTGGCAATTAAACTGACACATTGTTAAGATGCATCTTATTGATTTTTTATTCTTACCATGTTAAATTTGATGTTAAACTAATCAAATTGTGTGGATAGCATAGTTTGCAAGGTAAAAGCTTTCATGAATTTGCTTATCCATTGGATTCCCATGATGAAAGTTCAAACTTCATTTTCAAACTATACTTTTCTGGAAAATTCGTTTATTTGTTGCCAGTTCATTTGAAAGTATTCTGTTTACATGCAGTACAAGTTTAATGTTGATGGAGAATGGCGTTATGATGAACATCAACCTTTTGTGAACGGAGCTTATGGTGTTGTCAACAATGTACGTATACCAAGAGAGTCTGACATGGGTCCTGTAATGTTTAGTTCTGATGCTCCTGGTAGATCTAACATGGAGGTGGATGAGAACACGTTTGTGCGTCCAGTAAGTATTGTGTTTGGTGCTTTATTATTACAACTGTAGTACTTCAATGATATCCATATATATGAGAATATTGGCTGCATGTCTTCTTTCATCGATAAATTTTTGCTTTGTTTCTCATTTGGTGTAAGGAGTGGGAAGGGGTCTATTACTGTATTCTTGCTGTTGGATTGAGTTGAGATTTGACTTTTTGTTCTGTTATTTGTTTGATAGAAAATATTGTATGAACAAACGTGACTTTCAGTTCACTGAGAACTTAGGGGCCTCACAAACATGATATGCGATGGTATTTGAATACAAAAAGGAGGGTGTGACTTTTTACATTATCTGTGAAAATCGTCATTTTCTCATTCATTAGTTTTTGAGTTCTTGAACTAAATGAGTTTTGTGTGAGTTTCCTCATTTATTCCATGTATTGCAGACATTGGCTGATGGAATGTCGCGGGTGCAAATTTCAGAGGGTGATGTACAGATATCTCGTCATCGTATATCTTTGTTTTTGTCACAACATCTAGCATATGAGTTGCTGCCTGAATCGGGCAAGGTTTGGATTTATGCTCTTTATTGTTGGCTTCAATTTCGGTCCTTGAGATCTGCATACACATGTTTGCAAGATTTTTCATTAATTTCTGTTTTTGTTGTCAATGTAGGTTGTGGCATTAGATGTTACCTTACCAGTTAAACAAGCTTTCCATATCCTCTATGAACAGGTTTGATATACTCTTTTTTTTATGCTACCTAAGATTTGGATATTTTTAGTAAGTATTAAAATCATGACCTTTTATTGATTGTAAACTTCCACTAACAGACAAATTTGGAATACTTCCTTGCTTAGATGATGTAGCTAGCATTATCATTATCTAAAATCCTTTTTTTACACTCGATTCAACCCCTACTGTGACGGTCTCCTATAAAATAGTTTCTTGTCTTACTTGTCTTCCCCACCTTGTAGTGAATGTAAATATGCATTATAAAATAATTACCAAGTATGTTTTATATGGGGAGACCGTTGTGTGAAAATGAGAGGCACTTGTTTCTCTTTTGTAAATTTGGAATCCAGTTTGAGATCAATGGCTGTGAGTATGTGTTTTTTCAGCGACATTGCCTCTATGGTAAGAAATATGAGATGGGGAAATGTCGTGGATGGGTTAGTTTATAGGTTTTGTTAGAAAAATTTGTTGGAAAACGTGCATTATAGGCACCATCAAAACTGAATCGCGTGAAGATTCTGTGAAAGAAGCTGATTGAAGATAGAACTTGATGCTTGCAATTGTGGAGGAATTTAATTATATTATAATTCAATTATCCGATTTAGAGGGATCTAAATGGGTTTCATCAATATACAAAACTAGGTTCGTACTCGTGCATAAATGCACGGTGATACCAGTTTTTCTAAAATAGATTGAGAAAATAATATTTAATAATAATTTCTAATTTCAACTTAGAATTAATATGTTACTAAGTATTGGTTAATTTAAAGTTATATTACTCGCTCATTTACATTACTAAGTGTAGTATAATAAATTAGATACGAATGAGAATAATAATAAATTAGATACGAATGAGAATAATAATGCATCATTATGTCATTTTGGAGCAAAAATTTTTTCATAAAAAATGACATAAGCTATTTGGGAGATGATTTTAGTTCTAGTTATAGAAGGGCTCATGACAAATACACTCAAATCTCTGCGCCATCAATCGTAGGTTTATAATAAATTAAGATACAAATGACTATAATAATGCTTCAGCGTTGTTACTTGTTCCTGTGTATTGAAGCAGCACAATTGTTGGGATAGGGTCAACTTGTTTTGAAGAAGAGTGGACACAAGAGTTTTTAGGCTTCATTTATTCTGAAGTGTTCTAGCTGTAAGCCAACCAAGTCATGTGGAGTTTGTTTTTGTTTCTGCCTTTTTGGTAGATGACTTGGATTATTACAAATCAAATATGTTATCTTTAAAGAACATATGAGGTGGAAGATTCATTTAAGAGCGGCTCCTTTTTATTATTCTGTTGCATGACTGGATGGAGACAATTGGAATTTAAGAAATTTTGTTTTAACTATCTCTTAAACTGTTGGATGAGTGTTGGACTCTAGGGTTGAATGGTCTGAGAAAATCTAATCTACTCACAAAACCAATGAAATTTATGATTTATAGTGGCATAAGACTTTGTCAGTGAGCTGCTAACTATACTTTGAGCAGTGTGCACAACAAATTTACCATCTTATTGGTTCCTTTCTACCTACCAGAAGCTTTTTTAAACAGCCCTGCGCTTGAGTTTGAGGGGCGCCTAACCCTGTGGCTCATGCACCTCATGTTACACCTCTAGGATTTGCTTGTGTTGACTGCTCTGAGAAACTTTTTGGAACACTCTTTTGAATTAAGATTTTTCTTTCGCATATGGTACCAAATTTATCCCTTCAGGGCTTATGTCAAGTGTGCCTTGGGCCTATTGTATTTTAGGCAGTGGGTTGTTGATCCTGAAAGCTGAGTTTCATCTGTTCATGTGAGTTGTCAATGGAACCGGGGAGAAAATATTCAAATAGCTTTTAAAAAGAAGCTGTATGCAACCGGATAATGGATGCATGAAAACATATGTTTCCATTGGATATGCTGCGTGATATGCTCAACTCTCTAGTAAAATATACTTGCATGTTTGTGTATTCTGCTAGAGTATAGTTTTCTTAAGTACTTCAAAATTTTGCTTCACTATTTTGACTTCTATAGCTTATCAATTTTGAAAAGGGCTGTTTTGCTAGTTACTTGAGTTAGTATATCTATGATTGATTTTTTTAATACAATGCATGGTTGACGTTCGAAGATTCCAGTGCATTGCTAATATGGTTTTACTTGTTTTTTTAACATTTTTTGGGTAAGTTTACTGGTGTGACAGGGAGAAATGGAATGTCTATATTTCATGCCTATTTGTGTCTGGAAGCGTTGTTGACTTGGTAGAACTTGCTATAGTTTTTTGATATCTTGCATTGTTCTTCCAGGAAAACAATTGTGAATGATTTAATTCCATATTAATTAAAATATAGGAATGCTCAGTTGGGTAGACTGTAGAGCTTTCATTGGGTTCCAAGAGATATAGGAATCAAATATGTGGCTTGGCAGAGCTGCTGATCTTTCATTCTCCTGGACTGTGAAGGAGAACTCCTTTTAAAAAACTTGTACTCCTATTTAGTTTATCATTAGAGGGACCTTTCAAAGAAGGTTAATGTCAACAATTCTTTCTTAATTTTGTATTATGCTTAGCAACATCCTTATTGGAATAGGTGAAGTAAATGTTTTCAATGCAAATGTTCCTCCTATATATTCCAAATCCATGGACATAGTAGATTTGATTTGAGGATACATGATAGTATATACTTAAACTTGCATATTTTATGGAAACAAATACTCTTATTATAATTATTATGATTATTCCTTTTATGGTTCACCAAAATTTATACCACCTCTTCTTGGACCTGTGGAAAGTTTGTGAGCTACTCTTACCTCTGTCCTTTTCCTTTTTTCACCTTAATAGCTCTTGTAGTGTCTTCCTATATTCTATCAATTTCAATAAGTTTAAAACTAATGCGAAGGCCACTGCTTTCTAATTTTTTGTGTGCTTTTTAATGGTTGTTAGTCTCTTTATTTCCTTTTTGATGCCCACGAAGTTCTTACTCGATGATAATTTTCATGTTGGTCTTGTATAAATTTAGTTGGTTTTGGTTTAATCTTCAGGGAATTCCTGTTGCTCCTTTATGGGATTTTGGCACGGGTCGTTTTGTTGGAGTTCTTAGTGCAATTGACTTCATCCTAATTTTGAGAGAGGTATGGGACACTTGCCTTGCAGTTGCTTTATTTTTTTTTCAAGCCCTATGAATCTTGCACTAATTGTTACTTTTGTTGTGGGTTTTTCATCAGATGCATTCGATATCATTAAATTGTGATCACTTATTCTTTAGTAATGATTCTTGTGGGATTTTGGGATCCTAGTCATGTTGAGGGAGACCAAACACGGAAACCTGTCAAATACAGTGTCTCCCACTGTCCCACTACATTACTTTACTCCAATGCCATTAAGTGGCTCCCACCTAGGGTGGGATTTGGGGGCCGGATATATGCATTTTTACCCTGGTTAGTAATAACACTAACCAAGAGTTTATTTTTGATTAAGCTTTGGTAGCAAACGTTATGTGCAACTTCACATAAAATAAGAAGTGCACATGATTTAATAAGTCATTTTAATATAGTTCATTATAATCCGAAACTAAAGAACTATAAATCCTTGATCCCAACGAAATAAGAGACATAATGTCTCCCAATACTGTTGTGAAGTTTATGTGAGGAGAGCAAAGAAAAAACAGGCCACAAAAATGTGACAAAAGAAAGGCTGTCCTTTGCAGTTTGACACCATGTTGCAAACTTTTCTTCAGCACTCTTGATATATAGAAAGTTCTTTTGAGACCATCCCTTGGATCAAGAAATAATTACTGATTGTGCTTGCATTTGGATGTGTTTTCTATACTCTGTGCCTCAATTTTTATTTGTTAATGAGGTGTCTAGTTTCTATTATCTTGTCTGATTACACTTGTTGGACATCCTTCAATAAGGCTGAAGCTCTACAATATAATTAAATTTTCCTAGGATTTTATGCTTTATACATGTATTCTATTCAAGCTCTACAATAAGTAGAAATTTGAACAGCTGGTTTATTGAAAATATTCATTGAAGTGAATCCATCAAGATCCACTTTTATATGTTCTAAACCTTAGACTAGGTGATTACTCATTGCATCCTGTGATATTTTCTGGTAGCTGCCTTGACAAAAGCATTGTACTGTTTGTTGCTTTTAATAGCAGTTCTTTTCAGTTTGCTGTTGTTGATTTTAGTTATTTGGATCTGGTTCTGTTCATTATTTCTAAGATCATTAATGTACATTTTACAGCTTGGGAATCATGGCTCAAATTTGACAGAAGAAGAGCTGGAGACTCATACAATTTTGGCATGGAAAGATGGAAAAATTCGTAATAATAGACAAACTGAGGGTAGTGGGAGACCATATGCCCGACAGCTTGTAAATGTAAGTGTGGAAGCCTATAGCTCTTGAAGCTTTCTTTGGTGGTCCGGTTTGTGGCTTTACCTTTTTATAAACAGCTTTTGATTTAAGCATGTAACTTAATTGAGGTTTGCAATTGGATAGTGTTGATGTTTGCAGCTTGTGTTTTGAAATTTAGATCTAGTAATTAATTTGATATTGAGGACATAATGGAAAAATCGTGCTAGATTTAAAGAATCTTTGTAGTTTTATTTTAATTTTCCTGAAATGGTAGTTACTTAATGCTCAATACTCTGTAATTACTGGCTTGTGATTTTCTTTTAATATTTGACAGTAGTTTTTAATTTGTTGCTTGCTGATGATAATTGATTATTAACAATTAGATAGACAAACAAAATAACTTGATTACGATCTGAAATAACCAATCCGAACTTAAATTGTACCCAAAAATATACCTTCTAAGTTATCCTTAACCAGAATCCAAAATGATCGAACCAAACTGAATGGCCTTGTAAGCAAAATTACTTGGTAGATAATGTTTTATCATAATAAGATATATATGACAGTGCATCTGAATAAGCTCGATTAGGAACCGAATCAACCCAATTCCGCGATTAGGAACCGAATCAACCCAAATCCGACAACTAATTGATAAAGTGATCTATCGAAATGATCCGACCAACATGATTTGACTGAAATCCGATCGAAATGACAATTGGAGTCTGCCATGATCAAGAAATGGTGTATGAGTGATAGTTCTTGCTCTAAAGGAAATCAGCTGGCATGTAAACTTCCAAACATTAAGCTGGTCCAATACCAAGTGGTGATGTAGTTCACTACATAATGACTTTGGCCTGTGTCTTTGTACACTCTGAGTTAGCGGTCATTCTTACGCTGAATATGGGATCATGGCTAACTCTTTCTTGAAACTCGAAATCACTCTATTGTATGGTACTCAATTTAATTATGCTATTAGTGAATGATATGGCCTTTGTGTTTTGTTTTTTAATTAAGGTACCGACCTTTCACTTGTACTTCTACTTCTACTTATCACCCATGTATATTAGTCATTAGATATATGGATGTATATTTTCCTCATTTTTTTCTTCTCCTAGCAAAGGTCATTTTATGCTGAATATGGGATTATGCTATTAGTGAATGTTATTTCATAATAGTATGCCATGTTTTCCTGTTCTTTTTCATATATGGTGGTCTAGCGCCCTCATGTTTAGCTAAATTGGCTTATCTTCATTTTAATGTGCAGGCTGGCCCTTATGATTCTTTGAAAGATGTGGCTGTGAAGATTTTGCAAAACAAAATTTCCACCGTTCCAATTATACATTCCTCATCACCAGATGGTTCTTTCCCTCAGCTGCTACATCTTGCTTCCTTGTCTGGCATTCTGAAGTGTAAGTTTCTAGTACCCATCTCACGATTTCTAATTCTGCATTTTAGCTCGATGCTAGTACCTACTGCTTACAATCCTATTTTTTCAGGTATTTGCAGACATTTTAAACACTCTAGTAACTCTTTGCCTATTCTCCAGCAACCTATCTGTTCAATTCCTTTGGGTACTTGGGTTCCCAAGATTGGGGAATCAAGTCCACCGCCATTTGCTATGTTGAGACAAAATGCTACTCTTGGTGCTGCCTTGTCTTTGCTTGTGCAAGGTGATTGCTTCCGTTTGTTGTTTTTGTAGATTAGATGGGTTGTTTGTGTGCAAGAAAGCATGTAAATTTTTTAGAACTCACTTAGCTTCATTCAAGATTATATAATTCTTTGGTTTCAGATAATACTTGAACCTGTTCTAAAATAATGTACGCTCTCGTTTATGTGAAATTGTAGATGGTGGTTTCCACAAGGTTAAATGGGAAACCTCTTTGTTATTATTAGAAGGGTGAGATTAAGTAAATCTGACCCCCTAACTCCAGTAGCCACTTAAGAACAGTTGGGGTGATGGAATGCTGTTCTCACCTTACTTCATCCTGGGCTTATATTGAGTGTCTTGTTATTCTTAATCATTTTTTTGCGCAAAAAGATAACGATGTTTCTTGAAAACTCTGTTTTTTTCGCTTATCCATATGATTCTAGCTTTGTGGTGATTTTGCAGCGGATGTTAGTTCTGTGCCCATAGTTGATGACAATGACTCGTTGCTGGATTTATATTCTCGGAGGTATTTGGTGTTGCTTGTACAGTTTAGGATGCTTAACGTGTTTTTTCTTTTTGGAATCTATCTGATAGCATTTCCTTCTTTTCTTTGTTAGTGATATTACTTCTTTAGCAAAAGACAGAGCGTACGCACAAATTCGTCTTGATGAAATGAATATTCATCAGGTATATATCGTGGTCTCTGGAGTAGCAAGGCTTCTGATCTTGTACTCATGTTTTTGAACTGTGTGACTGCCTTGCAGGCACTTCAATTAGGACAAGATGCTAGCTCTCCTTGTGGAATATTCAATGGTCAAAGATGTCAGATGTGCTTGTCTTCAGACCCCTTGCAGAAGATCATGGAGCGGCTTGCAAATCCAGGTATGTGTGATACAATGCAAAATCGCGAATACGGTTGTGGTAAAACCACTTCCGCTTCTAAAATTTAGTATTTTTTGCTTTTCCTTCAGGCGTCAGGAGGCTTGTAATTGTTGAAGCCGGAAGCAAGCGCGTTGAAGGCATTATTACCCTGAGCGATGTATTCAGATTTTTGCTTGGCTAGTACTCAAAATGTTCTTTGCATATACAAGTTTGAAGCGATTCATCCATAATGTAAACCCCCCTGTGACTCCGCCATGCTTTCAGATTTGATAGATGGCTTCATTAGTTGCATTAGTTGATTGTTCTTGTGGGCGTCACCTTTCGAGCCCCATTGATTTTAGGACACAGGGCAAGGAAAAAAACAAACAAAAAAAGAATTTGTAAATTTAAGAAATTGGAAAATTTCCTTTCATCCTTTTTTAACCAGAATTCATGTCCGAATTCGACATGGTGCTGCAGTGGCTGTTAATCTTCATGCCATCTTAACGAACATGAAGGTGACATAATCTTCATCACGTTCAGCAGGCATTTTTTTAGTGTTTCGACAATCCAAGGTTGTGAATTTTGCTTTTATGATTCTACTTCGAGCAACATACTAATTATGTTATGAATGAAAGTATGTCTCAACACAAAATGACCTCAATGTATACACTATTCAGCAGTGATTGTGGTCGACGATGGCCAGCTAAAGCCGTCTCTAGATCATGGACTTAGTTCTAGTGATGATGGCCAACTTGATAAGCCGATTCGATATCTTGGATAGTTTGGTGCGAGTATTTTATTTAGAAAAAAAAAAGTTGATGCTCAGACTTGAGAGTTAAGTCGTGAAAAGTTGTCTTTACATTTAAGTACTAGTGGTTTATTGCTTGAAGTTATGCTCTATTATGCCCAAATTCCCACTTTATGCACACTTTATTCTATGATCCACGTAGGATGGGGATATTGGAAGAAAAACAGTTGATGGATTCATTATTGTTGGCGGTTGTATTAGACAATCGGTTGCATTGTTGGTGATTCTGTAATCAGGCGATCTTGGGAGAGGCCGTCTTAGAATAAGACGACCCAATATTCCAGTCCATCGCGCTCCTTACATGCTATCTCTCTTCTTTTTCATTTTTCGGACATTATTCAATTTTAATCTTAAAGATATTAATTTTAACCTTAAAAATATCAATTTCAATTTAGGTATAAATTAAGTCTTTTAATATTATTGCTGTTGATATACCGATGCATAAATGGTAAAGGAGGTGTTTGGCAATTGGCTGTTGGCGGTTGACCTTTTTAGTTGGTTTGTTTGACCAGCTGGAAATGTTGGCTGTTTTTGTTGGCTTTTAAGCTAGCTAAAAAAGCTAGCTGTTTGCGGATATGTTTGATAAATTTGAATATTGGCTATTGGTTGTTTATTAGAGAAAAAAGTGGGCTAACAAGTCAAAAAGTAAACCCAAAGAGCTAGCTAGAGCACCTTTTTCATTTTGGCATAAAAGTCGGCTTTTCAGTTGCTTTAAAAGCCATTTACCAAACACCTTTTTTTGGCTGTCCGACCAACCAACAAGCCAAAAGTTAAAAGCCAACCAAAAAGCTAAGTTAAAAGCCAATTGCCTAACACTCCTAAATATAAACATTTACATGAAACTTTCAATCTCAAAAAAATAAATAAATAAAGAAACATGAAGCTTTCAAAATGCTTTAAAAGGCACCATATGATCTAATGATGCTAGGTGTGGCATGTCATGATGGGACTAGCTTTTTGTTGTGTCCCTTCTATCTACACATTCCACATGCACGTGACTGATCAAAAGATTTGCCCATCTCTTTGAGGAACCTAAAACTCATAAAGGGGGAGTTAATAACTCATTTAAATCCATTGCATGCATCTCTATTTGAAGATTTTATAACATGCTAATTTTGTCCCACATAAATTTATTTATGTTTCCATATATGATTTTATTCACATGGATGAAAATGATATTACTTATCCAATAAAACACAGAGTATATTTAATTGAAAAAGAAAATGTTTCATATCATCCAGGGGCGGAACCAGAAAAATGAATAAGGGATGTCGATAACTAAAAAAATTAAATCATTTGCGTTAAAATTTTATTAAACAACAATTGATTAAGGTAATTGTCCACGCCATATTATGAAAATGAAACATATCATCATTTGACAAATTTAGAAACAAATCACATTCAACCAAATAGATAAATTCGTTTCATAAAAAAAAGAAGATAAATTCATAAACTCATAAAACAAATAGATTAAAAATAAACAAATAAAATTAAGTTTTAAAAAGGAGAAACATAAAATCCCTAATTTATATAACTAGTCCTGATTGCCGCCGGTGAAGGGCTTGCCGCCGGTGCCCGATTGCTGCCTGGGTCCAGATTGTCGCTGCCAGCCAGCCTTCGCCCTAATGTTGTCCTATTTAGCTGTTCTGGATACTGGGCTGGTTCTTGAAAATGGGAGAGGGAAGTACTTTTACTTGTATTTTAAATTGGTTTGGGTTGGAAAATGTTAATTAAAGATGGGTGCCAACTGGTATGGGAAAGCGTGCAGGTGAGTTTTATTATCAAAATCAGAAAAACCAAAAAAATTATGTTAAAGGGGTTTGAACTTGTGACCTTTTGGTTAAAAACCCATTTCTTTACCAACTTAGCCAATAGAACTTATAATACTAATTTTTTTCTCAAAATTTAACTGATGTCAGTTGACATCATTGAACCCCCATTAGCTCCGCCCCTGATATCATCATCAGTGGCGGACCCAGGAATTTCAAACTGGGGGTACAAAACACGAACGTCATACAGTGGCGGACCCAGGAATTCCAAACGAGGTCTTGCCATCGAATCTCACCTAGCCCTCCCCTCCCATCAACCTACCCCATATTAAAAATAAAAATAAAAATAAAAATAAAAATACTTGCGCTGGGCAGTCATGTGACACTTGAAGGAATGAACCCTAATCAACTCAAAGTCTCTAGCATCACAAACGATGGGCGAAAATTTTTTCAAATATTCTGACCAACTCATGCAAGTCAATTGTGAAAAAATCAAAGATAATGTTGTCATCTAAAGATTTTTTAAATAAAAATAGAAAAATCCAAGAAAAAAAAGATAAATTTTTGAAAAATGCTTCTTAAATTTTGTGAAAAATTTCCAATACAGTATGTTGAGTCCTTCAAATATAACTAACACAAATATGTTTAGAAATAACAAAAGAAAAATCTAATTTTAAAAATCTCACTCTTTCTCATTCTCTTTTAAAAAAAATCCAACCTTTATACTGCTCAAAGTACTGACCTCGTTAAGTTACTTGCAACATTTAACATTAAACAAATTAAAAACCAAAATGTCGAATTACTAAGAGAAAAAACTAGCATAAAGGTTAGATTTTTAAAAAATGATCGAAATGTGAGATTTTTAAAAGACAACGAGCAAAAATGGAATTTTTTAAATTAAATTTTTCAAAACAACTTTTCGAGTTTGAGCAACGAGTATCCTCACTAATGGCAGGTTAAGAGATAAAAAGTACAGAATAAAAATCAAGTTAGTTTATTCTAGTAATCCTACCAATAAAACCTCAATTGAAAATCGAATACACCATATGTTGAACGAAATTACTTCAGAAAAAAAAATCAAAATTTCAGTAAAAGAACTCATTGATGTCCAGAACCACGATTTGGCAGTAGAGAAAGAGTATAACACCAATACTATTGTAGAAGATGGATAATTAGTGGAACAACTTGCTGAATGCTGATTTACAGAGTTGAGGTTTCAAGGAGATGAACAGAACCGAGAGAGTGAGAGAGTGAGAGAGACAGCAGGAATGAGGGTTTCTTCATTTGACCCTTTGTTTTCTCTTCTGTCCGTTAGCATAGGATTCCTAATTTTTTTTTTAATTTTTTTTTTCTGATTTTTTTTTCAAACTGGGGGTACAACTGTACCCCCTTGTCACTTAATTGGGTCCGCCCATGATCATCATGATCATATACGGATACCGTTTATATAGTAGCTATGATCAAGGTTTTGAAAAGGAATAGAAGATGATAGACCATAATTTTATCAAAGGAGGTTGTGACCAGTGAAACTCTTGACTTAGTAAAAAGATACAAAAGAGAGTGAAAATAAGACGCAATCAGACAAGACAAAACAGGATAAGCATAAAACTAAATACAAACAACATAAATGAAGATAACAAATATACAAACACAAACATCAAACATGGTAAATAAAACTACAAATGGTTTATCAGCACCATTGAGGATGTAAAGTCATCGAATACACGCAGGTTGACTAAATTGGGAGCGGCCACGATAAGAAGTTTCCTACTAAACTAAAAAGTAAATTTTGGTGAGTTGCAATCAAAGCAACATCACTATATGGGCGAATATGCTAGCTTATTAAGAAGATATAAGGACAATAAATAAAAGTAGCAGAGATGCAAATGCTGAGGATAATGTGTGAGCACATAAGAATGGACATAATTAGGAACCATGAGTTCAAAGAGAGGCTAAAGGTTACCCTACTATCGACAAAGATGCGTGAAACCAAGTTGAAGTGGTTTGGACATGTGAAGAGAAGGACTATTGATGCGCCTGTGAGAATGGTAGAAAGCCTCATAATGGAGGGTACGAGAAGTCAATGTAGACCCAAAAGAACACGGGATGAGCAAATAAAGATCAATTTGTGTGAGTTCACCTCTCTGATAACCTGACGAGGGTTGGGAGTACGTAGTTAGAGGTGCCAATCCGTGTCTTGGACTGTTGATTATTTTTCCTATCACTTAACTCTTTCTGTCCTAGTTAGCTTTTAAATTTATTTACTTAATTTTTTTCCGCAACCTATTTATTTATATCTAATGGCTTAGCCCTATTCCAACTTGCGTTATGATTGCAGGTACTTTCTCTTATGCAGTCTTAATGTCACTCATTTCTCCATGTTGAATTTACTTTGTTTGCGATTTAATTGACTATACACCTAAGACCCACAAATATGGTATGTCCACCTTCTCCTTGGAGCCTAACTCTATACGAAAATACTAGATTAACGATTATAATTAGACTATAGACTCAAAAATTCTTCCAAATACATCCCAAAGCCATACTTTATAGCAAAACATAGAGTTTTCAAAAAGCATTGCTAGCTTTTTGCACAAAAAAAAAAAAATAAAAATTTAATAAGACACTCTATACAAGCCCAAGATGAAGCATGGTGAGAACAACGTTCAATCACCCCAATTGTATATAAGTTAAACAAATTTTGTATAAGACCGTCTCATCATCAGAATTGAAAATAATCACTATTCCCTCTGTCCTATTTATGCTATAATTAATAATTAATAATACTAAAATTAATAATTAATAATACTAAAATTAATAATTAATAATTATTTATGCTATAATTAATAATTAATAATACTAAAATTGAAAATGATCACTATTCCCTCTGTCCTATTTACTTTGCAGCATTTTTCATTTTGATCCGTCCCACCTAATTTGCATCATTTCTATTTTTGGGTGATGACCATCACTTTCTTTTAATCTCATTGATACAGTTTAACTCTCTTTCAATTTCATCCACACAATTCATTTTTTCTCTTCATTTATTACCACATTCTTAAACATTATCCGCTTTATCTTTGATGCATATCAAAAAGAACAGATAAATCATAAAAAATTACGACTTTTCCTGATAAGTAATTATTTTAAAGTTATAAGTGATGAAACCACTCTATATAGCTCCAGAGCCGGCCATAAGGGTGGGTAAGAGAGGTCGTCGCCCAGGGCCCATGTCAAAAAAGCAAAATTAATGATTGTAAAAAAGTTCATATAAATTATAAATTGCAAAAGAAAAGGGCAAATGTACTATTTCGCCCAGGACCTCCAAATACCTCGGACCGGCGCAGTATAGCTCCAAGTTTGTGTAGAATGTGGAATGTGGAAGAATGATGTCCACAAAATTGTTTTGTAAGTAGATTTAGTGGTACTCAACCAAACTCATTATTTGTGCCTAAAAGAGTGAACAAAAATGGCTGCGATTCCTTCATCCGCATTTCTGCCTCCAACAACCGCATTCAATCTCGCCGGACACTTTCCTTCTTCATCCCGGCTTCCACCACTTCCTCGCCGTCGACACGTAACTTCCTTCACCGTCCAAGCTGCCAAGCTTCCTTCTGGCGTAAGTACCTTTTTTCAATTTCAATCCCAATCCCAATCCCAATTATTGCTTAAAATCAAAGAAAATATCAAATGTAATCTATATATGACTGTTTTACTTGGCTTATTCATAGAATCTTGGCCTGTTTGTACTACCTTGTAGTTGTTATGATTGTTATTTTGGGGCTTTATTAGGTTAACCCATGATTTTGTAAACATTAGTAATGTTATGATTGTTATTAAGGGGCTATGTTAGGTTTTTATGAATTGGGTGTAGTTGAATTTTGATTTATATCCATTTATTTAAAAATTTTATACCCATACTCAAATCCATCAAATTTGATGTGCTTAGGACGAAAATAGGTCTCACTTTATTGATTTTTATGATAGTTTTACTAATTTAAGGTCTAATTAGGTTTAAAATAAGTCTATTGCTTAATTTAAGTATAAATAGATTTATAATGAGTCTGAATTTGATCATGGGTTGAAGTTTGAACAATTCTAAGTTTAGTTTGTATTAGATTACATTATAATTATAACCAAACTCGGCTCCTTTAATTTTTATTCGACCCTACTCAATCCAGATTTTCGACCCGTAACCAATCCAGACATACTGAGTCTTTAAATTAGTTTTTTTTTGAGGTAAAGTCTTTAAATTAGGTTAGTGTGTGGAGCAAGTTCAATAGGACATTGGATTTATGAGCATTCCCATATGGGACATTCCAATATGCCATTATTACTTGTGGCTACCAAACAAATCATGAATAATATTTTTCAACTTGTTAAGTCATGCCTAGTGTTACTCTATGTATGGATTATATTTTTGGAGGGAAATGAAAGGGAGGGGAAGAGAGGGAATAAGGGGAGATTAATATGCTTTCCATTAAAATCTTTTAAATGTTGATATGATTTGTTTTGTTTAAATACTTCCTCTGTTCCATAATACTTGTTACTAATTGTGACATTTTCCCACATAACATGTCAAACTCAGTAGCAAGTATTATGAAACGGAGAAAATATGAAGGAGTTTCTACTTTTAATTTTCTTTTTCAATTTTCATCTTATCTCCTATTGGTAAATGGGGAAATCAATCCCTCCATTCCCCTTCCTTTTTGTTGCAATTGTGACTTGAGTCAATGTTGTTTGGCTCAAAATTTGTATGGAAATCTTTGATCATGGTTGATTATCATAATTTGTATAGAGAAGAGAAGTTATTTGGACTAAGCCATTTTAGTTACTTATTACTTGACAGTTGACACATGCAAGAAATTTTAGATTCGAGCAAAGTTGGTGAACGTTATTTGTTTTTGTGTTATTGTTTCCATTTACTTTCATGCTAATTTTATCTTTTTACTTACAAATATTGTGGCGTTTGTTAGCACACCTTTAAGTCAAAAATATTCCAACTTTTTTGGCCTTAACTCCGAGCTCCACCCTTGTTTTTCTTCGAATTCCTCTATCAAAACATAGTGTAAGAATATAACTCATATAACATTATCTAGAAGAAATTCAAGTAGTAATATTGGTTGAGTAATGAGTATAGTTCTAGCTAAATCACTCAAATTTAACTCCAGGCAAAGCCACATAGGGGTTTGGCAGCTGTTTGACTCTCGCGGTATAATTTTAAAGTCTATTTTGATAACGTATTTCAAGTTCAGCCTACAAATTTTTCGATTGTATATCTCTAGTTAAAGTTCTGCGTATATTATCTATAGTTAGGTGTTTTTTTGGCTAATCTTTCATAACTCTTCTGCATATATAATTTTAGAATTGGTGGTAACATAAGTAATTTTGTCAGGTGGAGGTGCCAAAACTACAGCCAAAGTTCAAGCCTCCATTTCTAGGGTTCACTAAGACTGCTGAAATTTGGAACTCAAGAGCCTCTATGATTGGCCTCATTGGAGTATTCATCGTCGAACTTGTACGATAAGCTCTTCTCATTCATTATTTACTTTTGATTTTACTAATACTTGTTTAAAAATAGGGGTGAAAGTTTGATTTGCTGTTTGTTTTTTCATGAAACTAAATCAAACCAAAATTTTTGACTTTTGATTTTTCAATCTGAATCCAAATTAAATTTTATCGTAGTTTGTATCAAATCAAATCAAATTAATTCGGCTTGAAAATGCCCCTCAAAGTTGGGATTATTCATAGTTAATCAATAGGTGGGGTTATTGTAAGAAACTCATGAATAGTTTGGATTATTCTAGATAATTTTTCCTAAGAAATAATATATTCATACGACATCTTGTTTTATTCGTCTTAAAATGTAGTTTTTTTAATATTTAATTTTTATAATTTTTTGTTTTGTGAAATAAAAATATTTAATATTAAAATAAATATTAAATTACATGCAAAAAGAAATATAGCAAGGACCGTGTAACAAAGAAATACTCATATGTTAACTTGGTTTGATTGATCGAGTGTTTATTTTGTGTCAGATAATGAACAAGGGAATACTTCAGACCATAGGTGTGGATGTCGGAAAAGGACTCGATATTCCGCTCTGAAGACCTAATTCCATGTATTTTACTTGGTATATTACACTTGCATTGTATATCTTAACAAGTTTTTCTAATTTTTTATTCTTAAATCGTTGAGGCTCTAAGATCAAGCAACATGAGGAATATTTACATATCATAACTAACCGTTAAATCAAGGCTTAACTTATTTTAAATGTCAACATATAATCGGAAAAACATGAGATGCACATACTTTATAACTCATAAGCCAAAGACATACCATGATCCAAACTATGACTATTAAACATTACTATATTATTATATTATGTACACCTTTCGTTTCTTTTTTATGTTTCCATTTTACTTAGTTAGTTATAACGTGTTTTAAATCTTCCATTGAAAAATGGTATGTAGTTTTAATCCAACATTTCAAAACTCATAAAGTACTCCCATTTCGTATAGGAAAATTTACTTTTAAAAATCCCACCTTTAGGTTGTTCTCTTCTAAAAATCCGACCTTTCGATTATTTTTGAAAAATCCGACCTTTGCACCCCATTATCATCTAAAGTCCAAAATGACCGGAAACCTGCATTCTTGAAAAATTACCCATCTT
This sequence comes from Amaranthus palmeri, assembly GCA_019776075.1. NCBI lineage: Eukaryota > Viridiplantae > Streptophyta > Magnoliopsida > Caryophyllales > Amaranthaceae > Amaranthus > Amaranthus palmeri. The sequence continues at coordinate 433,281 of JAAKBH010000037.1, read as the reverse complement.
CATCTTCATTTACTTCCCTCCTTCCCTTTGACTTGTACCCATTTTGAGAAATGACCTTTGCCCCCATTAACTTCCCTCCTTCCATATCATTGTTCTTCAATCTACCATGACTATTCCTTTCAAATCTTGAAAATCCATTGAGTAACAATATATAGCTGTAGTTGTACTATAGAAATTAGGATAAAAACCCCTTTAGTTTAAGGGTTTATTCTTCTAATTTGATGCTCTTTCAAGTTTGATTGTTCTTTAGTGTTTTGGTTGTTCTTTAATTTAAGGGTTTAGTTGTCCTACAAAAATTTGATTGTTTGTAGATTTAATCACATCTGAGTAACCATAGCTATAAATTTACTGTTTTGGTTGTTCTTTAATTTAAGGACAAAAACCCCTTTAATTTAAGGGTTTATTCTTCTAATTTGGTTCCTAATTTACTGTTTTTGGTTCTTCTAATTTACTGTTTTGGTTCTTCTTATTTGATGCTCTTTGAAGTTTGATTGTTCTTTAGTGTTTTGATTGTACTTTAATTTGATGCTCTTTGAAGTTTGATTGGTTCTTTGAAGTTGTATTACCAGTGTTAGTCAAATTTTGAAGAGCATCAAAATTGCTACTGACATTAAAGAACTTTGAACACAGTAATACCAAATTGTCCTTACTAAGTAACACTGGACCATTTATGTTCATCACTAACACTGTTAATACACCTTCTGATTGGTTCTTCTAAGTAAAGAACTTTGATGTTTGTAGATTTAATCACCATTGACTTGTACCCATTTGTAATTTATGCTTATCTTCGCAAGTTTTGGTTGTTCTTTACTTTTTTTTAATGTTTGTAGATTTAATCTCAAATCCCATATCATAAAGTAAATAACTTTGATTTGGATGAGGAGAATTCATGGCTTCCATGGTTAAAATGGAAAATGAAGAAGATGAATCCCTTTATAGCAATTTAGGGTTTAGTAATTCTGATTTTCTCTTTTTTTTAATTGAAAGTTAACCGGTTCTCCAGGTTAACTTATGGGTGATGTTCTTTAGATGACAATGGGGGGCAAAGGTCGGATTTTTCAAAAATAATCGAAAGGTCGGATTTTTAGAAGAGAACAGCCCAAAGGTGGGATTTTTAAAAGTAAATTTTCCTTTCGTATATGCATTGCGTTTCTACTAAACACATTCATATATATGAGAACATTCAGTAATATTTTAATTTGGGTTTTTTATGAAAAACAGCCTCAAAGTTTACCCTTTTTATGAATTACAGCCTCAAAGTTTTTTTTTTTATGAATTACAGCCTCAAACTTTTAAAAGTGACTAGTATTACGGCCAAGTTACCGTTGACCACCATTTCAACCGTTGACCATCCTTTTTCCCAGTCACCAACCAAAGGCTGGTTACCTTCATCCCCAATCATCTTTCTCTCTCTTCCTCCTCCTTCTCCATCATCCATTAATCTTTGAAGTCACCATTAATCTTCAACCCACATTAATCTCTCTTAATCTCAATCTTTCCACAACCCATTTTAATTTCTGGGTTTTAGTTCATTCATCAAATTAAAACCCACAATTCAATTTCTAGGTTTTTAATTAATTCATCAAATTAAAACCCACATTAATCTCTCTTAATCTCAATCTTTCCACAACCCATTTTAATTTCTGCGGTTTTAGTTAATTCATCAAATTAAAACCCACAATTCAATTTCTAGGTTTTTAGTTAATTCATCAAATTAAAACCCACATTAATCTCTCTTAATCTCAATCTTTCCACAACCCATTTTAATTTCTGGGTTTTAGTTCATTCATCAAATTAAAACCCACAATTCAATTTCTAGGTTTTTAGTTAATTCATCAAATTAAAACCCACATTAATCTCTCTTAATCTCAATCTTTCCACAACCCATTTTAATTTCTGGGTTTTAGTTCATTCATCAAATTAAAACCCACAATTCAATTTCTAGGTTTTTAGTTAATTCATCAAATTAAAACCCACATTAATCTCTCTTAATCTCAATCTTTCCACAACCCATTTTAATTTCTGGGTTTTAGTTAATTCATCAAATTAAAACCCACAATTCAATTTCTAGGTTTTTAGTTAATTCATCAAATTAAAACCCACATTAATCTCTCTTAATCTCAATCTTTCCACAATCCATTTTAATTTCTGGGTTTTAGTTCATTCATCAAATTAAAACCCACAATTCAATTTCTAGGGTTTTAGTTAATTCATCAAATTAAAACCCACATTAATCTCTCTTAATCTCAATCTTTCCACAACCCATTTTAGTTAAGCCATCTGGACAAGTTTTTAGAAGCCACCCCAAAGAACCCACTACTACGTTCCAAACCAAATTCTATACTAATGTGCAGGCGGTTAATGTGCTTTTGGATAAAATTCAAAGCATTGACAGGGCTGTGGAATTTGCATTCCGAGTTGAAGAGGATACTGTTTGGAGCCAAGTTGCAAAGGCTGAGTTGAGGGCTGGGTTGGTCAGTGATGCAATCGAGTCATTTATACGCGCTGAGGATGCCACACAATTTTTGGATGTGATTCGTGCTGCTGGAGATGCAGACGTCTACCATGACTTGGTTAAGTATCTTCTTATGGTTAGACAACAAATCAAGGAGCCTAGGGTGGATGGTGAATATACCCAAACTAATCAGAGCCTGCGATGAACAGCAGCACTGGAAAGAGCTTACATATCTGTATATTCAGTATGATGAATTTGATAATGCTTCTGTTACTGTAATGAATCACTCTTCATCTGGGTTATTTTGTTCAATTTGATTTGCAGAGAAATTTGAGCGATTGGGTCTTTGATTGGGTCTTTGAAGATAACAAAATATGGAAAGTGATGAAGAGAGATTAATGGTGGAAAGAAATTTAGGGTTTGGACATTGGAGAGAAATTGGGTTGAAGATTATTGGTGACTTTGAAGATTAATGGATGATGGAGAAGGAGGAGGAAGAGAGAGAAAGATGATTGGGGATGAAGGTAACCAGCCTTTGGTTAGTGACTGGGAAAAGGGATGGTCAACGGTTGAAATGGTGGTCAACGGTAACTTGGCCGTAATACTGGTCACTTTTAAAAGTTTGAGGCTGTAATTCATAAAAAAAAAACTTTGAGGCTGTAATTCATAAAAAGGGTAAACTTTAAGGCTGTTTTTCCTAAAAAACCCTTTTAATTTATAGAAGACCTTTTATTTCCTAAAATAACACATAAAAATAGTCATAGTTTCCATGTTACACTTACTAGTTTATTTCACAATGAATTAATAACCCATCAGTGGTCCATGCTTTTTATTTTCCCATAACAACAAGCATAAACAAATCAAATTAAATAGAGAATAAGTAATCAAATTCCAAACTAAAGCTATAAAAAGTAGAGATTTCAGCTTCGAATTTTTAAGTTAGGCTCTCCTTTAAGGGTATGAGTTGCTACTATTCTTTCCTATCCATACCCTGTTCATAGTTTTCTATAAGCGAGATATATTGGATAGGATGATGATGATGATTTCAGGTTCAAATTGATATACTGTTAGGAATGCCTCTACCAGTAAGCCCAGGTTCACTTGAAGGATAAAGCAATGTATATGGCAACATCATGGGACCCACACGATTTTTCAAACTTTCATCTTTGTTCCTTTCTATAATCTCGTCTTCAATTTTCTCCAATTTCTTTCCAAATTTCTCAAATGCTTCTAATGCTACATTATCTGTTGTCCATTCATCACTCTCTCTTTTTCCTAGATAAACCTGTTTCATACAAAGTACAAACAAAACATTACTATCAATATAATTGTATAGTTGGGCATAACTTTTATATTTTAAAAATATTCATTATGACAAATCAAATGAAATTCCACCTGATTATGTTTTTTCTTGTAAATAAAAGATTAATTCATGAAACATAACCTTAAAGTTTTTGCAATTATAGCTCCAATGTTTATTATTGCGAATTATAGCCATCCAAAGTATTATAATTTGCAACGTTCAGGTCAAATCACTGAATCTGACCACTTAACCTAAAACTCCGTCCACTAAAATAGTCGAAATTCTGTGATTTGGCCTGAAAGCTGTAAATTCCGATACTCTGATGGTTGTAATTTCTAAAAAAAATTAAAGTTGTAATTCACTAGTCCTTAACTTTTAGATTGTGATTCGCAAATTACTAGAATGAAATATAAAGTAAAGCATATATTATCGATTGATGAATAGTAGTTACTACGAAACTGTAAGTGTAGCGGCTAATTCCAACTGGATATAGTATTACCTCATCAGCAGAATGCCGAGATAAAAGCTCAATCAATGAGATCCCAAGCAAAGTTTGTAACTTGCTTGATATAGTCTTCAAGAACACACTATCTGGTTCTGTTTCGAGTTCTTCATACTCGGGGCTACCTGGCTCAGGCATCAACCTTCGACTTATAGTTGGGCGATGCGGGTGGTACCCTGCATAAGGGTACTGCCCGAAATTCACCGCAGCATGAAGGGCAGAAGCCACCCAAATAATGGTGGTGCAAACTTCAATTAGCCCATCAATTGTCTTTACTTCTGGCCACCATTCTTCGTCTTTCTTATCGCCATGACCTTCTTCTCGGATCTCTTTCCACCATGATTGTAGTTCGGTGTCATTAGATATTATATCATCGGATTTGTAGTAAAATGAGCAGTAGTCTTTTACCCATGTCTTGATTGCTGACCAAATGTCTAGTGCATCTTTAGCATATGGGTAATCCTCTATTAGTAGTTTGTAACCGTGAGGGCTTTCTGAGTCTTCTATTGCCATTCCCCTGATCAAGAATGATAGCATTTCACCCGATTAGGAACTATAAACGGGGCGAAGTTATATGGGTCGGGGGAGGCCCGTCCCCCTTTCAAAACAAATGACTAGACCTGTACGATGTGCTGGATTGGACAAGGCTAAAAAAAAGTAAAACGGGATTTGTTGGGACGGGTCATCTTAGCTCGCTCCAACACGATCCGACTCGTTAATAATTTTTTCTATAATTTACAACGGACTCATGGTGAGACCATTTCTATTGGGCTGGTTAATATACATCTTTTGTCTTAAAATGATCAATTATAACGTTAAAGTGGTCACTTATGATATTAGATAATCACTTTATATAGTTTTAGAATGATTACTCATAGCCTTAAAACGATTACTTATGATCTTAAAGTAATCAATTGAAGAAATAGGCTATTATATGAACCTGTCTCATGGTGAGACGGTCTCATACAAGACGAGCTGTTACAATTTAAATAGAAGCTTTTATCAATGTTAATCAAACATTAGACTATTATAAATCTATAATAATTTATTATAATTCAAGGAAAAATTAACAATAAAGACCGTTTTAAGGTTCATATAGAGCCCATTTTATTTATGTAAATGAAGGACTCTAGTTAAAACTCGACCCATGTAAATAAACAATAATTTTTCAAACAGGATTAATATTCTTGCTACTGTATAGAATAGTTGGTCGCCCCTAATTCAAAATCCACTGTTTGGCCCCACATAATTCAAAATCCACTGTTTGACCCCACATAATTCAAAATCCTGGTTTAGACCTGTATAAACATGATTAGTAAGGATAAATGATTATTGTAAATACCTCTTAACTAGATCGTTAGGAACAGCATGGTCAGTGAAAACCCAAGACTTGTAAGCAGCAGACGACATTTCCATGGCATACCTTCCGGGAAACACAGTTTTCTCGAGCAGTCCATCAGCATTAAGAAGAACTTGTCTTGCTACTGCATTTATGTTCATGGTGTAACGAAAATGTGGGTGCAATAGTTTATGAATTGGATGCATTACACTTAGTTGCCTATGTGTTGCTATTGCAAAGGGTTCCATCACTGCATGGGTTTGTAACCTGTCAAAATCAAAATTAGTACTTTTATTTGTATATGTCAAAAAACTAATTTAAATAAAAATTTAAACTGATGGTTAAATCTACATGATATGTTTACATCTTTGTGCTTGAATTTTGGATGCGAAATATTTTCTCTAAACATGCAATACCAAATAGTCCAGCTGAAATGAAGGGTTATTGAGAATCGAATGGCTCTGATACCATATTGAGGAATTAACTCGACCAAATGCTTATGGTCATGTTATAGCCTCATGATACGTTATATACTCTACCAACAAAAAAGGAGATTTACAGATGTCAACCATTATTATACTCCCTCCACCTCCTTTTTATTGTTCGCTTTCTAGTGGGCACGCAAATTAAGGAAAATGGTAGTGAGGTATTTTAAGTGATTATAATAATTGTAAAGGTAGTAGTTAGGGTATTTAAGTGATTATAATAATTGAAAAGGTGGAAGGTGTGGTATTTTAAATAATATAAGTTGGGGTAGTTGGGGGTACAATTAGAGTGAACTGACCAAATAAGGAAAGTGGACAATAAAAAAGAAACGAAGGGAGTATATTATTTTCCATGTACTAATACAAATCTGATTTGAAACTGAGCATGTGTAAGATATTCAACCATATTCGTCTCAAAAAAATGGTTGCGTTGTTTACATTACTATTCCTTTACTTAAAAATTTTTGTTTTAGGAGCCAAAGCTTTAAATAAAATGTAAAATAAACATGATTTCAAAGTAATTGTGTATTTTTATTCCGCCTCTATATATCAATTTGAAAAAGTCTAAAAGAGAGAAAGAAAAAGGGAGTATATAGGAGTACCAATGGCTAATAAGTTGATGGTAGCCAGAATCATTAACAGAGACATAAGCTTTGGCAAGCTGCCAAATTGAGGCTTCAACACCATCATTTGCTGGTGTACAAACCTTGCTAATGGCACCCAATTCATCACCTTCTGGATGTGGTAAGCTCAATTCAATTGCTAATAGCTTCAATGTATCATCTTCTTGTAAAAATACAAGTGTTCTTGTAGCATAAATCTTGGATGAAGTCGAGTTTATTCGTCGTACGTATGGCATCAATGTGTCATGGTGATCTAATATGAATATCTTCTTTTTCTCGATTGCCTGTTTTGATGGGATATCATAAATTAATGGATGGTAACTGACCATACTCTTAACAAAAGAGATAAGAAGGTTGCGACTAATGAGAGTATTAGGTTGAGAATGACGTGCAAATGAAAATTGAAGTTAAGTATAGTTGTTTATTACCTCATCTAAGCTTAATCCATCAAGGTTATGCTCAATGTGTTCTTTGGTGATTGAGCTGTTTTGGTTTCCATATGTTTTAGGATCAAGCTTGCTGATCGGAGGAAATTCCTAAAATATCAAAGGATTGCAGATAAATAAGCCTTAATACTATGTTTGGATAAGAATTTCAGAGAGAAAAAAAAAAGGAAGGGGAATGGAAAAGGAAAGAACTGAAAAGTTTCCCTTGTTTATTTAAGAGAAAAAGGAAGAAAATTCGTATTCTTTCCAAATTTTTTCACATGGGGATATTATACATATATCAAATTAGATTTAATTGTATGATCGAATAATGCTATAATAGCAAATTTGAGTATCAACCATCAACATCATACACTACAAAAAAGTGCGTAATTACATCATACACTACAAAAAAGTGCGTAATTGGCAACGTGTGAATGGCAATGAGGTCGTCGCCAATGCCAATGAACAGAGAGGGGCAACGACACAATGTTGTCTAAGCAATAAGATAAAAACTTCTATATAATTACCTCAAGACGACGTATAACAAGAGGATTTACACCAGCTAACATTTCTCTTGCAAATTCTTCATCAGTCCTCCAAGCTATCTTATCCACTTTTACCAAAAATAAAATTACAGACTACTCCATTTATGATCAAAATTCAAAGCAATGAATTTTACGAAGAAAATAAAATGAATAAATTAGAACAATTATGATAATTAATCAACATGCCAATACAATTTCCAATCAGAATAGCAATAAAATTAGTTTATAAATGCTTCCTCCAAGTCTTTTTTTTATTGTCACATTTGCAAATTGCGCAAATTCATATCGATTGTCACATTTTCTTTTTTGTCAATCTTTTTTTACCTAAATACCCCATGTTCACACAGGTAAAGTCCAAAATGCCCCCACTTTTACAACTTGCAATACTCCAACTACCATCTTTACGATTAATATGATCACTAAAAATACCCCAACTAATCACTTTTAGATGGTCCCCACCACACCACCCTTAATAACCGTGCTCAAGCAAATGAGACAACAAAATAGACTTAAGGGAGTATATTATACCTTTAATAGCATCTGGCATTGGAAATCTGAGATATGGTGCACCATCAAGTTGAAAGAATGGTTTAAGGAATTCAAAAGGGATGTTTTGTTTAATAGTATCAATAAGATCAGAATCAGGTAACTTGATTCCTCCTTCAAAAAGATCATGATGATCTTGAAAAGTATCAAACTCATTAGGGGTCCCATCGAATAAAGACTCAAGACCAGCTGCAAAATTTTGAGACAATGATCTAAGTGCATAACCCAGGAATTCTGACATTTGTAAGTGTCCTATTTTCTCATCTCTTGGAACATACACGTGGAGTCCTTCTATTAGTGGAAGTCTACTCTCTGTCTTCGGATCTGCCAATTTATTAATCAAAGAGAAACTCTTAGTAAATAACAGTTATTTATAAAGTTAATTGTAAATCACTATCATATGGTAAGAATTAAGAAGTGATAGGATGAGAGTTTTGTTTTTTTAATTTGTCTTTTTAATTTTGTTTATTTTAATACACCCTCCTATTCACACAAAAGGGACATTTGGGTTGGGCACGGTTTTTAAAAGTGGAATGGTGGGGTATTTTAATTGATTAAATTAATTGTAAAGGTAGTAGTTAGGTAGTGGGAGTAGTTGGATATTTTAATTGATTAAATTAATTGTAAAGGTGAGAGTAAAAATAGAAATGGGACATTTTGTGTGAATTGACTCAAAATAAAAATGTCCCCTTTTGTGTGAATAGGAGGGAGTATTATTTTTTTTTTGTCTTTTTGTGGTGATTTACTAATCACGGTTATTGATTAGAAGTTTTTGATAATTAAAATTATCAATGTTGGAATTTTTCAATTTAATTTGGAGTAATGAAATTAATTTGAGTTGGGAAATGGAAAGAAAAAGTTGTGGGGGTTTGATTATTAATTTAAAATTTTGATTGAGTTGGTTTTTTGATATTGTTGTGATACCTGTCTTTGAAGGAGGACGACTTGTCCTTCCCCTTCGAGGATAAGGATATTCAGCGGAACCACCAAGCACAGGGCGAACATATTCTGGACCTTCATCAGGATCTCCTATATCATTGTAGTATGCGTAGTCGTAAACACGATCCCATTCCTTCAACTCTCCTACTCCATTTCCTCGCAACATCATCAGTTCTTCCTCTCGATATTTTTTTAATGGTGCTGGCGTTTGGTCTAGTAGATATGTCTGCAAAAAATTATGTGATTTAAAATTTTCTACTTGATGTTTGTGTATTAAAAAAAATTATATTGTTGGAATATATGACATATCTTGGGGCCTCAAGGCCATCAACTATTAATTTAAGTCTTTGGTTGAATTGATTTCTTAATATGGTATCAGAGCCAGGCAGCCAGCGTAATTAAAGGTTACAGATTTATATCTCAACCACCCTTCATTAAAAATGTAATATTTAGTACTAGATATGGGAAGAGTCTGTGCTGCATCAACTATTAATTAAATTGATCCTTATTATTAAAATTTAGTTTGTGTATAAGTACCTAATCATTATATGATCTTAAATTTTTACATTTATTTAACATTAATGTGATAAAAAAATTATATGATGCATAATTGGAGAAAAAATAACCCAAAACTTTACTTATACAAAGTCCCTTTTATGTTTGACTTAGGGCCCAAAAATGACCAGGAACAACACCGACAATTTTAGCCTAAAAGACTCTCGTGTGAGGGGGAGTGTTAGAGTATATGACATATCTTAAGACATCAACCATTAATTTAAGTTTTTAATTAAGTTCGTTCCTTGACATAAAAAAAAAAAAAAAAAGACAACTACTTAGAGCTATACCTTGTTGGAGAAAAAGATGCGATCTTTGGTGTAGCGGGAAGTAGGGTAAATCCATGAGTTGCAAATGAAGTGGACATCACCAATATTATTAGGGACATTTTGTAGGGAAACAGACTTAAGATAAAACTGTTTGCGATGGTTATTTGTTACAAAAATAGCACCAGGAATACCAATTTCTTCATCCCACTCAAATTCAATGTCAAATGCAGATTCTCCAGCAGCAATACCTCCAAAATCTGACCGCCAATTCTCCAAATACGCTATCTTTCCTACTTTTCCTTTCATTTTGTTCTCTGTTCATTATTCAACCATGTATTCACATTATTATTACTTATTAGTAGTATTGTTATCAAAATCGCGATTCTGATCTACAATATTACGGTTTTATGATCTATGTAAACTAGTAGAATCTTATGACTCTAATTAGAATAAATTTTGTAGAGGTCGAATCATAACATGATTCTATAAATTTATTTGTAATGATAATTAATTTTTCTTACGATTTAAGAATCAACCATTATATTTTACGATTCTACAAATTTATTCGTAATTATAATTAAAATTTGTAGCCTGTTAAATTTATGAAAGGGGTGTTGTGAGCAAATACAATGAAAAGTTCGGATTATTTATGAATAATTAAAAGTATGGGTTATTCATATGAAAACGTAAAAAGTAGGATTATTCTCAACAATTTTTTCTATTCTAAAATGTAACAAAACTCTTTTTAGTCCTTTTTAATACTCCTTTTAAATCCTTCTCTCTTTGTAAATATAAAGCCCATTTTCAGCCCAACCCATTTAATTCCTAGTCCAACCCTTACTAAGCCCTTCTACAAATAAGCCGAATCAGGGTTGAAACAAGCTCCCAGCCCATTGAACACCTCTAGTTGAAACATATATCTGAGTTTGATTATGGGCACTTTCCTCCTCTATCCTAATCTTCCTAGCCAACTATGAACTTGAAATAAAAAGTTAAATTGTTTATTATTTATTTATATGTGAGTTGAACAATCAACTTTGGTTGAAGAAACAATTATACACGATTTCATAAATTTGACGAATAACTCATATCACTATTAATTGCTTATAAATATTTAGAAAGTTGAAAAGTTATACACCAATTTATAAATTTGGGAATAACTTTCTATATATCTATAATAATACCAACTTTTATTTATCTATGAATTTATCTTTGTGTTTTGTTAAATAAAACAAAAGTTGATATATTATTTTATGTAACAACCTTTTAAGTTTATATTATTCATTATTAATCAAAAGTTGGTATTATTATACTAAAATTAGTACAAATTTATATTATTCACAATTTTTGGTTCAATAATTTTGATTTCATTTGACCTAACGATTGTGATTATCAACTTATCAAGAATGAAGATATTTGGACAAAATTGACTAAACACAAGTTCTTAGTTTTGACATTCTTGAATGGTGGGGTAAAAGTTATGAGCAAGTAAATCTCTTGCATGTATTTTGACTAATGCCTTACCTTAGTTTTCCTCCAAAAGGTGATGAAAAAAATATGTAAAATTATAAAATTAAGATTATTCAATTTTCAATAAAAAAGAATATTCAACAATAAAATGTAATTTTCACAAATTCACATGATAAAATATCAAAGAAGCAAAGTTTAAATTGGTCTACTACTTCCTCCGTTCCATAATATTTGCTACATTTTGTTTTTTGGCATTATTCATCGTTTAAGCTTATTTTATATATTGCGGCTAATATGTAAGTAATAATAGAATTTTTAAATATGTATAATTTGACATATAAATGAACAAATAGTATATTGGATTGAGTAAAAAAGTTATATGTAGCAAGTATTATGGAACGGAGGAAATATATATTTTTAATGCTTATCAAATTTTTTGAAATTCCACCTGGTGACCATGAGTTTTTGATTTTTTTCACGTAGTAGACAATAAATTCACGGAAATTCTAACTTTTTCATATGGTAGATAAAATGTTGAGTTTTTGGCTAAATTAAGTACTAGCTCATTTCGTATGGATTACAAAACATGTCGCAAATTAGAGTGATCGCGATGTCTAATTTTTGAAAAAAATCATTTGTTCGGAAAAAATAACAAATAATAAAAAAGTCTAGGTAAAAATCAAACTGAAGACTTTTCCTGAAAACTAATACTTTACTTACTCTTCAACTGAAATAACGCTCGATTCTGAATAAACTCGTCTATTACAATATTCACAAAATATATATATATATATATATATATATATATATATATATATATATATATATATATATATATATATATATATATATATATATATATATATATATATATATATATATATATATATATATATATATATATATATATATATATATATATATATATAGGAAGAAGTTCCAGTGAGAACCATCCTTATATGAGAACCGTGAGAACCAATCTGTCTGACAAAAATGTGTTACTTTTTTACTAAAAACATGTTATTATTAGGCAAAAATGTGTTATTTTTTTTTTTAATAAAAAAGATGTTACTTTTAGGCAAAAATGTGTTACTTTAAGAAAAAAATTCTGAAAAAAACTCACAGAAAGGTGTTACTTTTAACATAAAAAGGTGTTACTTTTCGATAAAAATGTGTTACTTGTATTTATATTTTTTTCTGAAAGTAACACTTTTTTGCTAATAAGTAACACATTTTTTTAAAAACAAAAGTAACATATTTTTGTCCAAAAGTAACATCTTTTCTGTGAAAAAGTAACACATTTTTATCGGAGAGATTGGTTCTCACGGTTCTCATATAAGCTTGGTTCTCACTGGAACTTGACCCTATATATATATATATATATATATATATATATATATATATATATATATATATATATATATATATATATATATATATATATATATATATATATATATATATATATATATATATATATATATATATATATATATATATATATATATATATATATATATATATATATAGATATATATATATATATATATATATATATATATATATATATATATATATATATATATATATATATATATTATATATATATATATATATATATATATATATATATATATATAGGGGAGGGATCCAATGAGAAGGGGGTTGAAAATGAGAAGGGTGAGAAGGATTCTACACCCTTGATTTCACTAAAATAAAAAACGCTAAGGTCACGATTAGACCAAAAACTCATAATTGTAAAAGTCACTATGTTACACAGAAGAGTAACTATGACATAAATTTTAAAATGTTCTTAATTTACAACATAGTATCCTTTTTTGCATATATAGTAACCAAAAAAATAAAATAAAAATCCTTCTCATCCTTCTCATTTTAAAATCCTTCTCATTTGATCTTAAATCTATATATATATATATATATGTATATATATATATATATATATATATATATATATATATATATATATATATATATATATATATATATATATATATATATATATATATATATATATATATATATATATATATATATATATATATATATATATATATATATATATATAATATATATATATATATATATATATATATATATATATATATATATGTATATTTGAGATAAAACTTTAGTGAAGTAGAAATAATAAGTAGTACCTGGATCGGCATTGAAAGCACTAACAAGCTGAAAGGAAACCTTATTTCCTAACAACTCGTCAAGTCTATCAATTATAGATGCACTGAAGTCATTAAACTCCAACACATTCTTCTTCATCAACACCACTTTTCCCTTTATCATCATTTTCTTTTTTTCATTATTACCAATTATCGATTCTATTAAATCATTTAACATTTTGTCTTTTCTTTTATTTTTCTTTTTAGTTTTGCAACACCTACCTACAAATTAAATAAACTCTCCTAATTATTATATCTTTTTAAAGATAAGAAAAAAATAATAAACTTCACGCGTAATTTAAGTAAAAAAATATGTAGAGGAGATATAAAGATGAATAAGATGTGTACGAATGCGAAATAAAATTGGTGGAAAAATTCGTTAGGGCAAATTAAGAGAATATGGTTAAACAAGGATTATTTGATAAGAGTTGTTTTGGTGATTGTTACGTTATATATAGTACTATGGAAACCTAAGTTTAAATTATAACATATTTTAATTATTAATAATTATATAAATAAATAAATGATTAGAGGGTTAGTTGCTTCTATGAAGCAACTATACTTTTATTTTAATACACCAATATATGGACTTTACATTGTCTATAATCGCCAATCGGGAATCTGATCAAGAATCCTTCGAATAAGACTTGGCAATAATAATTAATTAAATCTCATTAGGACTTCCTTAATTATCTCTTTTTATATTTTTCATTTTGGAACGTGATTTTAATCTTGCTTAATTATATTTTCATATATATATATATATATATATATATATTAGTGTTTAACATTCATTATCATAATAATTGGCTCGTCATGTATACTCATTTCTTCAATTGATTATTCTAAGATCATAAGTAATGGTTTTAAGGTTATGAGTAATCACTCTAAGACTATAAAACGTGATTATATTAAAAATATAAGTGATCATTTTAATGTTAGAAGTGATCATTTAAGATAAAAAAATATATTTTGGATCAGCCCAATAAAGATGGTCTCACCGTGAGATCTTGTACGTCTCTCGCTCATAAAAGTTGTTATTAATGCTTGAGGCAGTTGAAAGATTATGACAATAGTATATTTCGCTCATAAATGCTATGATTGGTGTTTAAGAAATTTGGATGATGAAGACAATACCTTTAAGGCTTTGCTAAACGAGGAGTCGCAAATAAAAATAAATGTCCCAATGCATGGCATAATACTAATAACAAGATCATAATGCTATTGATGAAAGACTAATAAGTAATACTCTCTCCGAATCATTTTAGTTGTCTCATTTCCTTATTTGGCAAAATCATATCAATTATCTCATTTCCTTTTTTGTCATTTTATTTTACCTAAATACCCACACTTTTCCAATTTCCAATACCCAGCTACCACCTTTACAATTAATTTAATCAATTAAAATACCCAACTACCACCCTTTTAATGGACCCCACACAACTCTTAATAACCGTGAAAACCCAAATGGGACATCTAAAATGATTCGCAGGGAGTAACATACTTCCATTTTGATTTGGATTCAACCATAAAGGCACAAATAATTAAGGAAATTTAAATTAAATCAAATTAAAATCGAATTTTTAGTCAAATTTCAAATCATAATTTTTATGATTCAAATTAATCTGAACCAATTTGTAAATGCCAATCCAAATTGAAAGAACCTATTTGTAGATTGTCAATCCAAATTTTATACCTATTTAACCGAATTTGACCAATTGCATAGAATTGACCATTTCAAGTTCGGTCCTCCTTAGTACATTTTTTTCTATTCGACAAAGCAAAGCGAATATGGCTTTTAATTAGAACTGCCTTTTAATCTAGTGAAAATCCACTATCACATAAGATCCCAAAGGCTAATCTGATTTATAAATAAATTTTCTCTTTTTACCTAAAATTGTTTCTCTATACTTGTCACTCGTCTCGTTTTATTTTAGGAAAAATTACCTAGAATATTCCTATCTATTCGTGATTTTCCTACAATAATCCAATCTACTGATTAACCATGAATAATCTTAATTTTGAGGGGGATTTCCCTAGCGTAAACCCGGTAATTGGATGACTTGCTATAGCAAGTTTTATTTTTTTAAAAAAAAAAGATAAATTTCAAAACATGTCAAAAAAAATATTTAAAAAGTGTTTAAAAAAATGTATGATTTTTTTATTATTTAAAATTTTTTATGTAAAATTTCAAAATTTTTCTCTAATTTTAAATTAATTTTCTGTTTATTTTTTTGATGAATTACTTACTATAGCAGGGTCATCGAGTTACCCAAGTTTACTCTGGGCAAATACTCCTTAAATTTGGGATTATTCATGGTTAATAATTAGTTGGGATTATTGAAGAAAAATCACAAACAGGTTAGATTATTCTAGGTAAATTTTTCTTTATTTTATAAAAAAAAAATTAAAACCCTTGCCGCAGGTTAAATGACAAAAGAATAATTCAAGTACAATATAATATGGATGTCAAATAATGAGAAGCGCCTTAATTAAGATACAATATGCTTAAAGAAAATTATTGAATAAACGATTAAATCTAAATATTTGGGATTAATTATTTATAAGTGTGGGGAGATATTGATCATGAAGATGTAAAACATTGAGTTGAAGGGGTTGAGTTAAATGTAGAGCAATCACATGATACGGAGTTTTCTGGCTACATTAAATCGAGTTGCAGTTTGATCAACCTAGTTGAATGGGACGAAGCTAGCTAGTGTTGGCCTGTTAATAAGATACTCCAAATGAATAAATGTAACTAAGGTGGATGTAACCGATATGCAAATATTAAGGTGGATATATGAACACGTCCAAATGAATAAATATACAATTTGATAGAAGAATATTAAAGATAAAATTTGATCTTTATTTAATGTAATAACTAAGGCCAGTGCCGTTCTTGAAAATTTTTGGGCCTTAGGCGGAAAATATAAAAAGGGCCCTTAGTCATGCGCTTAATTAAGAAACTTAATGCTGCGAGTTTAATTCATGCTAGATGTTACTTATGCAGACACTAATTTAATCATAAGGATTAACACAATTTGGGCCCCTACATAAACTAGGCCCTAAGCGGTTGCACCTCAAAACTACCCTCAGAAACGGTCCTGACTAAGGCATGGGATAGATCATAGAGTTATAGGGTTTTTTATGTTCTAGTTGATGTGCATCAAGCACTTAGAATAATTCGTGAAGATAAGAGTTGACTATTACGGGGAGGTTGGACCATATGCCACTGAACATTATTTTATTGAGCCTTTCAATAAGCAATACTACGTACTTAAATTGAATAAAAAAATTAAGTGTTTTTTTTATTACTTTGAATGCAAAATTATCACTAAAAAAAATATATAACAAGATGGCGACGACAACAAATAGAAGCCATTTCGAAGCCATCACCCATATGGCGTCGGAATGACTACTGACATTTACCAAAGTCAAAAGTGGCGTAGCCACAATGGATTACCGTAGCCATTCCGACGCGATCTATGGTGTCCAAATACATATCAGTAGCCATTTTGACGCCATTTTTATTGCCCAGCTTTTTTGTACAATTATTATTATTTATTATTTATTATTTATTAATAATATTTGTATATTATTTATTATTTTATTTATTGATAAAATTTTAATATTAATTAGTAAAAACTATCTAAAATTATAATTTATGTAGTTGATTGTTATATAAGAGTTTTCATTTTGATTTTTCAATGATAAATAATGTTGTGCTTGATTATATAATAGGTGTAACATATGAAAGAACGGGTCGCATTTATATCTAGCTAAAATTTGAAATATTGTGGTAAAATCGGGTAAAGCAATCAGAGTAGTAAAAACTGAAAATCGGACTTAGATATATATGTTTAAGCAAAAAGCGCATAATTTGTTTTAAAAGGTGTACATATATACTTATGAAGGAAAAATTTTATGTTATATATATACGGAAGTGTCGCCTAAATATATATGTAAACCGTTTCAGCATGTAATATGTATATCGTTTTTTAGTAAATGTCCAAATATTTACAAAATTGTCACATGTATGGTTGTATATAGATGTAAACACGTTTTCAGTTTTCAACACTATAATTGATATTCACATGGTTCTAATTATATACCAAAAGCGCTTGTAGCAATAGATAGAAGATCTGCATGTGGAGCAGAAGGTTTGTGGTTCGACCCCTATTAGTCGCTGGTATTAGTTGGATATAGAAAATCGGTTAATTGTCCGATTTTAGAAACCGGATACAGTATAATCCAGATCGGATATTTCGGATCGGGTTATTATGAACACCCCTACTTTTAGCCCAATAAGCTCTCATGTGAGGGGGCGTGTTAGTATATATACTTCCTCCGTTCCGAAATACTTGCTACATTTCGATTTTGTGCACTATTCATCATTCAAGCTTATTTTACATATTGCGACTAATGTGTAAGTAAAAATATAGTCAAGTGCGATCTTGTTTGAATCGTCTCGCACACTTTCATAATATTAAATTTTTATAATTTTTAGATAAGTGTAGTTTAAGATATTAATGATCAAAATTGTGTATTGGATTGCGTAAAAAAGTGAAATGTAGCAAGTATTATGGAACGGAGGAAGTAACATATCATGAGACATCAACTATCAGTTTAAGTTTTTGGTTGAGTTGATTCCTTGACAGTGAAAAATCAAATGAGAATAATTAGAAGAATAGGAGGGAGTATAGTTTATAAAAAGCGTGAAAATGATGGGTTGGTTTGAAAGATTATAACTGACTAAATTAATGAAAGATGTAACTAAGGGTTGCTTCAAAGAAGCAACATACACATTCCGTTTTAATAATTAGAAAACTTTCTCATGTCTACAGATATGATATTTACATCAGTAGAAGATCTCATTAATTAATTAGTTAAAATTATCGAATTAATTAATGACTTTTCGACAGAGTCGTCTTGAACAATTTGAGGTTCCTGTGTAAAACTAATATTTTGCGCCTAAATTATGGTAAATATATTTATTTTATTAATAAATTTAACATATTTTTTTTGATTAACTTTTTCATATACTGGAGAAAGAGAGGTCATGTGCAGTCGATCATCTTGCACACCCTCAAAGACCCCTGTGCTTTCTGATGATAATCACACAATAATTGGCTGTTCTAATCATGTCTTGAGTAATGAGCTTAGTAAAAGGTATATATTTTGAATGAATCCAATCTTTTTTGTTGTCCCCAAAAGATATGATTTCTTTTTTATTGCCCAACACTATTTTTATAGTATCAATTTAAGGATCATTGTGTTTATAATATACCAAAGTCTTTGATGCTACTTATCCTTTGTCATTAATTTATAGCTAGTGCTTAATTCCTACATTGATTAATACTAATTCCTATTCTTTAAAAATAGTCTCAATGTTTTTAAGAGATTCTTTAAAATTTCATTTTATTTGGTCCTTTCTTATCGCTTTCGTTTAATCCGTTCTACACATTTTAATTCTATTTTAATATTATCCATTCAAATGTCTTAGCATATGTTTCCTCCGTTCCGTTCTAGTCACTACGTTTTAATTGTAACACTATTCATTTTCAATCTTGTTTCGGTTGTTCCGACTCATGCATAAGAAATAATGTAGTTATATGGGATCTTATTTTATTTTTCTTAAAATTTAGCTTTTAATAAGATTTTATAATTTTTCGTTTAGTGAAAATAAAAATATTTAATATTTAAATATATATTAAATTATGTGAAAAAGAATTATAACAATTATTGGGTAACTGGAGGAAGTATTTTTGTATAGTATATAATTGTATTTATTATTGACGGAGGAAGTACACCTCAAAATCATTTAAACATTATCACTGATGAAAGTAAGAGTATGAGCTGATTTGGTATTCTCATCTCATGATTTTATTTTGACTATCTTATTTAATCACTACTCTCTCGGTCACTTTTGATTTGCATCAAAAGAAAGAGAGTTTTTAAGAATATAGTAATAAATGAAGAGAGAATGAATCATTTGGATGAAATAAAGTAAAATAAAAATATATGGATGAGATTAGAAGAAAGTAATGAACCATTAACCAAAAATAAAAATAATGCAAATTAGGTTGAACAGACCAAAATGAAAAATATTGCAAATTAAATGGGACGGAAGAAGTACGAGGGTTAGTTTAAATTCGTCTGAACCAATCTTATTCCAACCCATAGTTTACCGAATAAAAGTCTAAATAGAAATTAAACCCGTTTAATTACTACTTTCAAACCAACCAAATTTGAAAATATGTGAAAAAGTTTTATTATTATTGAGATTTAAATTTAACCAACTTTAATTGATAAATTGAAGTGCATCAGTTTGAATTGAATCATAAATAAAGCTATTTTAAATCGAATTTGAACCAAGTCAATAATATACCCAAAAAAAAAAAATTAGATTCGATATTTAGGTAAATCCGATCATTAATCTTATAAGATGGAAATTGTAAATTATACATAAAAAAAGTGTATGGGTAAGTCTGAATTTTTTAAAAATACTAACAATTCATTCAATTTATATGGGTTTACTTGAGTTCACTATTAATTACTCCTAGTAAACACAAATTCTTTGACACCGTCTTTTGTAAAGACGATAACTCTAAATATATATTTGGACTGGACTTTTAAGAGTCGACTTTACAAAAAATGGTCTCTCAAGAGAGCATAGCGACAATGAATTAAACATTTTTTATTGATCGAGTTTCTAAACACAATAAAATATTCAGATAAGATGAGGCAAAACATTGGTGCTCCAATTATGTTACTTGGAAACATAAATTATTCTTTGGGGTTATGTGATGCACACATTCTGGTTAATTTGTTTGGTACGGTAATCATGTAATGGAAGCAACAATTATCTTTGGCTCTAATATACAATTAAGGTCTTCATACTAAGAATAACCCTAACATCGTTAAATTATGACAACATAATATATTTTTATTGGGATATATTTAGTGATAATTAGTTTAAATGTTACTAATTTTAAATTTTAATGGTATATAGTGGATTTAATGACATTTATTAGACCATTCAGCAACTTAATAAACTATCACACTAAAGTTTTTCGTGACATAGTATATAGTGGCATTGTGGTATTTCTCATAAATGTCACTATAGACTATAGAAACGTACAATTACATATGTCACTACACGACAAATAAAGTGTCACTAAATCAATTTAGTTTGAAACTTAAAATAAAAACCAATAATTATTAAACTATAAATATAAATCAATGACATTTTTTTAATGTCATCAAATCGTATGTCAGGAAAAGTTAATTTTGTTGTAGTGAATAACTCTAAACTTCCATTTACTTTCAAATAAGACATTTTCCAGTATTTCATACTTCACAATATAATGCTATTAATATAACGACTTGTTTGGTAATCGGTACTAAATGATAGGAATGAAAATGATTTGTGTAGTGTAAATTTTCAAGATATGTATCATGTCATTCCCATGATAATGAAAGTTTTGATCATAAAAAGATTTTTTCTTCATAATTTTCCATTACCACATAATACCACATATTTAAATTAATGGTAACGCATTGGAAAGAATTATGTGAAGAAAATGAGATTCTTAAAGGAGTGTAACAATAATCATTTAACTTGTCAAGAGATATTTCTACACCAAAATTACACTAGCTCTTCATTACCATTTTCACAATTTAAAATTATCGTAAGATTATTTTTTTAAGCATGTTTTCAATCATGGACAATTATATATTGCAATATGATCTCATGTAATAAGGAGGAATAAATTGAAAATATTCATTACACATGCTAATAATAACGTTGTATAGAAGAAGATTTTCATAGCCTCTTAACATTTTATTTTGAACTACATTTCGAGTTATTGTAACTTATCATATTTTTTTTTGCTTAATTCATTTGTTTAGTTTATTTGATTTATTGTCATTTAAAAATGACTAAAACCATGTGGAAAAAATGAGCAATAAACAGATTGAATGTCAAAGTTCTTAAAGATCATAATCCCTAAAACCATATGGTTTTAGCCTGTCACATGAACCAAAAATAAATTAATAAGTATGAAGTTACAGTAATGCACTTAATAGTTGTCTCCTTGCGTTATACTCGCTATATTTTGATTATGTGAACTATTCATCCTTAAAGCTTATTTTATACATTGCGATTAATGTGTAAGTAATAATATATAGTCAAGTGAGATCTTGTTTGAATCATCTAATCGCAAGCTTTCATAATAATAACTTTTTATAATTTTTAGATTTGTATAATTTAAAATATAAATAAATAAAAGAGCACATTAAAATACGTAAAAAAAATAAAATACAGCAAGTATTAATTTAGGGCATAATTTAAGGAGGAAAATGAACCAGGTAAGCTGGCTTACACTTATTGATTCAACAGGCCATGATTACTTGATTATATTATTCCTGAAAACTTAATTCATTATTCGTCCTCCTTAATTAATACTACACATATAAGGTAATAAACTACTAATTGTATAATTAAATCCCTGAATAATAATCTAATTAATTATTAAGCCGAATATCTTTTCCGCAACGTACTTATCATTTGTTATATGGATTATAATTATATGAATATGAGCGAGATATAATATGATGATTGAATGATTCTTTGGAAATTTCATGTGGTAAGTTTAAGTTTTTTGACTTTTTCACGTCGTAGTTAAACAATTTTTTTAATCTGTGTGGTAAGTTCGAACTTTTATCTTTTTTATGTGGTAGAAAAAATATTATGTTTTTTGTTATATTAAGTGCTCACTAAACTTAACATTTTATCTTTACATAAATCTTGACAAAAATTTGAAATCACAGCTCAAATTTCTCATAATTATAGAACAATAATTATTATAAAACACTAATTTTTATAGGTCGGCCTTTTAAGCCATCTCTAGGAGAGTTACTGTTTATAAAATTGTCATTATAAATGTCAATTAGGAGTAGTCCAAATTCCTAATTCCAGTCACAATTGGACAACCTAATTAACTGGCTAAAGTATTTAGTATGTAAATGAAACCTACCCAAATTTAGTCCTACAATTCATGTATACAAACATCATCATCATCATACCCAGTGTTCCCGCACATAGAAACTCTATGGTCAGGGTCCGGGGAAGAAAGGTCGACGGCGTCTCATACCCAGTAGGAGAGGGCGGTTATAAGAGTCCTTCGGCTCTATATGCTCGTATACAAACATCTCTATTGAAAAACCTAACTAATTAGTCTATATGCTCGTATAATAATACGCATATAAAAGTGTGCTAGTTTAATGATTTAGATAAAAACAAAATTTGGAAATTTTGACTTTAATATAAATTGTCGGGGTGAACATTATTATATTCTAGCTAATTGCTTAAAAAATCACTTTTTTATGGCATTTATAATTAATAGATAGATGTAATTAGATGATCCAACATACCACACAATTAAAATTTAAAGACCATTAGACAAACTATTTAAAAATATAATATATATATATATATATATATATATATATATATATATATATATATATATATATATATGTGCAAGGCCAAGTCTAAAAAAGGCTAATTATAAACAATGAACAATGATCAATAATTAACATTCAATAATAAAAAAATAGCTTGAGTATAACATATATTACAACCTAGTCTTATTTAACAACATTGAAGAAGCCTATAGTTCATAATCATGAGAATTAAAAGAGTAATAATAGACTAAATACATACTTATATTTATTCCCTATGTCCCTATAAAGTAATATTATTTGACTCAAGAACTCTTACATAATTGAATCAAATAGTATTATTTTAGAAAAACAGATGACGTATTTATTTACATTTTACATAATAATATGTTGATGGGACGGTAATAGGTGAATTAACATTATACAAATTTATTATAAGTACTTCCTCCGTTCTATAGTACTTACTACTGAGTGTGACATATTATGTAGGAAAATACCACTATCAGTAGCAAATATATATGGAACGGAGAAAGTAATTCACAAGGAATGTAAAAGGTTCAAATAGATGTCATCATCATCATCAACCCAAAATCCCGCTCGAAAACAGAGTCTAAGTGAGGAAATGTGATAGACAATTCATACCCGTATGCTCCTTTGAGAGGGAGTACTAGAGGAAAGCGGAAAAGATTCAAATAGATGTACTGTTAGGAATTCCTCTGCCAGTGAGTCCTCCATCACTAGAAGGGTAAAGCAAAGTGTAGGGCAACTTAACTGGGCCCACTCTATTCTTCAATTTCCCTTCTTTGTTCCTTTCTACAATCTTATCTTCAACTTCTTCTACCTTCTTTCCAAATCTCTCAAATGCTTCTAGTGCTTCAATATCATCAGTCCATTTTTGGGTCTCTCTTTTCCCTAGATAAACCTGTTTAATAGTTTATAAGTTATGAGTTAATAATAAGGATATACTTCATATATTTCAATTTATTATCACAATTTCTTGAATGAAACGATACGATATCATGGTACGACTATTTCTTTTGGACTGGTCTAATGTAATTTATTGTTTTAAAGTGATTACTTATAACTTTAAGATTAAGATGACCAGTCATAATTTTAAAGTGGTCA
Source organism: Amaranthus palmeri (assembly GCA_019776075.1). Taxonomy (NCBI): domain Eukaryota; kingdom Viridiplantae; phylum Streptophyta; class Magnoliopsida; order Caryophyllales; family Amaranthaceae; genus Amaranthus; species Amaranthus palmeri. Next base: position 409,037 of record JAAKBH010000037.1, on the reverse strand, counting down.
CTTTTTATAATCTTACAAATATCACTTATAACTCTCTAAAATGATTATTTACAATCTTAAAGTGATCACTTAATAGAGAATTAGGATATAAATCAGTCTCATGTCGAGACGGTCACATACAAGACGAGCTGTTCATTTATATATCTAATAAAATGAATGATTTTACTATTAGGTCTTGAATATGACTTGCTAAAATTAGGCAATTAGGTCTTGTATATCACTTCAATCTTTTGAAATTAAGATTTTACTATTAAATTTATTGTGTACATGGTCACATTTTGGAACTTATTGTTAGAGAATATAACATGTTTTGGGGTCCCAACCATAAGCATAAACTTTTAGTTGAATTGGTTCCTTGACAAGGTATTACAACCAACATGACAAGAGGTCACGATTTCGATTCTCAACTACCCCTTAGCGGAATATTCAGCGTCAGGTATGGGAAAGACCTGTGTTGCATCCACACTTTTAGCCCAAAAGTCTCTCCCATAAGGGGGCGTGTTAGAGTATAACATATTCTAAAGCCTCTACAATAAGCGTAAGCTTTTAATTGAGTTGGTTTCTATAACTAATAAAACGAAGTATAAACTTTGATCAATACCTCATCAGAAGAATGTCTAGATAATAGCTCAATGAGTGAAATCCCAAGCACATTTTGAAACTTGCTAGAAATGGTCTTTAGAAACACAGCATCAGGTTTTTCCTGAAGCTCTTCATAGTCAGGACTATTTGGGTCAGGCATCAACCTTCGACTTATAGTCGGGCGATTCGGGTGGTACCCTGCATAAGGGTACTGCCCGAAATTGACTGCAGCATGAAGTGCAGAAGCAATCCATATAATAGTTGTGCAAGTTTCAGTTAGTTCATCAAATGTTTTCATTTGTGGCCACCATTTTTCTTGTTTCTTATCAGCATGACCTTTTTCTAGAATTTCCTTCCACCATGATTGTAATTCAATGTCATTAGAGATCATATCATCAGATTTGTAGTAAAATGAGCAATACTCTTTGACCCAACTCTCAATTGCTGACCAAATGTCTAGTGCATCAACACCATATGGGTAGTCCTCTATTAGTAGTTTGTAGCCATGTGGGCTTTCTGAATCTTTCACAGCCATTCCCCTGATTAAGAACATTGAAAATGTTCATAAGCAAATTGTTGGAAATACTTCACATGTGAGATAAGATTTTACATTGATAAAATAGTGGGCTGTTGACTTGCATATATACTGGGTGAGCTAATCTTTCTACTACCATATGATTTTGGGAAATAATGAACCTCACCCGGTGTATGGGCAAGTCAATGCTCTTGACCCGTGGGCTTGTGGGCCCAAGCCCACGAGTGTCTCGTATCCACACGAGCGGGACACAATGAGATTAAGTAACGAATTGTCATAGCCTAACACAAATAAATAAATAAATGATTCTATAGTCCTATTTCATTATGAATTAGCATGACTAATTCTCATTGTATGTTAGGCGATCCTTTTGGGTTTGAAGCGTAGATGCAGATATGACTTTCTTCATTACTTGATGCTAAATATTCTTTTTAAAAAAAGAGGTGAATCAGATTCGAACCTATGGTTTAGCTATCTAATACTATATCAATAAACTAACTAAACCAAAAGTTTAAGTTGCTAAGAGCATATTCAAGATCCTGGGCCTTAACCATCAATTTGAACTTTTAATTGAGTTCTTTTTTTAACATGTTATCAGAGCTAGCGTGATAAGAGATCACGGGTATGAATCTCAACTACCCCTAATTTAAAGTGGATTAATATTTAGCGCCCAGTATGAGAACTTGTATTGCATCTAAAAGGTTCTCGTGTGAGAGGGTGAGTAGTATAACATATCCTGGGGCCACAACCATTAGCTTGAGCTTTTGGTTGAATTGGTTCCTAACATAAGTGTTTGCTTAAGTTTTTCGCTTAACATGGTATCAATGCTTGCGTGGCACGAAGGTTACAAATCCAAATCTCAAAGGTTTAGAACCATTTCTTGTCAACTATTAATTTAAGCTTTTGGTTGAACTGGTCATTTGACATTCTAAAACATATAATAACAAACAAACAACATGATTATGGTAGTGAGCTCATGGTACCTCTTAAGAAGATCCTTAGGAACAGCTTGTTCAGTGAAAATCCAAGTCTTGTAAGCTGCAGATGACAATTCCATAGAGTACATTCCCGGAAACACAGTTTTCTCAAGTAATCCATCAGCATTAAGAAGTATTTGTCTTGCTACTCCATTTATATTCATGGTGTATCGGAAATGAGGCTGCAATAGTTTATGAATTGGATGAACTACACTAAGTTGCCTATATGTTGCTATTCCAAATGGTTCTATCACTGCATGTGTTTTCATCCTGTTCCAAACAAAAAATAAAAAAAAGGTAAACCATCTATAAAAACATAGTACTTTAATATAATGATTATCCGATGAACTGGGTTGTATTTGGCAAATGACTTCTTCATTGTTTTGTTGTTGACTTTTACGGCCCGTTTGGTAGGTAGTAGTAAATGTTGATAATGAGAATGAAAAACTAGTGTAACTTTGGTTGAAAAATCTCTAAATTACCTTATAACCGTGCTTGTCCAACTTCAAGCGTCTCATTTTGTTCATAATGTTCATTCCAATGTATTACCATTGGAAGAGGTGGTATTATGTGGTAATGAAAATTTGTAAACTAAATTATTTTTTGTGATCAAAGTTTCATTACCATGGAAATGATATATAACTTTTAATGAAATTTTATACTAAAATTCATTCTCATTACCACCATTTGATACCATTAACCAAACGGATTGTTAGCAGTTAGCTATTTGGTTGCAAAAATAGCAACAAAAAAAAAAACTTTTTTGTCATACTTTTCTCTAAAAACAGCCAACAGCCAACAATCAATTTTTACCAAACATCTCCATAAAGCTGACCTAAATAGTTGGTTGACAGCTAATCAATCAGTCAATACTTTCAGATTTAGTCAAATCAGCCAACAACTATCAGAAAATCCTCGGAACATAATTATTACCAGTGGCTAATGAGTTGATGGTAACCAGAATCATTGACGGAAACATAAGCTTTGGCTAGCTGCCAAATCGAGCCTTCAACACCCTCATTTGCTGGTGTAAAAACCTTACTAATCGCGCCCAATTGATCGCCTTCTGGATGCGGTAAGCTCAGCTCAATTGCTAAAGGCCTCAAAGTTCCATCGTCTTGTAAGAACAGAATTGTTCTTGTGGCATATATCTTTCTAGGAGTGGAGTTTATTCGCCTCACATAAGGCATCAAAATGTCATGGTGATCCAATATGTATAGTTTGTTTTTCTTGATTGCCTGTATTATGTAAACACGAATTTGGTTTTTTCTATGGATATCATTTGAATTTTTGTAACAAAAACGTCGTGCTCACAATATTACCTCATCAACGCTTAAACCACCAAGGTTTTTCTCAATTTGAGCTTTGGTGATTGAGCTGTTTTGATTTCCATATGTTTTAGGATCAAGCTTACTAACAGGAGGAAATTCCTACATTATGAGGACAAGTTTGTATATTAGTTGTTCTTATAATAAAATGAAGAGAAGTATATCCATTAGTATGTATGTTACCTCAAGACGACAAATAACAAGAGGATTAACCCCGGCTAGCATTTCCCTTGCAAATTCTTCATCAGTCCTCCAAGCTGATTTATCCTCTGTAGTCAAGTTAAGAACATTTACACCAATGAATATTTCTCATATTTTATGGAATATGATCACACCCAGTATACTAGTGAAAATTGAAAATAGGAGTACATATTCAACCTAAAGCCAAAGGGCTCACATTTAGTGGCATTTTGGCATATATCTACAACTTTGAAAGGAGATACATGTAACCCTTTTGCCTATTTTCACAGTTTTCACCAACTCAACCGTTTTCATTAGATCTTTCCCCTCTTATTATTTTATGTCAAGTAGGTATTCGTGTCAGACATGGGTTACTTTTTTGTTCGGAAAAAGAAATGTTAGCATCTATCATTTTGACAAGGGCCTTTGAAGTAAAATGAAAAGATGGAGTACATAATACTACCTCCGTCCCTTTAGTATTGTTCACATTTCCATTTTGGGTAATCCCTCTTTAATTGTCCATTTTCCTTTTTTGGCAAAACTTTTTACCTAAATACCCCCAACTACCCCAACTTATATTATTTAATAATACTCCACCTACCACCTTTTCAATTATTATATTCACTTAAAATACTCCACTACTACCTTTTTAATTATTATATTCACTTAAAATACCCCACTACCACCTTTTTTAATTATTATAATCACTAAAAATACTCCACTACTATTTTTCCTTATTTTGCGTGCCCACTTCAAAGTGGAAAATATTAAAGGGATGGAGGGAGTAATTGGCTAATTAGACCAAATTTCAAAAAATAATAGTCCCTCCGAATCTTTTTAGTTATTTCATTTCCTTATTTAGTAAATTCATATCAATTGTTTCATTTCTTTTTTTGTTTATTTTTTTATCTAAATACCCCCACTTTTACCACTCTCAATACCCAACTACCACATTTACAATTAATTTAATCAATTAAAATACCCAAATATCACCTTTTTAATGGACCCCACACCACCCTTAAATAACCGTGAAAACTCAAATGGGACATTTAAAATGATTCCGAGGGAGTAATATGTTTGGCAAAAATAGCTTAGGCACTCTTAGTTTATTTTGACACAAATAGAGGGTTAAGTGGTCAAACCATCTAATGCTCGTGTTTGGTAAATGTGCTTGTTAAACAAGTTGCTCATATTAGTGATTTCAAAATCAGCTAGTTAAATCAAACACTATAATCGTCTATCAGTTGTTTGCCAAACACCCTCAATAAGTATGTCAAACAATTTAATCATAAAATGCAGTATGCTGCATACCTTTGATAACATCAGGCATAGGAAATTTAATAAGTGGTGCACCATCAGTTTGAAGTAAAGCTTTAAGGAATTCAAATGGAATACTATCTGTTAACTTTTTAATGAGATCACCATCTGGTAGCTTGATTCCTCCTTCATATAGCTTTACTACATCTTCAAAACTATCAAAGTCGTTCGGAGTGTTGTCGAAAACCGATTCAAGAGCTACAACCAAATCCTGAGACAATGACTTAAGCGCATAACCCAGGAAATCAGACATCTTAAGGTGCCCAAATTTCTCATCTCTTGGAACATAAATGTCTAGTCCTTTCAGCAGTGGAAGCCTACTCTCAGTGTTAGGATCTACACCAACAATCAAAGAATATATGAGTATTGATTTGTGACAACAAAAGGTGTTTAAAGGGGTGGGTCGAACCAACGGGTAAAGGGTTGGTACACATTGTAACGGGTCATTGATGGGCGGGTCAATGACGGGTCGGGTTATTAACAGGGTTTAGTGTAACGGGTTGGGCCGGGATGGGTCGTATGATGTTTATAAGAATTAGTTGCGAAAAATATTTTACCACTTGTTTTTATACGTATATATACAACCCGTCTTGTATGAGACTATTTTATGACGACCTCAAAATAAGAAGCTCATAAAGTAAAAGTTTATATTATTACAAATTCTTGTGAGAGACGGTCTATTTGAGAAATCATAGGTTGACTCATAAAAAATTTGAAGTAGAGTAGAAAGTAAGCTTTGATGAACTGGGCTTGAGAGCGTCTCTCAAAAAGATATCTCTCACGAGACTAACTGTTTTATTATTGGGCGATTTAACTCAAGTATCAAGCATGTCTCACGATAACACCGTATCATGTAAGAATTATGGATTTATATAATATTATTATATACATGTGTAGGCCGACCCAATAGGCCATAAAGTAGAGTAAAAAAAACTACAGCTAGTCTTGGACGAGACGATCTCATAATGAGACTATTAATTTGGGCAGTCCCAATTCGTGTGTACAACATCTTGGGCATTTTTTGTATTTTTTTGGGGTAATTTCAATTTTGATCTTAAAAATATCAATTTTGACCTTAAAGGTATCAATTTTCAAAATTGATACCTTTAAAATTGATACCTTTAACGTCAAAATTAATAAATACCCAGAAAATTAAAATGTTGTTACATGCGCAAATTAGATTGGCCCAAATTGAGGGTCTCACAATGAGACCGTCTCTTCCAAATTTTTGTGAAAAACTATTATATCTACTTTTAAATATATTTAGGTGGGTGGACCTAACAGTCCATTTAAATTTTAACCCAATCTGCCCATATTCGCCCCGTTGGACACTTCTAGTGACAATTGACAACTAGCATGCTCCAGCCTATGCAAAGTACTCAAACTCGTACCTGTGTTTGATGAGGGACGACCAGTCCTTACTCGTCGAGGATAAGGGTATTGAGCAGATCCTCCTAGCACAGGACGAGCAAACTCAGGACCTTTATCAGGATCTCCAAGATCGTTGTAATATGCATAGTCATAAACTCGATCCCATTCTTCTAACTTCCCTTCTCCGTTTCCTCTCAAAGTCTCCAATTCTTCTTCTCTGTACTTCATCAATGTTTTCGGCGTTTGGTGAGGTAGATAAGCCTGTTAATACACATAATGTGTCACACATTTATGTTACCGCAAAAACTCTGATCAAAGAGAAAAATTACCTACAATAATCTAACATATTTTGATTTTCCTATAATATTTTGTTGATTAATTATGAATAATTCCAACTTTAAGGTTATTTTTTAAAAATAAATCTGGTAACTGGATGACTTACTATAGCAAGTTTTATTTTCTTAAAAAAAGATAAATTAAAACAAAATATCAAAATTTTTTTTTTTAAATTTATGTTTTTTATTATTCAGAATTTTTTGTGTAAATTTTTAAAAATTTTCTCTAAAATTATATTAATTTTCAGTTTAGGTTTTTAGTGCTACTATAGTAAGTTATCGTATTATCCAAGTTTACTCTAGACAAACACCTCTAAAGTTGAAATAATTTTATAAAAATTTCATTTCTAAAATAGATAAACCCTATAATGCTAATGGATTAGTAGAATAGAGACAAGAGTGTGAGCTAGTAATAATATAGATCGATCAAAAAGCTATACACACTAAAATTAGTGTGAACTAAGTCTATATTACCTTATTGGTAAAGAAAACGCGATCTTGATTGGTATATCGATGAGATGGATAAATCCATGAATGGCAAACAAAGTGTAGTTCACCAACATTAGGGATGTCTTCTAAGGTAACAGATTTGAGATAAAACTGATTATGATGCTCATTTTTGACAATTATTGCACCAGGAACACCAATTTCATTATCCCAATCAAATGTGATTTTAAATGCCGAATCTCCAGGAGTTAATCCACTGAAATTTGTAAGCCAACCACTTAAGTATGAGGGCTTCCCAACTTTTCCTTTTAAATTGTTATCTGCAAATTATAAACCATAAATTATATCCAACTAAGTAAACTGTTTTACGATTACCATCAACTACATCAAATTTAATTTTATCTCAAGACTATAACAAATTGAATGATGTTGGGATGAGTTATCCTACATCGACAAATTGAAAATGGCGTGCACACTTTATAAGCTATTGGAGACCTTCTTCCCATAGCCATATGGTTTTGGGCAGGGCCGGCGCTATATATTTTGGGGCCTTGGGCGAAATAGCAAATTGAGGCCCTTTTCCTTTATAATTTATAATCTATATGGACCTTCTGCAACTGTTAATTTTGCTTTTTTTTTTGACATGGGGCCCTGGGTGACAGCCCCTCTTGCCCACTCTTAGGGCCGGCCCTGGTTTTGGGATGGCATATATCTCCTTGGCTTATGAAATGTGTTCACCTTGTGTCTCTCTATCAATGTGCTAGCATTTACTTTGCTTTATTTCTATAATTAACTTATTTTTAAAATTTTTGAATAAAAATCATTTAGAAATATGGTTGGACTTTTAAAGGCTCTAATTAATCAATACTCCCTCCTATTCACTCAAAAGTGCACATTTGGGTTAGGCACGGTTTTTAAGAGTGGAATGGTGGGGTATTTTAATTGATTAAATTAATTGTAAAGGTAGTAGTTGGGTATTGGGAGGAGTAGTAAAAGTGGGGTAGTTGGATATTTTAATTGATTAAATTAATTGTAAAGGTGAGAGTAAAAATAGAAATGAGAAATTTTGTGTGAATTGACCCAAAATAGAAATGTGTCATTTTGAGTGAATAAGAGGGAGTATTATATTAGTTATACAGTTTAGTTGTAATTAAGAATTATGATTATTAATAAATTTAACAATTTAAACAAAAAATCTTATTAGAAAATATTTATAAACTTTAAAAATAAAAAAATATATTTTAAAAATAAAAATAAAAAAAATTATAAAAATTAGGTATACAATTTAGTTGAGTGAGTGCTCTTGTCTATGTGGTCGGCCATGACCCAAAACACATGCTCTTCCGTTCCGTATATGAGGATTAAGGACATTTAATGTTAACATTAAATTTGTGGATTTCGACTACAAGAAATTTTAGTAATTTGTTGTGTTTCATAGATTTACTCTTTTGTTATTTCTTTCAATTAATTTTGATTTTTAATTATGATTTATATATTATTTCTTTAATTTTTTTTGCACATATTAGAGTTAAATTTTCATCGTATTCACACATTATCCTATTTTTCTTTAAAATAAACCTTTTTAATAACACTTATGTGGCGAATATTTAAATAATTGTGGTCCACCTACAATGGAAAATAGTATAGCAAATTTAATTTGATTCGATTTAGAAATCATTTAAGTTTGATAATTCAAATATGTTTGATGTTCTAGAACAATATTATACTTAGGGTAAAAAGTAATATAATATAATATTATTTTGATTGAAATTTACGATAAAATGACTTAAAGTATATATATATATATATATATATAGATATATATATATATATATATTATATATATATATATATATATATATTATATATATATTTATATATATATATATATAGATATTATCTATTATATATAATATATTATAAAAGTAATTTTTCTCCAAAAAAAATTTTACTTTGAAATTTATGGTAGAACATTTGAGTATGGAATATATTTGTTTTAAAAAAAATAGCCACATGTTATGTTGCAAAACATGTAGCATCACTATAATTATCAAAAACGAATTAGGAGAATGTTACGTATATAAATTTTTAATTATTTTACAAAATTCTCCAAAGTGTTATAGTGACATTTTTAAAAAATTTGTTAAATTTTTTACAAGAATGAACTTTCCGATAAACTAGCTATAAAAGAGAACGTTTTACTAATAACGATTATTTATGAGGTTAACAAACCACTCTTATGTAGGTCTTGATAGATTGAGAGTCTTGTTATATTAATTTATCTCTATTGATTTTGTTTATTCTATTATTATTCTTTGTCTTTTTATGATGATTTACAAATCACGGTTATTGATTAAAATTTTTTGACTATAAAAATGACCTGAAAATCCTTTTAAAATAATTTGTATGACTTTTAGGAAACAAGTTGTATTTGATACTCGTACTCCATATGATAGAACTAGAAGTATATGTGTACATAAGGAGTATATAAAGCAATAATTAACGCTTTACGAAAACTATAAAGTCATTGTACGGCTATTGTAGAATCGTAACTATCCAATAATTTCCCTATTCCTATTATCATTATGTCATAATATTAATACTTCCAAATTCCAATACACTAAGTTTCCTATTTATCTTAATTTCATCCATACATAATGGAGTAATATTTAATAATTTCTCTATTAATATTTATCTTTTAACTGATAGCGAAAATTAAACTCACAATTTAGCTCATAATAAGGTTTTAAGTGAGATCTTTTATCAGTAAAGCCAACAAGTATTATGACATTCAATTAATGATGAATCTAGAATAAAACCAAAGCATGTCCATATCAAAAAAATATACTCCCTTCACCTCTTTTTTATTGTCCATTTTCTAGTGGGCACACAGATTAAGAAAAATGATAGTGGGGTATTTTAAGTGATTATAATAATTGTAAAGCTAGTAGTTGGGGTATTTAAGTGATTATAATAATTGAAAAGGTGGTAGCCGGTAGGTGGTGTATTTTAAATAATATAAGTTGGGATAGTTGGGGGTAATCTTTGCCAAAAATAGAAAGTGAACAATTAGAGTGAATTGACCAAATAAGAAAAGTGGACAATAAAAAGAAACGAAGGAAGTATATACTCAATAAGGGTAGAATCTAAGTCAATACCAAGGACAATTTGACTTCTGAGCATGTTCAATATGTTTGACCGCACATGGCTCGAAAGTTTTAAAGTCTTAATATTAAATTACGTAGTATATATTTATTGTTTAAAAATACAAAATTGTTAAAACAATCTTTATTTTTAAATTGCACGGGGCTTTCAAAAAATCCGTCAATTTTTGCTCCATCCCTAGTCAATATTGTCAAGTATCAAAGCGTATATCAATTTAACCAACACATGTATTAGTCTATATCTCTTACCATAATATAGACATATAGTTGTATCGTATGCATAAGTTTAATATTGTCCGTTGACAACATTAACTGGACATAGATCCACACTTGACTAAATATATTTCTTGTATCAACTCTTACATAATACTTCCTACGTTCCATTTTACTTGCAACAGTTACCATTTTTGATAATTTCATATTACTTGCAACATTACTATTTTTGGCAAAAATAATCTACTTATTTTATCCTCACTTTACTCCTACCACATATCCCCATCAATCATACATCATCTCATTAATTATTTAATATACCCACAAGTCACAACCACTTATTTATAATATAAGTTTTTTTTATTTCTACCCCACATATCACCATCAATCATACATCATTCCTACTTTTACTATACTGATTTGACATCCCTTAAATATTGTGCCAAAATCCAATAGTGCAACTAAAATGGAACGAAAGTAATACATATACCACATGATTATGTAGCAAACTCAAAGAAACAGGGATAATTAAATAGAGGTGAGTAAAGTGAAAAACCTGGATCTTGATTGATAGAACTAATAAGTTGAAAGGACACCTTATTTCCAATCAACTCATCAAATCTATCAACAATGGATGCACTTAAATCATTGAAATCCAATACATTCTTCTTCATTAAAACTACTCTACCCTTTATTTTCTCCTTATTTCTCCTTTTATTTCCATTTACTTCATCTTGAACTAGTGCATCTACAACATTATGAAGCATTTTCTTTTCTTTTTCTTTTTTTTTCTTTTGTTTTTCTTTTGGTTTTTGGGTTGTATGATTGTATGTTGGGTTAATGATAAATAGACAATACGCCAAATTAATGATTGTGGAAAGGTGGGTTTGTAATTAAATAAAGGTATTCAATGATCACTATTTATAACAAGGAAAATAATGGTGCCTCTATTTAATGTTGTTAACAATGCATTTCACGCACGTAATTTTTGCAAGAAAATTTGCTATTCTGGACCCGTTAATGGTGCTAGTTAAAAATGGCAGTTAATGGTGCTAGTTAAAAATGGCTGATCCGGTTTCCAAAAAAGAACGGTTATTAAAATTTTTCATTTTTATTTTTTTTCCTTTTTCTCCAAAAATTAAAATGTCATTTTGTGGTTGGGCTGGGCTTTGTGATTTCCGTCTATAAAATAGACGGTCTCCCTTGAGACCTACTGATTTTTATAAGAGACGGTCTCTTTAAGAGACTATTACTAATTGGATCAGCCCATTATATATATTTTCTAAAATATTGTAAGTAAGTATAAGTATTAATAATGATGTAAATAGACATTTAAAATATTGAAAGTAGTCATTAAGGATACAGTAAGTAGGCATTAAGGATAATGTAAGTAGATATTAAGAATACACAAATTCTTGCTATAGATCATCTATAGCATAGACGGGTAAATATAGGGCAACTCATTTGTAAATGAGTAACTGAATACTCAGGTCAACCATTGGGTTGGGCTATTGAGAGAGTTGTCTATGTCATGGACGGTACCTCTCTTAGGAGACCTTCTGTTAAAAATATAGGAAATAGACATTAATCTTTAGTGGGTTGGGCTTAAAATCCGTCTCTCAAGAGACTAGCTTAATAAAAATATAAAAATTTGAGATTTTTTTATATCCAAAAAGTGTATTTTTGTATACAGGACTTTCTAGGGCGGTGCTCCAATCCATAACGCAATAAATCTGATTGGGCTGGACAAAATTAATGTGAGGGTGGGTCATAACTCATTCTTTTGATCTCTTCGATTTTTCTTTTTTTTTTTTATTGAAATAGGTTCTCTTCGATCTTATTTGTTCCTTTTATTTGGGATATGAGAAGGAATTAAGAGAGTAGTAATATAGAATAATATTATTCGATTAAAATCTCTTTATTAATTGAAATATAAAGGTTATTACACGATCTTATTAAGGTTATTTTTGTTCATAAAATGTCTCAAAATAGAAAGACTCATGACAGGAAGAACTTTGTAAAGTTTTCTTTTGGTAAATTGGAAAGAACAAATAAAAATAGAGTCACAAAAGGAAATTTTAAGTAATTGAGAGGGGCAGTAGTAGACCCCCTTAGCTCCGCCTATTGCACAATATTTTAATTTTGCAACATTTTTCGTCTATCAATTCATTTGCATATGGCCCGATAGTCTTCATTTTCCGGTCAATTTAATAATCCACATTTTTTAACCCTACTAAGCAGGTATTAATTGGAGGGTTTCGTAACTGCGCGCATCTCTATCTTTACTCTCTCCTTGGGGGTACGGGTATGATTTGTCCGCATCTTTCAAGAAAAAGAAAACCCTCACTTGAACCATGCCTTATGCGGAATACTGAGAAGGTCCTTTATCTTTACCTTTGCCTTTGTTCCTTAAATTTAAAATTGATACATACTGTTATAACGTACACTAATTACACAACTCTTGTATCTCTATATTAGGGTTACCATGCAAGTTTTTATAGGAGAAAACTTGAATTAAAAATTTGTTTAAATCAGCTTTTGCTGCACATTATTGGGGGTGTATCAGGGTATTTTATTGTACCATTATTAATGTTGTTGAACCAATTAATTAGTAAACCTCGTATTATAAGATATATTTTATAATCTTAAATCTAGCTATAAGACTCGTTGTATTGTAATTTAAAAATACAGGAAGTTTGTATAATGCATTTCGTGTTTAATTATCTGCCAAAATCTGGGATACTTACATGTGACATTTACGTAAATAAAGGAGAAAATGGAGGATAATTAAGCTAATACCAAAAATAAAATACAAACTCTAGACAATGAATTTAATAATTTAAATAAAAAAATAATAGACTATGAATATATGCATTGTCTGCCAGTTTTCTTACTTAAACCCTGTTTTTAAACCTACAAAAAAAACTCTGTTTTTAAACGAGATATTGAGTTGATGATGAATTATCTGCTTAAAACCGTCCGAAAAGCCATAGTTTTACCGTTGAAAATCTCTATGGTTTTTTGTAATGATATTTTTAATTTTAGTGATATCGATTATATTATTGACTACTTACTCGATCCGCCCTAACTAACATAATGCCTAAATAATAAAAACTCTCATGTTTAGTTGATTAAGGGTTATTTGCACCTCAATTTCCAACTTCCAAATCATATATATAGGAGTTCGATATACAACTAGATCAAGTCATTGCATTTGTAGACAAATATGCAAATTTATTGCCGATTCATGGACAAAATAAGACGAGTAAAACCTGTCAAGGAACCAACTCAACCAAAAGCTTAAGCTGATGGTTGAGGCCCCAAGATATGTTATATACTTTAACAAACCAAGATACTCGCTTTAATTTGTTACATATAATTAATTAGTTAGTTTTATTTGCTTTTTTTTCTCTTGTCCTATTGAATTGATTTAATTTTTATATATAGTTATAATCTATACCTTTTTCGTTAATTCTCATCCACACATTAAATATATATTTTTCTTTTAATTTTATTCATATTTTCTCATAGAGGTAAAAGTTAATGATGTATGAGGTAGGAATTAAAAACCATAGGCAAAATAGACATTTATATAATTATTCTTTTGCCAAAATAGTAATATAACAAATAATTCAAAATGATTGAATAAATAAGGGAAGTTTCACGTGGTACCCTGAGGTTTTGGGTTTTACACGTGGTAACCAAAATTTTTAAAAAATTCACGCGGTAACCTGAGGTTTACGTAATTGTTCCACCATGACCTTTTTGCACATAAAAAACGTTAATTTCGAAGCTTTAAGGCTCTTGTACACCTATTTATGTGACTTACCATTTCAAATGTTACCAGTTTTCAACCTTTTTCCCCAAAACATAAACCCCAACTCTACTATCTTTATCCAAATTATATTTTTCCACCAAATCCAAAGATAGTAGAGTTAATGTTTGCTAACGTTTTATATTTTGCGGGAAAAGGTTGAAACTGACAGCATTTGAAATGTGAGTCGCATAAATAGGCGTACAACAACCTTAAAGCTCCGAAATTAATGTTTGCTAACGTTTTATGTGCAAAAAGGTCACGGTGCAATAATTTGGTAAACCTCAGTGTTACCATGTGAATTTTTTAAAAGTTTAGGTTACCACGTGGAAAATCCAAAACCTCAAGGTTACCACGTGAAATTTCCCAATAAAAAAAGTGTAGCAAGTACTCCATAACGGAATAGAAGAAATACATTTTTCTCATTTTTCCATAAAATTACTTCTTCATTCTGACTACACAAAGATTTTTCATACTATTAATGTTTCATAACTTTTTAGTTAAAAATAAAATTAAATTTAAAGTTAATGATAGCCGGTATTATGAAACAAAATAATTTTTTACTTTTACTCATTTTTCATAATTTTTATCCAATATTATATTCAAGACTAGGTATTTACCCATGCTATGCACCGGTATTCAAAAGATTTTTGTTATAATATATTTTTAACCAAGTTGCCAAATTACAAAAAAGGTTTAAAGTTATGAACAATAATTACACATGTACGTATGTATATTACTATATTTTTTTTGAAATGGTGTATATCACTATATAAGAAAGTAAAGAAACACACTACAAATTTAAATTTAAAATATTAACTTGCAAAATTTTATTATTGCACAAAAACTTTTAATTTATTATTTAATTATTATATTAATTACAATGATTAAAAAAATAAATAAACGCAGTGATTATATTTGGTACCCGTGTATGAACTTCAACTTGATAACAAAATGTACAGGCACGAAAGATAAAAAATAATTATATTTGGTATATGAACTTATTAATAAACAAAATATTTTAAAATCCTCAAAGAACATTATTGTTCATTTTCTTGGATAACAATATATAAGGATAAGAAAAATAAAATAAAATAAAAAGTACAACTTAAAAACAAATAAATATAATAACCAAACCCATAATTCCTTTATTTTTTTTAAAAACACCAAAACTAAAATCAAAATCTTGTTCATTTTCTTGGATAACAATATATAAGGATAAGAAAAATAAACTAAAATAAAAAATACAACTTAAAAACAAATAAATATATATAATAATCATACCCATAATTTCTTTATTTTTTTAAAAACACCAAAACTAAAATCAAAATCTAGTAAGTCATATATCTATTCTTTGAATACAAATGACATAAAAATTTCGACAATATTTTGAAATGAAGTTGAGATGCAATAATATATGATATATTGTGATATATATTATGAAAAATCGATGCTCTTTCATCTTGTTTTGGAACTTGATAATATTTATATATAGTATAGTTCAAATTTAATGGAGGTAACCAAAGGGCTTGTTGGTTAAATTTTGTGAAAATAGTCTTTCAATGTTAATTTAATAATATTACTTTTAAATTTTAATAATAACTACATTTGATGAAAATCCAATCTTGTTAAGTCTAAAAAGTTGATCAAGAGTCACAATAATCATCGAAGTAATAAAGCTCTATTATATACGAAGATGAAAAGTCTTTCATTTATAAATAAAATAAAAATAATACCTACAATTAATGAAAACCATATCTTGTTCTAGAAAGCTGATCAAGAGTCACAACAATCATGAAAGTAATGAAGTTTTATTATAATCGAAGATCAAAGATGAAAAGACTTATTTATAGATAGAATAAAAATTCAGCATTAATAAGAATTGACAATAAAATGAGGAAAACATGAAATAAGGGCCAAACACTCTTTCATAGTGTGACATGTGGCAAAAGCTTTCCTGTATTATAATATGTATATATGATTATTTGTTTGGGACATAAAAAGGGCAATGGAGTAAGGATGATCCATAAAGTAATAATGAATGTAGGTTGTGAATGATTGAGTATTGATTGGCATTTGGTTCTTGTTTGCTCCATACGTTACAAGTTAAGAGTCCAAATTTCAAGGAGCTAATGTAACTCGTCACCAATATAAAAAAAAAATAGTACCCTGAATTAAAAATATAACAATGACATATTTGGTTGACATTGTAATTTAAATAACACGAAAAGTTATTTTTTGCACAAATAACACGAAAAGTTATACTTCTTTTGATATCACTTACTTAATTTATAAAATTTCTAATGTAGATTTTGGTCATTGGTAGCATCTTAAAATCATAAAACTAATTAAAAGAGTTGTTAAATTTTACATGACACTCTTTTAATCAGTTTAACATGTGTCAGTACTTAAGTGGTGCATTAGTCTCTCGGTGTTATTTGACAATTGCATGTGGTTCTACAAGTTTTGGGAACTTTGGCAATTCAGTTTTGAATTACTAGTCTATTTTGAGATATTCATATTTTAAGGCCTATTTAACATCATAAAACTAATTAAAAGAGTTGTTAAATTTTACATGACACTCTTTTAATCAGTTTAACATATGTCAGTACTTAAGTAACAATGTTTCTTTATTATTAATTAATTGGGTTTAAAATAAGAATTCAAGTAATAATATTGATAAAGTATATAGCATTTATCAACCTAAGCCACGAGGCAGGACATTAAATTTCTTCTTGATTAAGAAGATTCATTCTTTTAGATATTCTGTTGCATAAAGTAATGTCTTCTTCATTTCAAAAAAAAAAATGTCTTGTTCATAGTAATTAATAGAGTATACAAATTAATATATTCAAGAGAATATCCAATAGAATCATCTTGATTGAAGTTGGTTGATATGTCCTTTAACATATTTTTTGTGTGATAGGTTGATAAACTCAAAAATATATCTACGTGTTCTGTTGAAGCTTTTTATTAGGTTTATGCCTTAAAGTGCCATTTGAAATTTAAAAGAGGTCTTCAAAAGTATATAACATTAAAATGAATGCTATAATAAAATCTCAAAACGGTATACTGAAATTGGTGAACTCATATGTTCTTGATAACAATTGAAGTAGTAATTGAAAAATCTTTAATCATATCATATGATGTTGTTACATGTGTGCTTTGTTTGTATATTACATTATATAGGTATTTTTAATGACTCTTTTGTTGTGAATTTATAAAATAAAATTTTATAAATTACTGTTAATGTGTAATACTTTCATTTCTCAAACTTTCCACTCTGTCTAGTAAACTCACCTTGCATTAGGGAATATGAAGAGGAGTTAAAAAATAATTACCTTATATTAATTAGCCTTACATGAATTTATGAATTAGATTAATATTTATATATATATATATATATATATATATATATATATATATATATATATATATATATATATATATATATATATATATATATATATATATATATATATATATATATATTAATATTAATATTAATTTATAGAGTTTATGTCATCACCAATTGTTTTATTGCAATCACAAACACTTAAAATTGCATCCCAATTTTTATTTGTCGCCACCCTTTTCATAAAATCGCCACCCCATTTTTTTTTTGTACAATTTTCCTTTTTTGTATTTTTTTATTATAAATGTTATAATTAATAGTTATTGTTATTTAAATGTTATTATTAAATTTTGTTTTTTTAATTATTATAATAATTAATTAATCACAAAACAATAAATATTTAAAATAAATTAAACAAATAAATTAAATTAAAAAAATAAATTAAACAAATAAATTAAATTAATATATAATTAATATTAATTATTAAATAATTAATTAAAAAAAAAAAATCGCACAAAACGTGCGATTGTACAATCGCACTTTTTGTGCGATTTTCCTTTTTTTTTTGTTTTTTTTAATTGATATTCTAAATCGGGGAATATACGTATTTAGAGAATATTATACATATTTGGTGATATTATACATATTTGGGGAATATACATATTTAGAGAATATTATACATATTTAGAGAATATTATACATATTTGGTAAATATACAATAAATATTTATAATAAATTAAACAAATAAATTAAATTAAACAAATAAATTAAATTAATATGAAATTAATAAATTAGTTATAAAATAATTAATTAAAAAAAACAAAAAAAAAAAGAAAATCGCACAAAACGAGCGATTGTACAATCGCACGTTTTGTGCGATTTTTTTTTTAAATTTTTTTTTTTTATTAATTAATTATTTAATAATTAATTTATTAATTAAATATTAATTTAATTTATTTGTTTTTTTTGATTGATACTCTAAATCGGGGAATATACATATTTAGAGAATATTATACATATTTGGTGAATATTATACATATTTGGGGAATATATATATATGTAGAGAATATTATACATATTTAGAGAATATTATACATATTTGGTGAATATTATACATATTTGGGGAATATACATATTTAGAGAATATTTTACATATTTAGAGAATATTATACATATTTGGTGAATATACAATAAATATTTAAAATAAATTAAACAAATAAATTAAATTAAAAAAATAAATTAAACAAATAAATTAAATTAATATATAATTAATAAATTAATTATTAAATAATTAATTAAAAAAAACAAAAAAAAAAAGAAAATCGCACAAAACGTGCGATTGTACAATCGCACGTTTTGTGCGATTTTCCTTTTTTTTTGTTTTTTTAATTAATTATTTAATAATTAATTTATTAATTATATATTAATTTAATTTATTTAAAATATTAATTAATTATTTAATTTCTTTATAATATGTTGACGCCATTAATAACCATTTTCTTCCTCTTTAATTCTTACTGTTGCAACCTGTCATCTTCAATAAAAAAAACTCACCTCCATTAATAACCATTTTCTTCCTTTTTAATACTTATTGGTATGTACTTGAAGAGTTGAATAACTCTTGAATTTGGGTTTTTAATGTGTTTGTATTGATTGTTTTAATTATGAATTACAGAGAACAGCCATTATAAAGGCTTTAAGTTTCTGAAAATATAAAGATATCAATCCCTAATCTCTAATTGATACTCTAAATCGGGGAATATATATATTTAGAGAATATTATACATATTTGGTGAATATTATACATATTTGGGGAATATACATATTTAGAGAATATTATGAATATCATACATTATAGAGAATATTATACATATTTGGTGAATATACAGATTATTTAATTTATTTGTTTAATTTATTTGTTTAATTTATTTTATTTGTTTAATTTATTTGTTTAATTTATTTTATTTGTTTAATTTATTTGTTTAATTTATTTAAAATATTTATTGTTTTGTGATTAATTAATTAATTAATTATTATAACAATAATAAAAATTTATAATAAAATTTAAATAACAATAACTAATTATATTAACATTTATAATAAAAAAATACAAAAATGGAAATTTGTACAAAAAATAAAAAAAAAATAAAAAAAAGTTGGGGTAGCGATTTTATGAAAAGGGTGGCGACAAATAATAATGCCCAATTGCATTGCAAGTGTCACATTTGACACAACATACTTGTAAAATGCATTGTAATAGTGACATATGACACAAAGTGCATCAGAATTACTATATAGTATGATGATGATGATAATGATGTGAAGAACAAATTGCCTAATAAATTAAGTGATCAATTATTGAATGATAACAGTCACATAGAGAAAGAAATATTGTTTACTAGTTATTAATGATAAAGTAATAGATCGTTTTCAAAATATAAAAACTCGTCATGTTCAATTTAAGTACTTTTGTTATTGTAATTGAATTCTAGGTTACTAGTATTGAAACTTGTGCAATGCACGAATTAATTAGTATAAAGTATATATATACAAATATATATTATTATGATTAAATTTATCATATACATGACTTATTTAAAGCAAAAGTTAATTAAATATTGATTTTTTTAATTATTTATCGAATATATCACGTTTTCTTTCAATCAAAAATATATCAAATTTTAGATTAGTTATATAGAAATTCTATAATAAATTATACCCCATAGTATACCTAATTTAACTCTAATTTTTTTTTAAAAAAAAAAATTCTAAATTAGGTAAATATTTTCATATAATCAACTAGCATCAACTAAAATAATTACATTTGTCATGCCTCCTTAGGAGATAACACATGAAATTTTCCAACACTTTTATAGTACTGTATGACGTATGATATGATTCAAATTGTTATTTTTTAATAAAAAATGAAAATTTGAATAATAATATAATTTATTGGATACAATAAATTTCAAATTCATTGAGAAGTATTTCTAAAATCACTATATTACCTGTTGGTATTAACGACCTATTTGGTGTTGTATAAATGTACTTTAATTTATAAATAAATAATAAATTAAAATACAAGTTGTGATAGAAAAACCAAATTACATATGACGATCAAACCTTGCTTATATTCACCCTTTGAGATTTCCGATACACCGATCTTCAACACGATCAAAGTAACAATGAAGATTTTGTTGGAACTTGATATAAATTCTAGGCGAGATGCTCTTTCCTAAAACGTTATTTCATCCCTACCACGATGCTTGGGAATCAACCGGAAATACGTTCTGAGATACAAAGAATTACACCAATTTCCTAGCACAAGGATATTGGAATGGCATAAAAGTAACTTAAATGGTAAGAAATATGAAAATACACAATCAAGGATTGCAAGTTCTTGATAGAAATGCTTAAGAAGAGAAGAAATCAGAAATTATGGATGTTCTCTATCTCCAAAACAACACACAAGCATTCTATATTTATAGAATAGCTCACACCACTTCATGAAACAAAGTATTGAACCATGAAGCACTAGGTTGATCCGTGAAACACGAGATCGATTCACGAACCAATATCGCTTTTCATTCAACCCATACAACCCAAGGAACACGACTTAAAATAACCATATAAACCGTAGGAAGTTATAATATAACCACCAAAACGAAACAGAGCAAAGCGCGAAACAGTCCCGGGAAAAAGCCCAGCTCGCGAGCCGCGACAAGCTGCTCCAATTTTTCCAGAAACTTTCCTTTGTATTTTCGTGAGCCGCAAACCAAGTCACGAGCCGTGACTTTTATGTTTTGACTAAAACATATATTTTACAACTTGGGATTATATACTTTAATTTAATTAAATTATTTATTTAATTTAATTAATTAAATCATTTCCGATGTCCACTATACACCCTAAATTCCAACATTTGGTAGGTGGTAATAAACATGCTAATGAGAATGAAAAACTAATGTAATTTTAGTTGAAATATATCTTGGCTACCTTGATGGACATGCTTGTTCAACTCCAATTATCTCATTTTTTCATAAAATTTATTCTAATGCATTACCATTGGGATGGGTGGTATTAGATGACAATGAAAATTTGTAAACAAAAAACCCTTTTTGTGATCAAAGTTTCATTACCATGGGAATGATATGAAACTTTTAATGAAATTTTACACTATAAATCATTCTTATTACCACTATTTAATACTACTAATCAACCAGTACAGACCCTAAAAACAACTAAGGCTAAATGATTAGCAAAATATATATAACTAGTTTATATACCCGTGCAATGCACGGATGTGTAAACATGTAAACATACAGAAAAATTGTAATAATAAACAAAACTAATGA
Source organism: Amaranthus palmeri (assembly GCA_019776075.1). Taxonomy (NCBI): domain Eukaryota; kingdom Viridiplantae; phylum Streptophyta; class Magnoliopsida; order Caryophyllales; family Amaranthaceae; genus Amaranthus; species Amaranthus palmeri. Next base: position 387,064 of record JAAKBH010000037.1, on the reverse strand, counting down.
TAACAACGTGTGATTGTGATAAATTTAAAAATAAAAAATAAAAGTCACCACTATTTGAATGAAATCTATTTATATGGTAAACAATTAGATTTAGTGATATTTTATAGAAGATACTCATACTAATATCCAACAAAAATTATTTTAATAAGTTTGCAAGAAAAGATTTCGTTTCATTGGGGTTTTAATCACATAAATAAATTATTATATAATTTTTAAAATTCAAGTGTAGTAGCTTTAAGAGATATTTGGGTTGTATAAAAAATCTTTAATTCCTACATTTTATTAGGTTGGATAATGTACAATTAAAATTAATCTTGTAAGATTTCCAAAAAAAAAACCATGTAAGAGAAGTTTTGTAGAGAGCAAATTTATTATATAGTCATAAATTAGTTGCATTCATCATTTAAGTAATAAGTAGCCAATGGATTTTTGCCAAATCATCGTGCATTGTGAGGCCGCCATTTGGAATTTTACAACTCTTTTATTAGATTGTATGATTATAAGAACACTAAATCTCATGGGAGACGGTCTATTCTATAGACGGAATCCATAAAGCCCAACCCAAAAATATAACATAGTATATTTGGGGTTATAATAAATTATTTGGGGTTATAATAATTTATATTTGGGGTTATAGAATAGTATATTCGAGGTTATAATACCTTACATTTAGGATTATAATATAATATAATTGATATTATAATAAAAAAAATCAGTTAAGGGAAATGGGCTGACCCAATTTTGTGGTTTATCCTATAGACCGTCTCTTGTGAGATTTTGTGTTATACGAATCCTAAAAGTTTAAAATAAGTAAATTCTTGAAAAGGGAAAAAATGTCCACTCAAAGTGTGGTACCAACAATTGGGGTTGCTTGTGTAGAATTGAAATCGATTGGGAATTTGTAAAGCAACATGTTAGTCAAGCTGCCGACCCTATGGCCTATATTAATTGCCACATTAATGGCAAAGAGCAAAGGTGGGAATTCCCCATTGCCCAACCATCAATTTTAACAATTATTACAATCTTTTCATCTAATAATTCATCATTACTGAAAAAGTACAACTTCTTCTAGGGTACTATACTTGCTACCTGCTACATTTTATTTTGAGAAAATCTTAGTAAATAACGATTTTTGTCTTTTTATGTTATGATGTGATAGGGTGAGAGGTTTGTTGTCTTAATTTATCTTTTTTGAGTTTGTTTATTTTGGTATTATTATTTTTGTTTTTTTATGGATTTGCAAATCACGGTTATTGATTAGGAATTTTTGTTTTAGTTTTTACGTAATTCAATGTATTATTTTAATTATTTATATATTGAACTATACTCATTTAAAAATTATAAAAGTTAACATTATGAAAGTATGAGATTAGACGGTAATCAAAACCCCGAATGAATGAATATAACAATGAAAAATTAGTTAAGACATACGATCAAAACTAAAAAGAATAAGAATGGATCCAACACATGCTTGAGTTGATTTCCAATAGCTACAAAAAAGGATTCACAAATTGTTGTGAGAGACGGTATTTCCTAAAGACGCATTAGATATATGGGCTAAATAGCCCAATTAATACAAAATTAGAGAGAAAATAAAAATACACAAAACAGGTACTCTCTTGAGAGACCGTCTTTTCTAAAGACGGCTCTCAAAAGCCCAATCCACTTTCCTTTTTTTTAGTAAATATAGTTATTTTTTCTAAATTTAAACATTGGGTTGGCCCAATCTCGAGACGTCTTTTGTAAAGACGGTCTCAAGTAAGAATTTGTGTACACAAAATCTCACAAGAGACGGTCTATAGGATAGACCACAAAATTGGGCCAGCCCATTTCCCTTAACTGATTTTTTTATTATCATATCAATTATATTATGTTATAATCCTAAATGTAAGGTATTATAACCTTGAATATAATATTCTATAACCCCAAATATAAGTTATTATAACCCCAAATAATTTATTATAACCCCAAATATACTATGTTATATTTTGGGCTGGGCTTCATGGATTCCGTCTATAGAATAGACCGTCTCCCATGAGACTTACGTTTTGTTTTGAGGTCATCTCTTTGAAAGACGGTCTCTCACAAAAATAGCTGAAAAAGATTTATTCCCCTATAAAGAACTTTCTAACCTTACCCTCAATAAGCTTTGGAGAGTATAAAAAGAACATGGTATAATATGAAAATTGAATAAAATGAGTTGTTTTTTTAAAAAAAAATTTCAAAATAAGCTTTGTAAAATTTTAATTATGAAAATAAGCTTTAAGTCTGATTGGCTAACGTGAGTATAAGATGCAGGATTTCGGATAGTTGCAGGTTACTATCTTTGAAGACCCCTCTTGAGCCGAACGACTCTTTTAACCGCCCTCTCCTTATGGGTATGAGACGTCGTCGATCTTCCTTCCCCATACCCTAACTATAGATTTATTAATGTGCGGGAACACTGGGTATGATGATGATGATGAAACTTTAAGTCTGAGCCTAAGGTTAGGGCTTGTTAACTACATGATAACAAGAGAAAAAAATTACCATAACTTTGTTCGTTTTTCTTACCAACATTGAAGAAAAGAAGATAATGTCATAACGTAAGAAAAGACCAAATAAAAATTCACTTATTTGTTCCGGGTTGATAACAACCAACTAACATTTATTATTTTTTTGTCATTACAAATACTATGACATTGTCTTTCTTTCTTTTTTTTTTTTTTTTTTTTTACTGTAAGTAACAGCGAACAAGCAAACAAAGGGTTTTGACTTTTTTAACTAGTTTCTTTGTTCGTTGTTAATAATAGCGAACAACAACCCGACATCAATTTTGGCATGGAGATACTTATTTTTGAGAATTGAAATTTTTGAAAGATTATTTTGAGAATTTTTGGGAATTAAAATTTACCGAAGCTTATTGAAACTCTATATTTTTCTTTATAAGCCAATCTAATCAAATATGGTATCTCAAAGAAACCGTCTTTCAAATAATAATTTGTAGTTATAAAAAATTTTATTAGCTTATTTTTAAATTTTCATATAATATTAGGTTTATATGCCCAACAAATGTTATAGTATTTGGGCCTAAAATATTGGACCGTTTTATGGAAGTTGGGCTGATTTAAGCGATAGTTACCGAGTATGGTATAAATGTTGGGCTGATGGTATATATTATAGCAAACCTTATGTGAGATCGCCATTCAATTCGATCAAAAGTAAAAGTCTAGCCCACTTCTTTGCGAAAATTTGAAACAATTAATCAAAAAAATATAAAAAATTGCCACAATAGCCGACTTTGCAAAATAATTTCCAAGATAAAAAGTTTTTTCCCAAAGCCATGATTTGGGGCTGTTCGCTGTTAGTAGCAGCTAGAGTGTTTAATGGGTTGGGCCCCCCATTTTGAGCCCTTATGCGGCTCATTTCTAAAAGGCCTTTGTAAGGGTCAGGCCGAAATGAGTCGGGCTAAAAATGGGCTATATTATAATAAAAATGAAGTAGACTATAAAAAGACTCAAAAAAGGCCGAAAACGGGCCCTTGTAAATAGTATAATTAATTATCATCATCATCAACAACAACAACCAATATCCCGCTCGAAAACAGAGTCTGGGTGAGGGAATGTAACAGACAATCCATACCCGTACTCCCTTGAGAGGGAATACTAGAGGAAAGCGATCAATTTACCCCCCAGAAGGTGAGAGCCCTGCGTAGAGAGGAATTGATTAGCACTGTTGTTTGGAGATCATTAACTACCTGCATAGGGACTACAATAGCTATAACAAATATTAGGATAGTATAAATAATACATAATTCAAATATTATAAATGACAATGTCAATGAAATTATTAATAAATTTTCAATGTAATTATTATAAATGATAATTTAATTGTTATAAATTGATAAATGGGGATTAAAATAATTATTAATAGTAAAAAGGTGCCGAGATGGGCCAGACCGGGCTTTGAAAACCCGACCCATTTAAAGCCCATATTAATTTTAAAGGGCCCTTATCCAGCCTGTCTCGTACTTAAGCCTGACCCGATCCGACCCTTATCTGGCCCATTGAACACCCCTAGTAATAGCCAACAAAGACCAGAGGTCAAAAAAATTCAAAGAGTTTGTTCGCTGTTACTAACAATGAACAAAGACTCTCTTTGACTATTTTTGACCTCCAATCTTTGTTCGTCGTCAGTAATAGCGAACGAAGCCCTTTTCTTCCTCATTTTCGACTTTGTTTGACCAAGTTTTAGCTTTATTCGCTGCTAATAACAACGAACATATCCTTTGTCTTTTTTGAACGCTCTGCATGTGTTCGCTTTTACTAAGTGCGAAAAAGGCAAATTTCATATCTGGGGAAAAACTGCTTATTTTGGAAAATAGTTTCAAAAGTTTGCTATAACATGAATTTTTTTTTATATTTTTTCCTAATTTGTTTCAATTTTTCCTTCTTTTCATTTAAAATCTAAATACATGTCTTAAGCGAAATAATAAATTGCTCATTTTAAGGTTTAAAACGCCAATTTTAATACTAAAATTGTTTCTTTCAAAAAAAAAATGAAATTGTCAATTTTAAATATTTTAAGGTTTAATTTTTGTTTAATCCAAATTTGAGACTTAAAAGACCAAATCTAAGATAACGTTGAAATTATTCTTTTGAGTCTTTGACTGGATCTTTTAAATCTTGAAATTAGAATTTTTTTACAAACATTATTATACCAAATTTAGGAATTCAAACCAATCAACTTAAGTCATGAAATTGATCTTTAAATATTTAGCAATTAAAATTTTAAAATAGACCTTTTAAGTCTTAAATTTTTAAGTCTTAAATTTTGCATAAAAGTATTTAAAAAACTTTTAAAAAATGGATAAACAATTCTCATGCTGTGCACTGTGGACTATAACATGATTTTCTAGGTCAAAATGGATTACTCCCTTCATTTCATTAGTGCTGATATATTTGACCTTTTACACACTCTAATCTGTTACTTTTACCCAATCTTTAAAAAACGCCACCCTTTTCATTTTAACGCCACCCCTATTTTAAATTAAAATAATAAAATGACGAAAATGCCCTTGGACTTAAAACTATTATAAAACACTTCGAACTCACTCCATAACACTTTTATCACTCTAAAACTCACTAAAATTCAAAAAAAAATTTTACGTGCTTGAGGATCGACATTCAAATCGTTACCATAAACCGAGGTATTTTCTAAACTATACTCGTTTTAAATTCAAAAAAAAAAAAAAAAAAAAATTAAGGACACTCGAGCAAAACACTCGTGGGTACCATGGCACCCTCGAGCAAAACACTCATGGGCACCATGGCTCACTCGAGCATTTTACTCATGGGCACCATGGTACCCTCGAGCAAAACACTCGAGTGAACCATGGTTCACTCGAGTGTTTTGCTCGAGGGTACCATGGTGCCCATGAGTAAAATGCTCGAGTGGTACCTTGGTTTTTTTTTTTTTAATTTTTTTTTTTTTTTAATTTATTATTATTATTATTATTAATTTTTTTTTTTGAATATCAATTTATTATTATTATTTTTTTTTTTAATTTTTTTTTTTAATTTATTATTATTATTATTATTTTTAATTTATTATTATTATTATTTTTTTTTTTAATATATTATTATTATTATCATTGTAATAGCTTCATCAAAGTGTACCTCCTTGCCGATTAAAGTTACTACTTGTTCCCACTCCAAACCCACCTAATTTTGCTAATACTTCTTTTAATTTTAATTTTTTTAATAATATTTTTAATTTTAATTTAGTTAGTCTTAGGATTATTATATTTTGTAATTTGTGATTATTATTATATTTGATTTATGAATTTGTGATTATTATTATTATTTGATTTTTTTTTAAAAGTTAGTAAATAAAATAAATTTTGTTATTTATATTAATTTAATAATAATTGTGTGGTAATGTTTCTTCAAAAAAAAAAAATTAATAATAATTGTGTGGTAATGTTAATGTTAATATTAAGTTTAGTTATTTAATTAAATTGTATTTATTTTATTTAAATGTAGTTATGTTTAATTAATTTAGATTGTTTACAATAATTTATTAATTATGAAAATTGTAGTAAATGGCTGGAAACCGAGGGAAAGGTAAGGGTTTTTTTAGAGGCCTATTGAGCGGCAACAGCTCCAGACCGGCTTTACTTAGGGGGGACCCCCATGAGAGAGGGGTAACGGGTTCTGCCAGGAGAGCTAGGCAGGAAGAAGTGGCTAGACATAGTCAGGCCGCTCGTTCGAGTGCGTTGGAACAAGTGCGTACTCGATTTGAGCATCAGGCGAGCTTGGGTAGTGATACGCTTGGCTCAGCGACCGATGATACCGACTACGACGAGTCTTTAGGTGAGGGAGAGTCGGTTGGAGAGCCTGTTGATTGGGCTTTACATAGGGGGCCTGGCGGTCAGTTTAAGCGTAAAGCTGTTAGCTCTGCTGGCCCGTCAGATCAGGCTGGAGGAAGCCACGTGGAGGATGCGGCTCCACGAAGGCGAAGGCGCTCGCAGTCTACTGATGCGGACTGGATTATCACATCACCGCAGCCCGGGGGCCCGATTGATATCCGTTTGATACCGAGCTACGGGGGGCACATTGCGAGGGTTATTTATGAGGGATTTGAGCGTACCCCTCCTGTTTTGGATTGTCGTCTTAGGAAGAAGACGGTGGATGCGATCATCAGACTACACGACATGTCTGATGAACTGTACCAGGTTTTACCTGGGAGTTCCCTAGGCCGTCTGCCGTACATGATGCACCAGCACATTGACAGTGCTCTGATATCCGCCTTTGTGGAGAGGTGGCAGCCTGATACTAATACCTTCCACATGCCTTGGGGCGAGATGACTATTATGTTGCACGACGTGCAACGCATTTTAGGTCTTGGTCTGGATGGTGCTTTGCCTGCTGAGCCTGCTGATGGGGATTGGAAGATGGCCCTGGCTGGTTTGTTTGGCGAGCCGATTACTGAGCTTCGGAGAAAGGGGTACTTTAAAGACGGTAGCATTAACATGAATGACATGCTACAGCTGTGCCACCGTTCTCAGGCGTTAGAGACGCAGACTACTGCCTACTACATGGCTATTGTAGGCTCGACAGTTCTGGTCGATAAGACCGGAACTGGGATGCGACCGCACCCCATCATTGCTGTTACTGCTGATCAGGATGAGATCTCCTGGGGTGCCGTGACGCTTGCGTTTCTATATCGGCAGTTGGGTATTGCTTCTAGGGCTGGCTGCCGGACTATCGCGGGATGTCTTACACTTTTACAGTCATGGATTTACGAGTACTTCCCGTGTTTTCGTCCGCATCCTCGACTGGCTGATGTGCGAAACAAGACGAGGGCGGAGATGTGGTCTCCGATGAAGCCGACTAAAGAGCTTAACAGGCTGAGGGATTGTAGGAGTGTATTGGACTCCATGTCAGAGACACAGGTTTAGTAAAATTCCTCATACATATTTTCACTGGTTATTGTAGTTTTATATTATGTTGTTTATGTTGTTTTTTTGTTAAGCAGGTTGAGTGGACTCCGTATAATAATTCTCCCAGGGTTTTACTAAGTGAGCACCCACGCACCGCCTTCATTGGTCACATCACCGCTTTTGGTATCGTCGAGGTGTACTTGCCTGAGCGGACAGTCAGACAGCTTGGCTACGTCCAGCCTATTCCAGTCCCTCCTTTGGTACCCTCTGAGGCTCACCGACCAGCTAAGGGGACCTACTCACTGTCCTTTGGTACTGGTTCCTACACGTTGATGTGGAGTAGGTTCCCGTATTGTGGTCGAGTTGGTGCTGAACAGATGCGCCTTGCGGATTTTCCATCAGAGGCTGTGCCTGAGTACATCGACTGGTTTAGATCGTTTACCCATCCATGTATCACCCCTGGTGATGGACCCCCCCGGGGCTTTGCTGCAGCGGATAGCAAATCGGATTACGTAAGTGCAAGTAAATTTGAAAATCTGTTTACATTAATAAATTTGGTTGTCTAATAGTTTTGATTTCCTTTGACTTGCAGTTTGCAAACGAGTTTCCGGCCCGGCTTGCGCCATTGTTGAGGATGGGACCTGTGGATCGATGGCAGCCCCGAGATAGACAGAATGTTGAGGGGATTTTGGATGATCTTAGAGAATTATTTACCGAATGGCAAGCTTATAAGGATGGGGCGTATTGATGTATCTGATTTGTTAAACAATTGTGTAATTGTTAAACAGTTTTTTTTATTGTTGCTATGTATTTGAACTAACTAGTTTTATTATTGTGCATGCTAAGTAAATTTGAACTGACTTGTTTTAACGTTGCGCAACTATTTTAATCATCTACACGCTTAAATACAATATACACTAAATAAATAAATACAATGATACAAATAAACATATTATGTACAATTTAAACTACATAAAAAGGAAGTATAGGAACAAATGAACGATTATGGACTATCTAAGTTAGCTGCATCGTCTGGATTATTATTACGTCGGTCTGGTACACCTACCAAACTCTGCCAATGTGCAAGTCTACTGCGAAACTGTCGTTCGAGATCTCTACATGTGGGTTCAGCTGCATCTCTCCAATTTGCCTGAATTGGCGGAAGTGGAGATGTATCATCGTTCATTAGTAGTTGAACATAATGATTGTTGTTCACCCAAAGAATATGTATAAGTTTATGTACGCCATGAGCTCCCCCTGTTCTTCTAAGTGGAAGAATTAACCAATTCCTATAACTATTACAGTCCGCAGCACCATAGTAAGCAATGGCGATATTGAGAAACGTTGCTGCAGCATACATATTTATAGCGTCCATCCAATGATCGAAATTAGCTGGTCCATGTGCATGTCCACCAATCCTGTGTATAGCATCTTCGCACGATTCCGGTGACAAATAGAGGCGTGTGTATTGGTGTCTATGTTGTTGCATTTCAAGCGCCATTGATCGTCGTAAAAGAGGCCAAGCATCCTCGCCCCCCATCTCTGTAACAGTAATTGCTCTAAAACCACAATTACCGTCACCTAGAACATCGATCCAATCAAACAGGTACGGAGGAAGAATGTAAGGAATGTACTGTGGCCATGGAAACATAGAAAAATCACGACCTGCTGCACCATCTGAAAGAAAAAGATTCATTAGCATTCAGAAAAATAAGACTAATATAAAAATAAAGGAAGTATAGGAAATTTACCGGATAGGTTGAAACTAAAGTTGATTCCAACAGATGATTGATTTGTTCTACCACTTGATCTTCCGCTAGATCTCCCCCGTGATGAAGATGTAGAACCGCGACCCCTAGAGGATGATCTGCTATATTCAAATGCGCTTTTGTTTCTCTTTAGGGTTCTGCTTGTCGCTGGTCTTCCCTTCCTTGGCGGACTTGCTTGTGGCTCTGGTATATCAGTACGATCGGGATGTAATTCGTCTTCTAATACCTGAGACATGCGTCTAATAATCGCCGGATCTGCGTTTAATACTTCATCCACTAAGGACTGAAAGTAATCTTTGTCATGATGGACTGCCTCGTGAACTTGTTCGTTTGGGTGTTCGTCAGGCTCTGCATATTGCAATGTTCTCCAAAATTGATGTATGTCGTCCAAGTACAACCCGCCGTGTGACTTCTCTGCATAAAACTGATAACATGCGCAGGGGAGACCATGAGTGTATTGAAGAACACAACCACATCTGTTGATTACATATTCCCCTAAATCCAACATCCGGTTGCGCTCAATCGTCAACATTTCTAACGCATGAATGGAAACTTTACGGTATAGCAGCTTATAAGAACGAAGCCGACTATTCCTTGGAACTGATGTCAAGGATTCCTGCAAAGCCTGTCGTATCTTGGTCTGCTGATTTGATATCTGTTCGTGTGCCCTTTTGAATAGCGTATCAAATGAACTGTTGCCACTACCGAGATAATACTTGAATGAAGAATGTTGACTTTCAACTCTACTGGTAGTGTGGTTACCAAAGTGCATACAGTCATTCGTCCACGCACGAACAAATTTATGCCTAAGGGGAATCCATGTACCAACCAAATACCGCACAACCCTTTTGTTTCGTGTTGACCAAGTAGATTCAATTGCTGACCATCTTTTCTCGAATTCATCAGTGGTCAAACTGTTAACCAAAGGATTCCACTTCGTTTGTCTAAAAACCTGTCCCTGCTGGTTTTTCTTCCCACCGCATAATTTGTCTATCATGTTCTCTACATCATTTCCAATATGCCATACGCATAGTAAATGACGTACCTCTACAATATACAAAAGATTAAAATTAATATACGTATATATATATATATATGGTAAGTAAATAAATCGACATTAACATATCCATATGTAGAAGTTTACCTGGATAGACATCATGAATAGCCGCGGACAAACCCTCATCCCTGTCGGTTACAATAACATTAGGCACCTGTACTGTACCAAATATATCCCTTAGTCTCTGCAATACCCAAGAATAAGAAATGACCGCCTCATCTCGCATCAAGCAGAACGCAACCAAGAAGTTGTGATTGGTTGGCGTCATTCCTATTATTTCACAAAGAGGCCACTTAGGCTTATTCGTCTTATATGTTGTGTCTATCAGCACAACATGTGGCCACGTACGTATCATTTGAATGGATATAGGGTTTGCAATTAATAGCCTACACAACTGCCCCTCAACATCCAAATCTGTCCAAACAACATAATTATTTTCTGTGGCCAAATAGAGACAGTGTTGAAGAGGAGTCCGACCATCCATCTCTTCCCTCCTCAATGCCTGTCTTATATTATAAATTTGACTCATACTAGGATAAAAATCAGGGAAGTTCCTTCTAATTGATGTCATAATGAAGGCTGGTTTCATGCCAGTTGAACTTAGATCGTGTATATGTTGTCTAATATCTACGTTCATCCTAGTTGTTCTTACTTGGCCTTCTCTATATACAAAAAACTGGTGGTTATGTCTGCCTTTTTCGCCTGGACACACTCTTATTTTCCAAGGTCTTTCTGCTGGATTACTGCTACTTCCTACAATCATAAATTTGCAACCACACGCACTACTTCTAGAACCGGGTCTAGCAGCATTATCTAGGCTACTCACATCACCCCTAAGTCTACCATGTCTATGACAACGTAAGTATACACTAACTCTTGTGCGTCCTTCCTTACGTTTATAAGAAGTACGTGCGAATTGAAAACCAATTTCTCTGGCTATCTCGTCAGCCCATCTATGTAATTCATTTACGGAATCAAATTCTCTATCCGTAACAAATCTATGAGAATAATCTATGTTATCACCTAAGTTTTCAAAGTCCTGCAAATATATTTAAAACACATAAAACAAATATATAATTTAATTACTACTAACAAAATAATAAATAAATAATTTACTTAATAATAAAAATAACAAATTAATAAATAATAATACAAAAAATTAAGTAAATAATTTAAAACACATAAATAAATTAAATAAATATTTTAATTAATAATAACATATAAACAATTACATAATTAAATTAATTATAAAAAATTACTATAATAAAATAATAATAATTATAATAATAATAATAATAATAATAATAATAATAATAATAATAATAATAATAATAACAACAATTATTAATTTTAATAAAAAAAAAAATTAAAAAAAAAAAGGACCCTCGAGCATTTTACTCATGGGCACCATGGTACCCTCGAGCATTTTACACAGGGCTGCCATGGTACCCTCGAGCATTTTACACAGGGCTGCCATGGTACCCTCGAGCATTTTACACAAGGCTGCCATGGTACCCTCGAGCATTTTACACAGGGCTGCCATGGTACCCTCGAGCATTTTACACAGGGCTGCCATGGTGCCCATGAGTAAAACGTGCGAGTGGGCCTTTGTACGAACAATTTTTTTTTTTTTTTTTTAATTTAATCGATTAATAACTTACCGAGTCGTTATCGTGATCGTCTTGGTTCGCCATTGTTGTTCGAGTTGTAAAATTTAGATTCTTTTACTTCAAAGATTGTTTTTTACCGTTTTTTAGAGAGATGTTAAAGTTTTTTGAGTTCGAGATTAATAAGGGCAATAATGTAAATTCATTATATAGGGGTGACGTTTCTCACCGTTAATTCTAAGTGAGTTTTAGAGTGATAAAAGTGTTTCGAAGTGTTTTACAATAGTTTTAAGTCCAAGGGCATTTTTGTCATTTTATTATTTTAATTTAAATTAGGGGTGGCGTTAAAATGAAAAGGGTGGCGTTTTATAATAATGCCCTACTTTTATTGTTAGTTTGTTACTAAGAAATCATCACAATCTCTTTTTTAGTACTCCCTCCGTTCTTTTTTGTTCTTCCCATTTACTTTTTGCACAGTTTTCAAAGCAACTTTCGAACCTAAATATCTCTAAATACGCATTATAAAAAATTATAAAAATAATATGATTAAAAAGTATACATTAGGACGAATCTAAAGAGATCTCATATGGATATATTTTATCATCTATAAATGTCTTAAAAATCTTAATCAAATTTCTCTCTCCAAAAATGAAATATTCTAAACGGGAAGAACAAAAAAGAACGGAGGGAGTATATGTGTTTTTTACTGCTACAATTTTGTTTTATAAAAATGTCTGTCACTTTTTTGAATGTTCCTCTACGCATTTCAACACTCTTTTAATATCATCCATACAATTTAAATGATTCTATAATTTCTTATTCTTTGTGCAATATACAATTGTGGTAGCTTTTTTAGACGGAAAATATATATATATATATATATATATATATATATATATATATATATATATATATATATATATATATATATATATATATATATATATATATATATATATATATATATATAAAATAAAATGTTACAACTAGTTTACATAGTAATGGCAAGTATTTCATAATGGAAAAGCACAAGTGCACAAACATGTTGCAACTAGTAGATAAGTAATTTAAATTTTGAATCATCATCATTGTTGTCATTATTATCATAATCATAACCATAATAATAATAATTATTGTAATTGATCAACTTTCTTTGGGACTTATTAGCAAGTTCACCTTAAAAAATTATGGAGGGGTTGGGCAAGAAAAGGACATGTTACAAACAATTTTTACATTTTCTTTATCCGGTCAATTCTATAATTTTGTAGTCAAGAATTACTCATATGAGGGTGAAAGTTTGGTTTTGGTTTGGATTCTATACAAATTCAGATCACACCGAATAAAATTCGATTTTGATATTTTCAATCCAAATCATAATATTTATAATAAGTTGAACCGTATACAATCCAAATTGAACTAAATAGATCGAATTGCAGCGATTTGTATATATTGCATCAAAAGCAGATTTGCATTATTGTTTAAAACTTATTCTTTCTAAAGCTCTGAAATAAATATTAAGAATTTTAGGGTCTTTAATTTGAACAAGTATAAAACTTTTAACAATAATTCTAAAATAAGGACAAAAAATTCAAACAAATCAAATGGAAGATATAACATGCCTTAAACATTTTGGTTTTTTCGGTTTAGTTGGATCCTAGACCGAGTCCAAACCGAACACCGAATTATAATTAAAATTCAGTCCAAATCAAACCACATTTAAAATATAGCTAAACCAAATTACCCATACTTATATGTAATTTTCTACTAAAAAATTATATGCAGTTCTATATATACTAATTATTACGTATAATATTAGTGAATATTTCAAAATTTGAGTATAAAAATTCAAATACAAAACAATAACAAATTTCTATTTATCACAAATTTCTCTCATACAATTTGCACTTTAAAGTAATTCCCAAGCACAAAAAGCCATAATTTTCTTATAATATCATCTACAAATGCACCTTCCAATAAACATTTACCCATGTCCAAACTTTTCATGTACTGTTACACTTACATATGTATCTAATTTCTACACAACCTTATATCTCTTGTGACCTTAATCACAATTTTGGCTCCTTAATTACTCCAAACAATCTTATTTTACGATAATTATACAAAATCGATCTATGATAATCCAATAAATTCAAGCTTATTTTACGATAACATATCCTAGAGCCTCAACCATCAGCTTATGATTAGCCCCACAATATGTTATAAATTCTAACAGAACGTTACAAAAAAATATTTATATAAAAGCTTCAAATAGACACACTGTTTGGAATTCCCCTGCCTGTGATCCCTGCTCCACTTGAAGGGCATAGTAATGTAAACGGCAACATAGCAGGGCCAACTCGATTCTTAAGTTTCGGGTCATTGTTTCTTTCTAGAATCTTCTTTTCGATCTTCTCTAGTCGTGCATTGAATTTCTTTAATGCTTCCAACGGTTGAGTGTCACACGTCCATCCAGGTTCTCTTTGTCCGAGATAAACCTCATCTTCTGAATGTCTCGAAATGAGCTCTATAACCGAAAGGCAGACTAGTGTCCGGAGTTGGCTAGTTACTGTCTTCAAGAATACATGGTCTGGATCTTTCTCGAGTTTTTTATAATCGTCTGTATCTGGCTCTGGCATCAACTGACGACTAATAGTAGGCCGATTAGGCATGTATCCTGAGTAAGGATATTGCCCGAAATTGACTACTGCATGAAGCGCAGAAGCCACCCAAATAAGGGTTGTGCAAGTTTCTGTTAGCTCTTCAAAGGTCTTCATTTCGGGCCACCACTCCTCGTTCTTCTTGTCACCATGACCTACTTCCCGGATTTCTTTCCACCATTTCTGTAGCTCGCGATCGCTAGCAATCATGTCATCGGATTTGTAGTAAAATGAACAATACTCTTTAACCCAATCCTCGATAGCAGCCCATATTTCTAGCCCATCAACAGCATATGGGTAGTCCTCGATTACTAGCTTGTATCCATTCGGGCTTTCTGAATCCTTGACTGCCATTCCTCTATATGAAGACAATAAGAAGCAAAAGTTTAATAACACCTAATTACAATAAATCAGAAGTGAATCTAAGTCCGAGCCTTCCTAAGTCATAGCTGGGGCCTTCCTAAGTAGGGGTGAACACGGTCCGATTTGGTCTGGTCTGACACTAAAATCAGACCAAATCAGAAATTTTGGTCTGGAAAATTTCCAGACCGGATCGGACCGTTTAAATCACCAGACCGGACCTGACCAAACCGTTTTACAACGGTCCGGTCTGGTCTGGTTTACGGTTTTTCATTTTTATAGTTTTATCCAAATTAATACATGTATTTATGCAAATATTTCACACCTACAATTAATAAATATAATAATTTGTAATTAGTTAATAGTATTAACATCATTCATGTGTATATTGCTATATAAAAATAACTACATTTTAAAATATCTAGGTAGCAACTTAATTTTTTAAATACAAAATTATGATTTTCGACCATAAAACGGTTTGCGGTCCGGTATGGTGTGAAAAATAAAAAACCGAGACCAGACCGTAAACCGTGATTTAGTTTGAAAAAAAACCAGACCAGACCAAATATTGAAATTCCGGTTTGATCCGGTTTGTTTTACGGTTTAGACCAAACTTTGTTCAGCCCTATTCCTAAGTAATAATCGAGTGGGTTTAGAATTCATGCAGAGATAAGTGTTAACCCATCCTGGCGATGTTCACTGATTTTGTTATTGTGTACCTTTTAGTTACTAGTAATAGACTAATAATCTAGCATTTGGGTTTTTCGTTTATAAAACATATACATCACAAACAACTTATTAGTTAGAAATCAGATAGTATACCTCTTGATAAGGTCTCTAGGAAGGGCTTGTTCAGTAAACACCCAATCCTTGTACAGTGCGGATGTCCATGGCCCTACATACTGTTGGGGAAAGACTGCCGCCTCAAACAAACCTTTAGCACTTAAAGCAATTTGTCGTGCTACAACATTAACAGGCATTGTGTCCCGGAAGTGAGGATGCAGAAGTTTGTAAATCGGGTGAAGTGCACTCAACTGTCTATTCGAAGCAATTACGAATGGTTCCATCACTGCGTGAGTGTGTAGCCTATGAAAAGCTAGTTAATAAATGCATAACTAAAAATAGAAATTGAGAGGCAAATATAATGAGTTGAAATCGAGTTTATACCAGTGACTAATAAGTTGGTGGTAACCAGAATCGGTGATTGTAACGTAGGTTTTAGCCAACATCCATAAACCGGCCTCGATGCCATTTTTAGATGGTTTGTATACTTTGCTAATAGCGCCAAAATCGTCACCTTCTGGATGCGGTAAACTTAACTCAATTATCAACGGCTTTAAAGTTCCATCCTCTTTTAAGAAGAGAAGTGTCCTGGTTGCGTAAATCTTTGAAGGAGTTTCAAGGTTGATTCTCCTCACAAATGGCATAACCGTGTCATGGTGATCCAATATGAAAAGCTTATTCCTTTCGATTGCCTATCGAAGGACAAAACGAAAATGTAGCACATGAGAAAGGTTTATAATATGTTTTCGAATACGAAAAGGTGCTCATGAGTAATCTAACATGCTATTGTTACCTCTTCCACACTTAAACCATCTAGATCTCCTTCTATGCACTCCTTCGTAATTGTACTGTGTTGGTTTCCATATATTGTCGGATCTAGCTTACTTACTGGCGGAAAGTCCTGCAGTGAAGAGGATATTTTGTAAACAGTCTGCCTACACCTTGGTACATAACTTTTACTGAGACCGAATACACGAATTTGCTATAGAAGAAAATCAAGCATGACATGATCAACGCAATATGTGCTAGGTTTCGGTAGGAATTTTGGGTTTTGTCCAGGGCTGATCTAATATTTTATTCAACACAAAATAAAGTGTGCGCATTTCTCCTTGTCCTCTCCTTGGAGTGGACATGGGTTTGATCTTTCCGCTACCCTCCTCCCTTGGATCCTAACTTACGCGGGAAACTAGGTTGATGACCCTGACTCTAACAAAATTTGGCATGGTTCAGAGATGAATAGTCAAGAAATACAGGTCCATGATTAACTCTAGAGTTTACTACAAGATGTGCAATGAAAAGGCTATTTAAAGTAAATTTTTGGTTTTGCAAGAGTTTGAACTTTTCAACTCATTTTCAAAAGTCAACTAAAAAATCATTTATCAAACGCACCAAAAATGTATTCTTATTACCTCCAAACGGCGAATGATAAGAGGATGTATACCAGCTAGCATCTGCCTTGTAAATTCTTCATCAGTCTTCCATGCATACTTATCAACTGCACCACAAAATGTAAGACACTAAACATCTTCATGTACCTTATAGGTCACATAAGATATAGTAATTTGTATGCATGTTTACCCTTGATTATATCAGGTATTGGGTAATTCAGAAAATATCCACCATCACTTCTAAACAGGGCTTTCAGAAACTTGGTTGGGATGTTTTTCCTTAACGATGCAGCTCGCGGAAGCTTGATTGCGCCCTCATACATCTCCATCACTTCTTCAAGATCTTTGAATGTTGTTGGAGTAGTATCAAAATAAGCATCCATCAGACCAACAACACCTTGAATCAAAGACTTGATTGTATCACCCAAAAAATCAGACAACTTCAGATGACTAAATTTCTCGTCTCTTGGTACGTACACGTTTTTTGCCTTAAATATTGGCAATCGACTTTCCATAATACGATCTGCAAACCAGACAAGTCATAGTCAGGGTGTGTACGGTGTAGCAGTTTAAGCAGATCTTAATGCTTGTTTTGATGAGGCTAAATTTCTACTTTAGGAAACTTGTCACTGTTCGGTAAGTAGCAATTTAAGTAGCGTTTATCATTGCAGACAACTATTAATAGAGTTAGCATAGGAAAACAGTAAATATCTACAGTCTAAAAACACGATTAAACGTTCACCTGGCTCGATTAGCTTGCGACTAGTTCGTGTTCTGCGTGGATAAGGATATTCGGCTCCTCCATATATTGGACGCATATATTCTGGACCTTTACTTGGATTACTAAGATCATTGTAGACTGCATAATCATAAACACGATCCCAAGCTTTTAGCTCTACATTTTCTTTTCCTTTCCCTCTTAAAATGTCTAGCTCTTCCTCTCGATATTTCAGTAGTGGTGCAGGAGTTTGATCAGGGAGGTACGTCTGGACAACCGAACAAAACGAGCATTGTAAAATTATAAGAGTATATAGCATATTTTAGGGCCTCAACCATCAGCTTAAGCTTTTGCTTGAGTTGGTTCTTTGACATAGTATCAGAAGCCTACGTGACGGAAGGTCACTGATTCGAATCTTATCTACTCTTCACTTTGAAGTGGAATATTTCGCGCCACGTATAAGGAGAGCCTATGTTGCATCTACACTTCTAGCCCAAAGGGCTTTCGTGTGAAGGGGCGTGTTAGAGTATATAACATGTCCTAAGGCCTCAAACATCAGCTTAAATTTTTGGTTGAGTTGGTTCCTTAACAAAGATTCATCCGTCCATTTAACTTTGTTACATTTGCAATTTCACTTATCAATGTAATCAAATTCAATGGGACAAAAGGATTATACGTCAAGAAACCAACTCAATTAAAAGCTTAAGCCGATAGAGTCGAAGCCTCAAGATATGTTATATACTCTAACACACCCTTCACACAAGAGCCCTTTGACCATGCCCTCCTCATACATGACATTGAAATTTAGGTGCAACACAAGACATCTTGCCACACTAGCTCTGATACCATATCAAAAAACGAACTCAACCAAAAACTTAAGTTAAACCCAAACACAGATGAATAAGAAGTGATAGGAGATTACCTTGTTAGAAAAAAATATGCGATCTTTCTCATAGTATTTAAGTGGATAAACCCAAGAGCTACATAAAAAGTGAACATTTCCATGATCTGGGATATCCTTCAAGTTGATGCTTTTGAGGAAAAATTCAGTATTATACTCATTTCTTATTAAAATTGCTCCAGGAACAGAAATCTCATCATCCCAATCAAAATACACTCTATATGCAGACTCATCATCACCTAAATCAATTGTATCATTGATCAACTTTTCCAAATATGATCGTTTTCCGACTTTGCCTGCCTTTGCCTTGCTATCTGATAATAAAACAATACAGTTGTGAACATTTTGTTATCCGACATTAGAGAAAGTTTCGTATGAACTTGATGTCAAGGAATCAACTCAACCAAAAGCTTAAGCTGGTAGTTGAGGCCCCGAGATATGTTATATACTCTAACACGCCCCCTCACACGAGAGCCCTTTGGGCTAGAAGTGTGGATGCAACACAGGCCCTCCTCATACCTGGTGCTAAATATTCCACTTCTTTTTTTAAATGAGGGGTGGTTGAGATTCGAACCTGTGACCTCTTGTCACTAAAAGCTCTAATATCATGTCAAGGAACCAACTCCACCAAAAGCTTAAACTGGTGGTTGAGGCCCCAAAATATGTTATATACTCTAACACGCCCCCTCACACGAGAGCCCTTTGGGCTAGAAGTGTGGATGCAACACAGGCCCTCCTCATACCTGGTGCTAAATAGTGCATCGATTAAAATAGTAAATATATTTTTTACGTAGAATCAAATACTATTTTTGAAAGTAGTACCAGTGTAACATTATTTGTTAGTTAATTCGTTTTTTGAATTCGCGATTCGTTTAAAGTGACTGTAAAATAGCCCAAAACCTACTAAAATTCATTTTTTGATTCACAATTAGTAAGAAAATTAGTAAATGATATGATAATGAGAAATACTAGGTTGATGCAACAAAAATAAAATGGACCAATTCCATAGAGGACTTTTTACTTAGCGTAAAATTCAATTTAGTCCATATTGATCTCCTTTATACAAGTACATTATAAAACTACATTAACAAAATTTAAATGTCTATTTTGACAATTAGGCTACAATATTGATAATGCAAAATAAATTATAAAAGTTGATACGTTAAAAATTAATATAAAAACGAACATAACATATGATTTGATTATTGTTTTTTTGTATTGGTGGTGGTTTTTTTCTTAAATTTTATTTTTTTTTTGGAAATTCTTAAATTTTATTAAATTGAACTACTAAAGAAGAAATAAATGTCACATGATCTGTTTATCTTCCCGCGCATTATGAATTAGAAAATGTAAATTATGATCAGTTTTAGACCAAGTTCTTTGCCATTTAAAAAATACGAATTTAGGCTTGAAAAAAAAAATACGAATTTAAAAAATAAATTAGCATCATGTACCATCTTATACAATACTCTCTCCGAATCATTTTAGTTGTCTCGTTTCCTTATTTGGCAAAATCATATCAATTGTTCCATTTCTTTTTGGAAAATTTACTTTTAAAAATCCGACCTTTGGGTTGTTCTCTTCTAAAAATCCGACCTTTTGATTATTTTCTAAAAATCCCACCTTTGCACCCCATCTTCACTTAAAGTACACAGCCCATTGTCTACCTGAAGAACCGGTTAAAATGAATTTTATAAAAAAGGAAAATTTACTTCTAAAAATCCGACCTTTGGGTTGTTCTCTTCTAAAAATAAGACCTTTGGGTTGTTCTCTTCTAAAAATCCGACCTTTTTTTTATAAAATTCATTTTAACCGGTTCTTCAGGTTAGACAATGGGCTGTGTACTTTAAGTGAAGATGAGGTGCAAAGGTGGGATTTTTAGAAAATAATCAAAAGGTCGGATTTTTAGAAGAGAACGACCCAAAGGTCGGATTTTTAAAAGTAAATTTTCCTTTCTTTTTTTGTCTATTTTTTTATAATTACCTAAATACCCCCACTTTACTACTCTCATTCTCTCAATACATAAATACCAACTTTACAATTAATTTATTCAATTAAAATATCCAACTACCACCTTTTTAATGAACCTCACACCACCCTTGATAACCGTGAAAACCCAAATGAGATATCTAAAATAATTCGAAAAGAGTAGTAAATAAAGTATTTTTATAGGTGGGATACATTGAGTTCGACCACTAGTAAAATTAGTGCATCAAAAATAAATACTACTAGAACTAGAATAACCTCCACAAAAGAAGTTTCATCATGAAAATTACCACTACTAGCAAGCGGTAACAACTAACAACAACATACTTGTATGAAAGTATCCAAAAAGCCATCACACTCTATTACTCAATCCATTTCCTTTTTATGTTCACAAAATTTATTTTATTATATAAGAAAAAAAAGAGAAATTTATAAATAACTTTACATAAAATTATTAATAATTTGTTGTAAATTATGTTATAAATACTTCCTCCGTTCCAAAATACTTGCAACACTTACCTTATTTGGCTGTTTCACAATACTTGCACCATTACTATATTTGACAAAGAATAATCTTATTTTATTATTACTTTATTCCTATCCCACATATCACCATCAATCATATATCATCTCATTAATCATTTAATATACCCACAACCAATACCTACCTTCCATTAATTAATTTTTTATTTCAATTGTTTTATTATCACTTTATTCCTACCCCACATATCACCATCAATCATATATCATCAGACCTGATATGACAGCCCTTAATTCTTGTACCAAGAGAGTGTGGTGCAACTAAATTGGAACGGAGGAAGTATTAAACCTCAAACACATAGTGTAAAAAAAATTGTAAAAAGCAAAGGAAAACAAGGAAAACGAAAAGAATAAAGTGTTTGACTAATCTGGGGACTTGTGTACCATAAATATAGTCAGGTTAGTCAAACTCAGATTTGGTTTATGAAATCTATAAATGTTAATCTCACTAAATTGTTCAACTTTAATTCACCATTAGCTTCAATCTATTATCATCCTACCCACTACCCAACATATTATATCGGTTATAAAAAACTATGATTAACTATAATTAGAATTTAAAGAGAAAAGAAAGACGGCAACTCACGTTCAAAAAGAAAAATATTGAAAAAAGACATTAGAATAATTGTAAAAACTATTCATTAGCTTCAAACAATTATAATTCATTGACATCAGTATAAGTAACACATAATTAGTACCAAAAGAGAGTATTAGTATTACTCTATACTTTATTTTAATTAATCATACAACATTTGAATAATCATTGTAAAATTAAACTATTCCCTGCACTGATCAATTGATGATGATGCATCAACAGCACTGAACAATAATTGTATAAATAATTAGTGGGCACATTTATCTATTCAATTAAATAAAAAAAATTATTAAATCATTGTAAAATGTAATTAGTGGACACTTTATATATTTAACTAATTAAAAACATTATTAAAAAACAACATTTCATTACCAGTGCTAGATTTTTGATTCCATTATACACAACCTGACCCTTATTAGTAATAAAAAAATTGTTTTCAATTGACTCTAATCATCTCACATGTGAAGTATTTCCAACATAATCATCTCCATATTATTATTTGAAACCAAAGAAGTACAAATCAAAAATTGATCTAATGTATTAATTGAATACCCGACTATACAAATTATTAGTATATGGTATCAGAGCCAACATACACAGGAGATCACGTGTTCAAATCTTAATCACCCCTCCTTTAAAGTGGAATATCTAGCCCATTAAACACTCGAGTGAGGGGGCGTGTTAGAATATACACCATATCTTAGACCTCAGCCATCAGCTTAAGCTTTTGGTTGATTTGGTTCCTTAAAACGGTAATTTTAAACTAAAAAGATGAGCATTACCTGGATCAGAATGAACAGCACTAACAAGCTGAAGAGAAACCTTATTAATCAAAGGATCTTGAAGAGGAAAAACAGAGCACATAAAAGTAGTACAACTCTTAATCTTCTTCAAAATAACAGTTCCTTCAACAGCCATTTTACCACTATTTGGAGATACTTCTTTCTCCCTAACAGCCACACAATTAATAGTCTTACTTTTAACAATGTATACTAGTCTTATTCTTGGTTCAAAAATTTTGGTTTTTAAAGAAAACTTTTTTGATTTTGACTGATAATTAGTTGGTAAAATACTGACATCATGTCTGTGAAAAAAAAGGTGTGAAATTGAAGAATGTTTTGAGTGAAAATGTGGGGAAACAAATTTGGGATTACCCATCTTACAATTAACAATCTTTAACATTTTAATCACTTGGATTAAGTGTTAATGACTGTTTAAATTTGGAGTTTTGTTCAAATAGTGGTTTATTGATGTATAATAAATATAGTACCTGGTTATATACTAGTCTAATCTTGGGTTTAAGAAAGTTAGTCAACCCGTTTACACCTTTATTGTATTTTTTAACATTATTAAGCATTGGGGTTCTAGTATATTCTTTACTATCCACATGACATGTTTTTTTTTTTTTTTGATTGAAATGTAGGTTATTGATTTACTAGTTGATGGTATTTTTAATTATTTGGTCATTGTGATATCAAGTGGATGACATGAATTAAATTGTAGGTTTTGGACGTTGTGTAAAAGAGTCGTAGTGTTGGTCGATGTAGTATTTACAATCCGTTTGGTAAGTGATAATAAATGGG
The DNA here is from genome assembly GCA_019776075.1 of Amaranthus palmeri. Classification (NCBI taxonomy): domain Eukaryota; kingdom Viridiplantae; phylum Streptophyta; class Magnoliopsida; order Caryophyllales; family Amaranthaceae; genus Amaranthus; species Amaranthus palmeri. The sequence goes on along the minus strand of JAAKBH010000037.1, from coordinate 363,697 downwards.
GGTATTGGGATTGAAAATTTGTGGGACGGGGGACTTCGTTTGGTCGCGCTTTTCTGTATGGGTATGAGTTGTCGCCATCTTTATCTTTCCTGACCCTGCCCATAGTTTTCTATGAGCAGGATACAATGGGTTGGATGATGATGATGATGATGATGATGATGATGATGATAATTGGGAATGAAAATTTAGTAATAGAAATTTGTAAACAAAAAAACTTTTTTTGATCAAAATTTCATTATCATAGAAAATTAGGAATGATATATAAACTTTTCATAAAATTTTACACTATAATCATTCCTATTACCACCATTTACTACCATTAACCAAACGAGCCGTTAAAGCCTAGACGTTGTATTGGGTAAATCTAAACTTGCCGTCAGGGATTGAAATCCTCGCAATTTGAAAAACTAAAGAAAATAGGCGTACAATGAGTCTTTGGTCTCGTATCTACGTCGTGTCGGATTTATTGTAATTTTATGACTCTAAATTATATATTTACTTTGGAATAAGTCTGTAAAGTTTTTTTGATGAACCTGAAAAAATTCCAGGATTGTTTACAACGTACATCTATAATGCAATTATTTATGTGTTGTGTTGCAAAGTTTGCAAACTTATTTTCCAAACTTCCTAATATAAAATGCAGAATTAGGGGGTGTTGTTCTTAAAAGAAGTTAAAGTGTTGAAGTGCATTTAGTGCGTTCACACATGGATAAATGTTTATAGTAACTTTTGTCGATAAAAACTACCGTAGTTAAAAACTGATCCGATAATCCGATAAACATCCGATTATATAAACGAATTCGATTCAACCCGATTTAAAAATGGATCTACAATTATGTAAAATCAATGTGAACACAAAATTCGATTTTGAACCGATCCGAAACACCTGACCCGAAATCAACCTGATGACCCGATTGAACACCTCTAGTAAAAACTTCTGTTTTTTTTACTTATAATATATATTGTTCAGTTCGACCCTATTCATCAAGCAAATTGACTTTTATATTGTCAGTAATTTATAAGTTAAATTATAAACATATGAAATCGAATTTATAAATCATCTCAATTTAATGTTTATTAATTTCTAATTTTCATAACTTTTTGATATGTGATTAGATGTTTTAACGATTGAATTCGTATATTGAAAATTGTAAAAAAAATATATGTTGAAGTAAAAAAGAATAGAGAAAATACTATAAATACGCCAATTTATCTATTACGAATGCACATGTTATGAGCATCAATTTACCCTTGATATCTAAGAAGCTAAATATTTTCTTCAAACTTTAGTTATTGCTCTAAATATTCATCAATAAAATTAACTAATAATATTGCTCTAATAATATCAACTGAAAATAAACATCCATCAACCGATAAAAGAACTACAAACGATAATAGATAAAATATAATAAATTGCTATACAAATAACCCGATAAATAATTTATTAGACAATATGACACTTTTATGGATGGTCCCTTTGTTATTATTTTCTTTGGTACCGCCTATAAAACTTAAGCTAATGGATGAAACCCATAATATGCTATATACTCTGATAAAAATAAGATTTAATAGCAACTTATTTTAAGAGATAGAGATTAATTATGATGATATTGTAATTTAAGAAAAAAATCATTGTTTAAGAGATAGAAATTAATTATGATTATGATGATACTTTAGATAAGAAATTATTTTAGAAGACTTGACTTATCTTTAGAAAACTAATTTTTCTAAACCTATATTTATTTCATTTTATTTTTATATGTTGATGTCCTCAAGATAATAAAGGCAGCGTTTACTCCAAACTCATAAGTTAAAGAAGATAGCTGGCAAACAAAATTTGATGATGAAATTATTTTTTTTTTAAAGGATGATGAGAAAAGGTTAACTACAAAGATCAATTTATTAATTGTCCTCCTAAGATAATGTTCTTGTTTTATTACCATTATACTATCATTAATTTATTATTGTAAGCAAATTTTAAAATGCAAATAACTTTTATTTTTTTTAATGTATAGAAATAAATTATTTCATTGGACATTAAGTTGACTTAAAAAAATAAATAAGTTTACAAGTCTCCACCAACCCAATTTAATTAATGGTTTTATATATGTACCAGTCATGCAGTGAGGGCCATGACAATAATGTATTTCACTGTTGCCTTTAAAATTTCTAATTAAAACAAGATGTTGCGTCAGAAAATATCATTATTATTAGTAATTTTAGAGGTGTTTATTTGGGTTATTAATTGAATGGATTTTGAATCAATTTAAAATTCGATTTTGTGTTCAAATTGATTTTTAAATATATAATTTCAACTTTATTTTAAAGTCAAGTCAAATTGAGTTCGATTACAAAGTCAAATAATTATCGAACTGTTAAATTTATTTAAACACTTTATAAAAGTACTCCCTCCGTTCCTTTTTGATGTTCATACACCAAGATTAAGAAAAATTGAATTTATTTTTGGTGGTAGTGGGTATTATTTTAATCATATAGTAGAAAGCAATGATTATATTGGAAGTATGAGTGAAAAAATAATTAAATAATAGTGTAATGTAATGATTGTATTAAAAAATATGAGAGAGAAAATAATTAAATAGTAGTGTGAAGTATGGAAAGTGGGGTTTTAAGGGGTAAAAGTGGGATGAATACCTTCCAAAAATAAAAAGTATTCTAAAGTTGAAAAACTTATAAAACTACCCGTTTTTATTATGCGGAAAAACAAAAAAGAACGGAGGGAGTATTATTTTTGTTTGTCCAGTTTTGGGTATACTTTAATAATATAAATATACTACTTGGGAATAATACAGTGTAATTGGTAAACATATGTTGTGCTGGCTGTGTCTGTGTAAGCACCCGGCAATAGTCAGTACCAAGATGAGATGCAATTTGTTAGAGTAGAAAGTGGTACATTTTTAAGACTAAAACTGCAGCTTAAATTTTATTAATATTATGCGTAATTATTAACAGTAAGTTAAGCATTAATTCATTATTAGTAGATACTAATTATTCTTTAAAGAAGATAATGATAATTATTGCTTCACTGGTCACTCATCATCATCATCATCATTATATCTAATATCCCACTCAGACCGGTCAGGCGGTTAGACAGGGTCTGAATGAGATAAGTTGACAAATAATTCATACTCGTACTTCTTTAAGAGAGCACTGGAGGAGAGTGGGTTATTATGATAATGTTAAGTGTTTGTGATTGGTGACTTGGTTCACTCAAGGTTTAAATTAGTTTAGCTACGTGTAGTTTTGATTTTTGTAAATGTAGCTATGAAGTTTCATGAGAGGAAAAAAATTGATTTTTTATTGGAGGAGTTCAAAACAAAATCTGACGATTTGATATTGTTGGAAATACTTATACTTTACATGTGAGATAAGAAATTATAAGGATAAAATATTGTGTTGACTTGCATATTTATTGGGTGAGCTAATCTTCATATTACCATATATGGTTTTGGGATATAATGAACCTGAACAAGTGTATGTGCAAGTCATGCTCTTGACTTGTGGGTTTGTGGGCCCGAGCCCATGGGTGGATCACGGTGAGATCATATGACGAACAGTAAGTCTCATGGGAGACGGTCTATTCTATAGACGGAATCCATGAAGCCCAGCCCAAAATATAACATAGTATATTTGGGGTTATAATAAATTATTTGGGGTTATAATAACTTATATTTGAGGTTATAGAATAGTATATTCGAGGTTATAATACCTTACATTTAGGATTATAACATAATATAATTGATATTATAATAAAAAAAATCAGTTAAGGGATAATGGGCTGCCCCAATTTTGTGGTCTATCCTATAAGCCGTCTCTTGTGAGATTTTGTGTATGACGAATTGTCACAGTCTAATAAAACACAAGGTAACTAAACTAGTAACTTCAAAATGAATGTAAACATATGTGAAAGTAAATGCGAACACAAGGTCCAATTTTAAACCGACTCAAAAGACATGACCCCAAACCAACCCGAATAAACACGTCTATTTGCAATTATTAATTATTTTGGCCAAATACGCTAATGTTTTCGAAATTATCAAAAAAGGTTGTTTCCATAAAATTGGACTTTTATGGCATGTGATTGTGTAGCTTGAGAAGCTTAGACATGAAGGACAGTGTGTGGAATATGGAAGTAATTCTCAATTGAATTGATTTTTTGACATGATATATGAAATTAATATGATTATAATTTAAATTTCATCCACGCTTTTCATTTATTTAAGTGAAATATTAAACACCACAGTTTCAGCTTAAAGGAAATATATGCCAAGCCTACAAAATACGACTATTAGCGTAAGTTTTTTGTGGAGTTGATTTTTTGGTATTTTTTCCTCAACCATAAAAGAGTATTCTAAAACTCATGCTGAACTGTCCATATGAAAGTGATAGACAATATAACATCTTTTGGGATAAATTCGTCAATTTTAGTTTTGAATAGTTGATTTCTTAACATGATATTATAAGTCAATATAAGCATGGATTCAAATCTTATCCACCTTTCATTTTCAGTGAAATAATTAACACCATGGTTTAAAGGTAGCATATCCCGATACAATAAAGTACAATAATTCATATTAACTTAAACTTTGTTGATATACTATGATATTTTTATACTTTTACAAATAAAACGGGCCTCTTTAATTTGATCCACATATTTGGATCCAAATATATTTTGAGACAAGGATCCGTCAATTTTATATGGATCCGGATCCGATCTAAATTCATCGAATCTGAAGTATAGGATTCAGATCCGCCAAAACAGATGCGGACCCAGTATTCGCTGCCACCTTTAGTTGGGAACAACGAAGGTTAGTTTAGGATGAAGGATGTAGTCAACATTATTTAATGATCCTCAGTAAATCACTATGTTACGATTTTATTTATTTCATGCTTAAATCATCTTATTATCTGCAATTGGTCATATTCATTAGGCCTCTCAACAAATTGATTGTGGTAAATGAAGTCAATGCAAGTTAAGGAGGAAATTGGTAGACAAATTGTAACACCCCAAATTTTCTCCCGTCTTTGAATTTTCGACCCCTTGTACGAAACCAAAACTGTAAAGGACGGGAGGAAATTCGAGTGTGTTACACAAATTGATGAAATTAAGTTAAATGAAGAAGTTAATTAGGGGGTGTTTGGTATGGAAATATAACCGCCCTCTCCTTATGGGACTCTTATGACCGCCCTCTCCTTATGGGTATGAGACGCCGTCGACCTTCCTTCCCCGGACCCTGACCATAGATTTTTATCTATGTGCGGGAACACTGGGTATGATGATGATGATGATGATGATGATGGTATGGAAATATAAAATCTAATGGAAAGGGAAATGATAAATAAGAGTAAGGGTAAAGGTATGTGTTGTAGTTAGATGTTGTTTGGTATGAAAAATATAAGGGAAATATAATTGATCATAGAAAGGGAATAGGTTACTTGACATAAATTGGTGGTAACAAAGTAAGGGTATCCATTACCCTCAAGAAAGGGATTGGATTAACCCAATATCATACCAAACAAAATATATAGAGTAATGGTATTTGAATCCCTTACTTAGTATGAAAAAGTTCATACCAAACACCCCCTTAATTACAATAGTTGACTAAAGAATGGAAGCCTCCATAACATGACACAGAAATTTGGATGTTTTCTTATGCTAAGAGAATATAATTGTGTATGCTTTTATTAATGGGCTAACGCTGGCCAATTGGGTCTGGACAATTTGGATGTATATAAATTGTAATGTGGTTTAAATTTGTTTAACAATGATTTGTAATTTTGTGTATGTTTAGGAATTAGGAGTATAATTATATTACTACTTTTGTTTCTTTTAAATAAAATCACTTCATTTAAAATCTTTTACGTATTTTAAGTTAAATGGTGCTATTTTAAAGGAAATGAGAAAATAATTATTTTGAATATTATATGGAGTATTAGTGTTTTTTTTTATGTTAAAAAATTTACTGCTCGTCTTGTATGAGACTGTTTTACTATGAGACAGGCTCATATAATTAGCTCATTCTTTAATTGATTACTTTGATTACTTTAAGATTGTAAGTGATCGTGTTAAGGTTATAAGTAATCATTCTAAGACTATGAAAATGAAAAGTGCTTATTTTAAAATTGTAAGTGATTACTTTAACTTATAAGTGATCACTTCAAAACAATAAGTGTATATTGGACTAGCCCAATTTAGATGGTCTCACCATGAGACTGTCTCATTTAAAAGTTCAGAAGGTCTTTTGAGAGATCGTCTATAGCAAAGACGGCTTTTTCAACAGTCCAGTCCAATGATTTTAAATTTTAAAATAAGGCTAATGACTAATTAGTTACTTATTTTTTGTAGAATGGGCTAGCCCATATGTATCCGTCTATACTATAGACGGTCTATAGCAAGAATTTATGTTAAGAATTAGCGAAAAATTTAATGTTAACCTCATGAACGTTGTATATGGTGGAGCTTTTGTATCAAACCCTCCTAAACTCCTATAACGATAGTGATTTAAAGTGATTCTTTCAAACGATTATAGAGGATGCTTTAAATTTGAACTTATAAAATGACGAATTAAATTTAAAAATTATAAATAAGTACATTTATTACGAAAGTGAATATTTAAAAATTATATAATTGTTTATGGATTCAACAATACATAAACGTAATATTATTGTTTATTGTTTCAACCATACATAAATGTCACATAATTGTTCATTGGCTCAACAATACATAAACATTACATAATTGATTCGCCATTGAATATGGAAAACGGAATACTAGTAACTATAGTGAATATGTTGTCGAAAGTTATTGTGAAAAACCACGAAATCGCTTATCTCAATCGAACCTTAAACCGTAAATGATGATTCGTCATTGAAGAAGGTTGAAGAAGTTGATTGTAAATTATTATTTGGGTTGAAAAAGGTAATTTGCATGTGAGAGAATGAAATAATAAATTTCGAATCTAATTTTACAGTAATAAGTAATAACCAATGTATATGGTAGGTAAAGGCTTTCATTAAAGAGATTCCCGATTATGAGTAAAATAATCTTTTATTTGCAAATAGGAGGTAAAGGTTGGTTCTTTGTAGATTAAACTAAAAGTTAGCCTAAATGTTAGCCCTTTAAAAACAAATTTTTCATAAAAATAATCAAAATTAGCAAATACTATAAGACAATTTAAATCTTATTAAATTTAATGAAAAAAAAAAAACTTTAGTTTGAACAAGATTATCTGATTAATATGTGATCAAAGATATAAAAATACTCTTAAATCCAATTTTTTTCTTAGTTGAAAAAAAATACTTCTAATTGTTTATTTTTTAAAGAAAAACCTATACTTTGAATTTCATCTAGTCCTTTTTCTTTCTTCAGTCTGTTTTATAATTTATGCGCTCTCTTGAGAAATCGTCTTTTGTAAAGATGACTCTTAAAAGTCTAGTTCAAATCTATATTTAGAGTTGTAACAATATATATTTAGAATTAGACTGAGTTTTTGAGAGCCGTCTTTACAAAAACAGTCTCAAGTAAGAATTTGAGTTTATAATTAGGGAAAAATATATAGTAGAATCTAAAGTGGTATAGATTCGTTGCCCACAAGGCCACAACGGCAAAATCAGGATAAAGGAGCGGTCAAAGAAGACAAATTAGCAAGAACGAAGGAGAAACCAACACATGTGTCAGTTGTAATTTGTAAACAGCATAAAACACGATTCTTATTCTAAACTTCCAAACACTAAATATTCATTTCTTTTGCTCTGGAATCAAATCATAATTACCAACAAAAAAGGTACAACTTCTCCCGCATCAAATCTGCTTAAACACCCAAACAATACACATCAAACGTTCTTCGTTCTATAATATTTGCTACTGATATTAGGCCGTGACAATTCGTCACATAATCTCACCGTGGCCCACTCGTGGGGACACGGAACACCCGTGGGCTCGGGCCCACAAACCCACGGGTCAAGAGCGTTGACTTGCACATACACTTGGTGGGGTTCATTATTTCCCAAAACCATATGGCTATAGGAGGATTATCTCACCAAGTATATATGCAAGTCTACAACCCACTTTTTAATCGATGTGGGATCTTGTCTCACATGTGAAGTATTTCGAACAACTGAATATGTCACACTCACACTCAGTAGCAAGTTTATGAAACGGAGAAAGAAAATTGTTTTATCATTCATTTATACACTTTATTGGCTCATTTCACTAGAGTAGATTGCTAAAATTGGTTTTGCTTATTATTGAAGCCAACTCAGTTATCAGAGTTAATTGATACATACTTTTGTTTTAACCATCAAACTTTTACTCTTTGTCGGGGCCGTCGATTAGAAAGCAAAGTGGACTATCGTCTAGCGCCCCAAATTTTTTAGGGCCCAAAAAAATTTATTTTTATGTATATATGTGATACTCCCTCCAATACAATTCAATTGTAGCATTTGAGTAGGGCACAGATATTAAAAGTGGGATGGGGTCCACCAAAAAGGTAAAAGTTGGGTATTTTAACTGATTAAATTAATTGTAAAGACTAAAGGTGGTAGTTGGGTATTGAGAATTGAAAAAGTGGGAGTATTTAGGTAAAAAAAGATAAACAAAAAAGAAAATGGGACAATTAAAGTGAATTGCCCAAATAAGGAAATAGGACAATTAAATTGTATTAGAGGGAGTATTAATTTAGTTTAAATATTAACAATAAAAAACAAAAAGAGCGTTATACTAGTCATCGTAAGGAGCCCTTTTTATCTTTTGCTATGGGGCAAAAAACGAACAGTACGACCCTACTCCTTGCTTATATTTATCAATTATGTTTAGAATACTTATGAAAAAAAATTTAATATAATTTTTCATAAATTCATAGAAGTGTAATGCTCAAATATGTAAGGAAAATCATATAATCATTAATATATACTAAGATATATAGGAGCTTTTTAAGTCATATAGTGCGTCCTCATAGGAACAGACAAACTATTCAATAGCCACATTGCTATGCTAAATTACACTACTATTAATCTAACACTTTTCTGATTAATTAGGCAGTATTTAAACACCTTACAACCTTAATCTTATTGCTTTAGAATACTAAAAACTAAGCAAGAAAAGCAGAACCTCACAGAGACACACTATTAGGAATTCCCCTTCCAGTTATTCCTACATCACTTGAAGGACACAACAATGTGAATGGCAATTTAGCCGGACCGACCCGATTCTTGAGCTTCGGATCATTATTTCTTGCTAAGATATTTTTTTCGATTTCCTCGAGTTTTTTACTAAATCTATCGAACGCTTGTAATGGAGGCGTATCAGAAGTCCATCCAGGCTCTCGTTGCCCGAGATAAACCTCATCGGCAGAATGCCCTGAAATAAGCTCAATCACCGAGATTGCTGCTAATGTTCTAACTTGGCTTATTACAGTTTTCAAAAACACGCCATCCGGATTTGTTTTTAGTTCTTCATACTCCGGAGTGTTTTCTTTTGGCATGAATCTCCGCGTTATAGTAGGCCTGTTAGGCATGTATCCTCCGTATGGGTATTGACCGAAGTTAACGACTGCGTGGAGTGCAGAAGCAATCCATATAATGGTTGTGCAAGTTTCGGTTAAATCATTGAAGGTCTTCATTTCCGGCCACCATTTCTCATCCTTCTTGTCGCCATGACCTTTTTCCCGGATTTCCTTCCACCAGGATTGAAGTTCGGGGTCGTTTGCAATCAAGTCATCGGATTTATAGTAAAATAAGCAATACTCTTTGACCCAAGTCTCGATTGCAGACCAAATTTCAAGCCCATCCACAGCATATGGGTAGTCTTCTATGAGTAGTTTGTATCCATGAGGGCTATTCACATCCCTCACTGCCATTCCTCTGAACGAAAACAGTATAGCTCATCAGACTAGTGTCATACGATTTGTTAATCTTCTCGCGAATCGCAAATCAAATAAAGCAAATTATGATTAGTCTTGGCCTCTTGGGTCATTTTGAGCAAATCCCCAATTCAAAAAGCGAATAAGTTAGCATTAGATTATGTTACATCGTGTCAGACACCTAACTAGAAGGCTATAGGTGTTCAAAACAGGTCCGATGATCTGATATTTACCCGAACTTATAACCGAACCCGACCCGAGTTCAAAAATGATTAGCATTCATGTAAATCACAATATAGACACAAAACCTGATTTCAAAACAACTAGAAACACCTATCACAAAATCAACCCAATAAGTTGAATGAACACCTATAGTTAACGACTTAACGTATAAGATTATTATTTGTAAAGTATAAATACCTCTTGATAAGATCTCTAGGAAGAGCTTGCTCAGTGAATACCCAATTTTTATACACAGCAGATGTCCACTGCCCAACATACTTCCGGGGATAAACTGCTGCCTCAAATAATCCATCAGCATTCATAGCAATCTGACGTGCTATCGTATTAACAGCCATTGTATCCCGGAAGTGAGGATGCAGAAGTTTGTGAATCGGATGAAGCTGGCTTAATTGTCTGTTTGATGCGATTATAAACGGCTCCATCACTGCGTGAGTGTGCAACCTATCGAAAACACAAGTATTTTTTTCATATCATTTCTACATTTGGAACAAGAAAACAACTAATACTATAAGTTGCATAAAGATTCATTCAACCGATTTATACCAGTGGCTTATAAGTTGATGATACGCCGCATCAGTAACAGCTACATAGGTCTTGGCAAGCAGCCAACGGGAGGCTTCGACACCATCACTGGCGGGTTTATATAATTCACTAACAGCACCGTATTGATCCCCCTCGGGATGTGGTAAGCTTAACTCGATTACCAATGGCTTCAAAGTTCCATCGTCTTTTAAGAAAAGAAGTGTTCGAGTGGCATAGACTTTTGAAGAAGTATCTTGGTTGATTTTTCTCAAGAATGGCATTACTAAATCATGGTGATCCAATATAAAAAGCTTATTATGCTTCATTGCCTGATCGAAGAAACAAACGAAGGAAACAAATTTAGGAAATAAGCGACATAATATGATCCTTAAAAGCACTCGTGCAACATGAAACTATTCTCCGAGTGTATTACCTCTTCTATGGTTAACCCATCTAAGTTTCCTTCTAGACACTCTTCGGTGATTGAACTGTTCTGGTTTCCGTATTTGGAATCAAGTTTACTCACCGGTGGAAATTCCTGCAGAAAAAGGGGAAATTTTGTCAGATATGGTCAATCAAGAACAATATATTTGCTATCAGTAGCAAGGGTATAAGTTGCGTACATCCGATCGCCAGACCCCCTATACGCGGAAGCCATTTAATGGCATTTGGATGATGCAATAACTAGAACAAGGTCTTTTATAGTTGTACATTGTTCTTACGCCTTAGCTCTCTAAACACTTATCCTTTTTTTATTATATGGTAAAGACGAGGAAACATTTCAGTGTGTTTACCTTCAAATGGCGGATGACAAGAGGATTTATACCGGCTAGCATCTCCCTCGCAAACTCTTCATCAGTCCTCCAAGCCGACTTATCCTCTGTAGCAAAATGATACAAGACATTAAGTATTAACATTAACTAACCGAATAGAGTTTTGTGCTTCATTAATACTAATGTTCACCTTTGATAATATCAGGCATTGGATATTTCAAAAGTGATGCACCATTAGTTCGAGTAACCGCTTTTAGAAATTCAGGACCATGTTCCTTGAGTTTTCCAAGTAATGAGGTATTCGGAATCTTAATTCCTCCTTCAAACATGTCTAGCACATCTTGGAAAGTATCGAACTCCTTTGGTGTTCTGTCGAAAAGCGCATCCATCACACCAACAACACCTTGAGATAAAGACTTGACGGTATCACCCAAAAAATCTGACAACTTGATGTCCCCGAACTTTTCATCTCTTGGAACGTAGAATTCTTTCGCCTTGAATATTGGTAACCTACTCTCGGTGAGAGGATCTACAGACAGGCATATACTAGTAAGAAAATTGCTTAAGCTACATATTATAAGTCTATCGATGAAGTACTCCTTTAAAGTAAGGTTTGTTTGACAATCAATGGGAATGTTGGTTGAAAAAAAACAGTTAGCAAATCAGTCAATATTTCTAGCTGATCAAACAAACTAGAAGTTTCAGCCAACAGCCGTTTGTCAAACAAACTCTAAATTGTAAGCAATTAGCATATTTTCAGACAAGCAGGAAAATCCGAAAGTGAGGCAAGCAAACCTGTTTTAGTTGGTGGGCGACTAGTTCGACCTCTACGAGGATAAGGATATTCAGCAGACCCTCCATATATAGGACGAACATACTCCGGACCTTTATCGGGCTCTCCTAGATCATTGTAGAATGCATAATCATAAACTCGATCCCATTCCTTAAGCATTACATTTTCCTTTCCTTCTCCTCTCAAAATCTGCAACTCTTGTTCGCGATATTTCCGTAATGGTGCCGGAGTTTGATGAGGCAGATATGTCTGTTCAAAGAAAACCATACAACATTAATCAATAACACACGTCACAAATGATTGTTTACGTTGGTTTTCTTGGTTGACTTGTTTGACCAGTTGGCAAACATCTTGACTTTTTTGTTTGGTTTTAAGTTAGCTGGATAAGCAAGCTGACTAAAGAGATGTTCGGTAAAATTGTTTATTAGAGAAAAAGTGACCCAACAAACCAAAAGCCGATGAAAATCCAACCAGATAAAGTAAATGAAGCAAGTTTTAGCTGTTTGAAACGTTATTTACCAAACACGTGTTTTTGACCAAAAGTCAACCAAAAACCTATTTACAACGTAAATGTGAGAAAAGAATAACCTTATTTGCGAAGAAAATACGATCTTTGAGGTAGATTTTAGACGGATAAACCCAAGAATTGCAATGAAAATGAAGATTTCCATGACCTGGGATGTTTTTCAAGCTGACATTTCTAAGATAAAATTCATGATCAGTCTCATTTTTCACAAGTATTGCACCAGGAACACCAATTTCTTCATTCCAATCAAATTTCACTCTGAATGCAGACTCCCCATCAGCCACACTAAGGGATTCACTGATATCTTCTTCCAAATATGCTGCTTTTCCATCTTTCCCTTTCAAAATACACAATAATATCACTTATGGGGCACTTTTAAGTTCAGATTTTCAACTTCAACTAAATAAAACCACAATCATTGATAATATTTGACACTTTGTATATTAAGGAAGAGGGTTGTCGTCCAGGACCCCATGTCAAAAAAGCAAAATTAATGGTTGTAGATGATAAATTGCAATGGAAAAGGACCTCGATATCCTATTTCGCCCTGTGTATACTTTCTCTGTGGCCTGATGGTTGAAACCCAAAGATATGTTATATACTCTGGGACAACCCTGACACGAGAGCCAGGTTAGAATATTTCGACTTTTGAACTCAAAATCTCTTCTCACGCTGGCTCTGATACCAGTTGTTTAAAATTGGACCAAGTTGGGATCTTTCCATATGATACCAAAACTTTAATATTTTTATATAAAATTTTATTAGAATAAGTTTCTAGAGCATGTTCATGTGCTAGATTATGCAGCTAGGCTTCATCAGCTCATGTAAATATAAGCCAATCTCAAGCAATTCAAATGCCTTGTGGGCCCATTAACACCTATGTGTAGCTAGTTTCTTTTACTCAAGAAAATCATCAAGATATACCCATTCATAAACACTAAAAAGCAACTAATCAAGTTAAGTGATATACAGCCATAGTCATATTTTGTCTTGAATTCCATCTTCAATTATACTCTACTACTCATGATTAGCATTATAATAAAGTTAAAACCAGTGTCACATCATTCGTTAATCTCCTTTTAAATTGCAAATTATAGTCAATTTTAGGCTACTTTTAAAACACTTTTGAGCGAATTGTAAATTTAAAAGGCAAACTAACTGATAGAATTTAGATAATAAGTATGGGCAACCCGAACAAAGAGGAGAAGAAGTAGTCAACTCATAAATCCAAAGAAGGTTCGCTATTAAAACCAATTGGTGATAGTAAGAGAAACTCCCATGAGTTTATAAAGTAATGCATACTCTTCTCTTTCTCCAATGTGAGACTACTCATTTGTGGTGTAACACCAGACTAGCCTTATATATTTTGGGGCCTGGGCGAAATAGCGAATTGGGGCCCTTTTTCTTTATAATTTATAATCTATATATACCTTCTACGACTATTAATTTTGCCTTTTTGACATGGACCCTGGGCGACGGCCCCTCTTACCCAACCGACCTTGTGTAACACATGGGCACTTCAGCACTAAGCTAGTAAAAACTCTAGAATTTAATTAAAAACTTATGGGTATATGCAGAAAATATCAGAAAAACCAAAAAAAGAAAAAATAAATACCAGGATGAAGAGCACTAATAAGCTGAATAGAAATCTTGGATGAATGAATAAATTTAGATAAGAAATGATCAGAAAATCCGTGGTGCTTCTTCAATATAACTGTTCCTTCAACACTGATTTTGGGAATGTTTCTAGATTGTTCCATTTTCTTAACAGAAGTTTTGTTTCTTCCAAAAGTGTTAAGAATAGTACAAAATGAGTTTTGTGTGGTTGTATTTAAGGTAAAATTTGAGTGATGGGTTGGAATATGTAGAAGGTTCAACTTATTTTTGTGGAGTAGAAAGATTGATGAAGATGGGTTGGTGTTATTTTGAGAATTATAAAGGGAATAGAATGAGGAAATAAGTTTGGAATTTGCCATGTCACTCTTTTCTCAAGCTTGGGTTGACAGTTGTTCTTCTATGCAGAATTTCACAGCTTTTTATAACACTTCTCTGCATTCATAGATGGTGGCATAATAATTTAGATCAATTTTTATTTATTTTTTAATTTTAGATTTTTATTAGTAGGTAAAAAAATAATGATGTGACAAGCAAGGATAAAATAGCTAATTTTTTTATAGATTGTAGTTTTGAAAGACGTTCTTTTAGGCCAAACTCAATAAAATTAATGCTTAGATGCCTACTTATCGTATTATTTTTAATGTTTACTTATAATATCTTAAATGTCTACTTACATAATTCTTAATGTCAACTTACAATATTTAAAAAAATATATAAATTGGGCCTAGATAATTAGAGATGGTTTCTCAAAGAGACTATTTCTCACAAGAACTTGTGATAAGGATAAAATGGAGATTATTGAGTTGCTTTTTTCCAAAGTTGGAAAAGGTGCAAAAACAACCGTAAAAGGTAATAAGTACAAGTATTATGGAACAGAGAAAATACATAAAGAAAAAAATGTATACATAAAAAATTAATTATATTTATATAAGATCTTGTTAGATTTATTTTAATATATAAATTTTAGATATTTTTAAATTTTATTAACATATTTATGGATATTAAAAATTTAAAACTCGTATTTATTTGAAAATGATTAAAAAAATTAATATAACCAACAAAATGTATTGTAGTAACTATAAGATTAGAATATATTCCAATTGTATTATTTCACACTCTAATTCGAATTTTACTGCAAAGATTAATTTTTTTTTATTTTAGTGTAAAACTGACTTTGATTTTACACGTCAATTGGAGTATAATTTTGGGCTTTTTATTCAGTCAA
Organism: Amaranthus palmeri; assembly: GCA_019776075.1. NCBI lineage: Eukaryota > Viridiplantae > Streptophyta > Magnoliopsida > Caryophyllales > Amaranthaceae > Amaranthus > Amaranthus palmeri. The sequence continues at coordinate 348,120 of JAAKBH010000037.1, read as the reverse complement.
TATCATGTGATAAAGACTTTCGAAGAATCATTATCATGTGTTAAAAAGGGATAATGAAAACACTTTCATCTACATAGAGCTATTCTTTTTACAAAGTTTGATGCATACACTTACTACTAGAATGAAGAATCTACTAGAGGAGGAATTGTTACATATAAGTTGCATAGTATTTTATCTTTTTAAAAGAAAATTGCATAGTATTTTATCTTAAAAAAAAAAGTTGCATAGTATTTTTATCTCACTAATTTAAGTAAAAAAAATGCTCACAATTTAATTCAAAATAATACTCCCTCCGAATTATTTTAGATGTCCATTTAGGTTTTCACGGTTATTAAGGGTGGTGTGGGGTCCATTAAAAGGTGGTAGTTGGATATTTTAATTAATTAAATTAATTATAAAAGTAGTAGTTGGGTATTGGGAATTAGAAAAGTGGGGGTATTTAGGTAAAAAAAAGATAGATAAAAAAGGAAATGAGACAATTAATATGATTTTGCCAAATAAGAAAACGGAACATCTAAAATGATTCGGAGAGAGTACAAAATTAATGAAACAAAGGAATTGTGTTATTGGTTCTAAAGGAGATAATTACTAGAAATTAAAAATAAAAAAAACTAAGTATATGATAAAGGTGTTGATGCAATAAACTGACAAAATTGAATTTACTAAATTTCAAGATTTTTTCAAAATAGTTACATATTAGTAGTGTAGTATACTTTGTTCCATTTATTTTACATCATTTGGATGAAAAAACTCTCACGTCATAATTTGAAATGATGCGAAATAAGTGAAAGAGAGTAAGTATATATGTTGTTGGTTCTAGTGAGATACTAGCTAAAAATTAAAAAACAAAAACTATGCATATGATAAAATGCGTTGAAGCTATGAACCGACAAAATTGAATTTGTACAATATACAAAAAAATGTGACTCATATTTTAAAAAATACAGTAAACCCCCTCGAAATAAACCAAGTCGAAAAAATTAACAAACTTAATACTAAGATGAGACCGGTGCATACTTCTACTATAAAGCAATTGTTAAACCCATTATGTACGTCAGTATTCACTCACAAGTCACAAGATTAAAGGTAGAGTAAATATACATAAAATTTACTAAAATATGTTATACTATTTTCTATGTATAAAACCTAAAATAAATAATTCGAATGTAAGTAAAAATAATTAGGTGTTTTAATTTAGAAGGTGTTAAGTAATTTCATTCGGGTCATCGTGTTGATTTCGGGTCAGGTGTTTCGGGTCGATTCAAAATCGGGTTTTGTGTTCACATTGGTTTTTACATAATTGTAGATTCATTTTTAAGTCAGGTCAAATCGGATTCAGTTATAAAGTCAAGTGTCTATGAGTCTATCAGGTTATCGGGTCTGTTTTGAACACCTGTAAGTAATCGGATGCTTTGATGTTTAGCACATGTTGATAATCATCCTTAAAGGGTATTTGTAGATTGTGAATGTATAAAATATAAATGTGATGTTAAATTCTCTAAAGAATTCAATTATTAGTGTAATATGGGTTGATGCAAGAGGCCAAAAAGCTGTATGGACACTTATGATTACTAGAAAAAAGAAAAGAGAAGAATTGGTATTTGGTAGGGCAATGTATGATAGTGTCACCCACTCACAGCTTTGATTGTCCAGAGACCACCAGGCATACACACCTAAATTTATTACTGTTCCACTATTTATTACCTTAAAACTCTACATAAACCAACATTATTATCTAATTTTAGTATCTCGTTTCTTGCGCTACATTTGGGAACCAGTGAATCGTGATTACTTACCAAACTCATGTACTACTAATAATAATAATAATAACAATGAAGTAAAAATATATATCAGTTTTTTCACCGATTTAAAAAAAAAACTCTTAAGTTCGCAAGTGATTGATTTACATGCTAGATTTAGATTAGGTCTGTCCAATAGATAAAATTGGGATAGATTTGAGTTCAAATCCTATGTAATCCTTAACCCAACCCTAGTAACTTGATTTCGATCCGTTTAACTCATTTAGAGTTTTTGTTTTCATTTCATGATTTTTAACATGAAATACTTCTTATTTTTAAGCTCTTCGTTTAATTATGTGTTTTTTTGTATTTATTATGAAATAATGGAAAATATTAATTAAAAGAATTAAGTTCATATTTTACTGGGTTAAAATTTTGGCCTGAATCTAACTTATTAATAAACGGAACAAGTCACATTGACTTATTCAATTAATTAGGTCAAAAGTCTCAACCTAAACTCACTCATTTCGAGCTAAGTTCAAGTTGGGTAGCAGATCGGATCAACGTTTGTCAAGCTTATTAAAGATCGTAGTAAACGAACTAATAATGTTAAATATTTCAAATTAAGAGTAATGAAAAAGGCAAGAATCATGAATTAGATCTATCCTAATAATTGAACGTTTTTCCTTTCATGTATATTTATAACAAGATTGAAATATGATTTTCACCATCTCCTAAAAATTGATTTTCTCTTCCCTTTTTCCGTAAAAATTCTCTTATCTACCTTCAAAAATAATAATAATAAAATATGAGAACAACCAAATTAAAATCCAGTGTAGATATATTTGATACGTCACACAACTCAGAAGAATAAGTCGCATAATACGTAACGTTAATGTGAAACCTAAATTAGACTTCTAAATCATGTGTGTAATACGGTCGCAGACGCGGGTTTACAGTTTACTACCACTTCTATTACGCACACTAATGACAAACCTAATGACCGGAAAAGTCGTCTTCATTTTTTTTTCTAAATTGGCGACCACGACGTCGACGACTCTGCCTTATGTGCGCGTTTTTGCTATGAACCATGCATGACTACCAAAAACCACTCGTTCTTTGCTTAAAACTATGGCTCAATAAAATTGACTTGACTCTTGACCCTTGACTCGGCTATAATCTTTAGTCTTTATTTTCCTTTTATTTTGCTTCTTGTGTAAAATGGGTAAAATTAGTAGAAAGAGAAATTAAGATGGAAAATCAGTAAGACAATGGTGAGACTTGAGAGTATAAGTTTGTGAATGAGATTTATAGAATGAGAGTTGGACCATTGTTAAAAAAAATTGTGCAAAATCAGTAAGACAAATTAAAATGAAAAATGGTACTCCCTCCGTTCCTTTATGTTCTTCCACCTTACTATAACGGGTATTTTTAAAGTTCTTTCACTTTAGAATACTTTCTATTTTTGAAAAGTTTTCAACTCACTTTTACCCCTTAAAACCCCACTTTTCTTACTTCACACTACTATTAAATTATTTTCTCTCCCATACTTCCAATACAATCATTACTCCACACTGCTATTTAATTATTTTTTCTCTCATAATTCCAATACAATTATTACTTTCCACTAAAATAATACCCACTACTACCAAAGATTCCATTTTTCTTAATCTTTGTGAAAAACCCAAATAGGAAGATCAAATAGGAACGGAGGGAGTACTAATTAATAGAAACAAAGGAGTAGATGATTACATTGACTTATAATATTTTTGCACTCGACCTGATTATAACGTAATCTGAGATCAAATTGAACACCATTTTATTAGAATAATAAAGAATATTTTCTGTATCCCTTTAAATCTACTACATCTAAAAATTGAAATGAGAACTTTTATATGTACTAGTTAGTGGGAAAAGGAAAGTATGGTCTAACTCAAAGTGGTTAGGTCGGTCCCACAATCGACCCAACCCGATTTTAATCTAAGCCAATTTTGTTCTATGTAGCTTGTATAGCCTTAAAATGGAAAAATCACTTATAAGGTTATTTATGGAAAATGATAATGGGTAAATTTGCAGTAATGTCTTAAAATACAAACATGTTAAGGAATTATAGTTATAAATATTTGACCTTATAACATATTTTAGGAATTCAATTTTTATAAAAACTAGATTCCAAATGAATGAGACAAGGAATGGAGTTGCTATTGCAATATAATTTGATTGATTTTTCATAATTCAAAGTAGTATATACTCCCTTCGTACCATATATGAAATAATTTAAAGCAAAGAGAAAATTATTGTTTTTAAGAAAAAGATAGATAATGATAATAAATAAAAAGCTGTTGAAATTAAAAGAGAGTTAGATAATATGGATTAGATTAAAAGAAAGTGGTGGATCATTATCTAAAAATAAAAATGATGCAAATTAGGTAGGACGGACTAAAATAAAAAAATACTGCAAATTAAATGGAACAGCGTGAGTACTCATTTCTTGAAGCTTTTGTTGTAAAATTATGAACCTCAAAATAATAAGTGCAATATTATAAAAACAAGTAATTATATGTTCTTTTGACATTTGCAGTCACTCACTAGAACATAATTTGCTTTTACTGGGATATATTTAGCGATATTTAATTTAAATGTCGCTATTTCAAGTTTCTTATAGTGTATATAGAGGATTTAGTGACATTTATTAGACCCTTTAGCGGCATATTAAAAAGTCACACTAAAGCTTTTACCGACATAGGATCTAGTGACATTTCTCACAAATGTCACAATAGACTATAGTGACAATTACATAAGCCTTTAAAGACCAAATTAAGTGTCGCTAAATCACTTTATGATAGAGTTTAAAATAAAAACTAATAATTATTACATTAAAAATATGAATTAGTTGTATCTTTTTAATGCCACTAAATCCAATATCGCAAAAAGCTAAATTTATTGTAGTGAATACTTACCCTAAAATGTATTAGCAGATCGTCTCTATCGATGTCCCCGGGATAAGACAGTGATTTTTAAAAAAAAAATTTACAAATAAGAGGTGGGATAAAAAAAATTAATTTTTGTGTATCCGTCTAGACGAGGAACAAGTAGATTAATAGAAAAAGAAAAGACGGGCGGTTACGATTTACGAATGCCTAATAAAGAATTAATGGCAATTGCTATTACATTAACTAGTACTAGTGTTAATTAATGCAAATATTATGCCATTATTATTTATTTTTGGTATATGCCATTATTATTTATTAATTAAACATTTAATCTGTAAATAGAATAAAAACGAAAGCTTTAACTATGATATTAGCCGTTTGATCGGATTTTTGTAGTATAACATTTGCTAACAAAAACAACCCAAAAAGTTAATACTTTTTTGTCTTATTTAGTTTGCATCTTATTTTGCGTTATTTTCTTATTTGTTAACTTCATCTACATGTTTAAACTTACTTTTAAATATTATCGATTCATAAGTTTCAATCGTTGTCTTTATTTATTATACTAAAAGAAATAAATATTACAACCTCATATACACTCCTTAAAAATTTTGTAATAGATGTTTTTAATTTCAATCTCTATCTTGATTTGCATTTTTTGATATCTGATAACAATGTCATCTTAACTTGATTTAAATTAGAATTGTGAAACCATTGTGTCTCAGGATCTGATGTTGATTCAGGCTATGTGAACTAAATGACACACAAAGTACACATATTCACAGAAGAGTATGGATTCTTTAGAAATTAAAAGTGGGAGTTGCAGATTATGTTTTTAGGTATTTGATTAAAATCTCACGTGAATTACTGTGAAGCTAGAATGCAATGTTTTGGGGTGGATAGATTTGACTTTGTTGCTTAATTTATTTTATAAATGCTATGTTATAGGTGAAGTCAAGATTCAGGTTGACTGAATAACAAAACACTATGGTTGACTTTTTCAATTGATCAATATGAATCTCAAGTGAGTGGTTGACTACCCCTCCCAGCTCCCTCTTCTCTGTTTTGTTGAGAAATTGTTTGCTATTAAACCTTTTTCCTAGTTTAAGAGACTGTTTATTCACAAAGACGTTGTATGCTGCTCACACTAGCTAATTTCATATATTCATGGGTGCCCTAGGGAACTCTAAACCCTAGACCCGCCACTGAGCATGGTGCTCATAAAGAGAAGTGAGAGCAATATGTTACAAGTTGATAGTGATTGCCTAAGCCACAAGATCAATAATAATGAAGGTGAGTCACCAAAGAAGGTAACATTGGTTGTTGTGGGTAGATTTGGTTTTGAGGGGGAGATTATTAAACCAAGTATCAATTTATTAAGTGTTGCAAGTGATTTTGATCACATTATAACTCGCGTAACATACATCAATAATCAAAGGGACCATCATTATCCATTATTATACTCTGTTTTTAAGCTTTATATTAAACTTTCATTTTCACTATTATTTGTTCCGATGCCTTTTCTATTATAAGTACTCTCTGATTCATTATTATTTCAGTTGGTTTTGCGTATTTATCAATACACATACTCAGTTTAAAATTTTTCAAATTTATTTGATTAAAAATAATAAAATATTAATGTTGATAAAATTTACATCGAGACAAATCAAACATAATTCCCCTTGACTATATTATAACTTATAAATTAGAATAAAATATAAATCAAAAATAATTATTCAATAGTATTAAAAAATCAAATGAAAAAATAATAATAAATAAAATACTTATAAAACAAATAATGAAGTTATTAATTTCATAAACAGACATCCCAAATTCCCAATCTAATTAACTCGATCGACTATTACGTGTTTATGAGGGGATTGTCATCCTTGGGCTCCCAGAAAGTCATTAATATTGTTGTTTATATTATATCCCAAGTAAATGGAGTATTTATTAATAAAATAGGCATTTTGTATTTTCTTTTCGTACAAATGTGGGTCTCTTAGAAATAAATTTTCATTGAAAATGGTTGTGCCATGGCCCCACCTTTTGCCTCTTGGGTCTGCCTACACTATCACTAATAAGTCTAATATTCTTGTTCCCAATCTAATCTAATAATACTCGTTTCTTTTTTATGTTTATATTTGGATTTTTTACCAAAATTTTTAAAAATAGAATCTTTGGTGATAATGGGTGTTATTTTAATTATATAGTAGAGTAATGATTGTATTGGAAGTATGCTCTCTTGAGAGATTGTCTTTTGTAAAGACGACTCTCAAAAGTCCAGCCCAAATTTATATTTAGAGTTGTAACAATATATATTTAGGATTGAACTGGCCTTCTAAGAGTCATCTTTACAAAAGACGGTCTCAAGTAAGAATTTGTGATAATTAAATACTAGTGTGAAGTAAGGAAAATGGGGTTTTAAGGGGTAAAAGTGGGATGAACACTTTCCAAAATTAAAAAGTATTCTAAAGTAGAAGAACTTATGAAACTACCGGTTTTAATAAGGTGGAAAAACAAAAAGAAACGACGGAGGTAATATTTGTTACATTTCTTTTACATGTATGTTATGTAATTATATATATTTGAGAAATTTCAGGTGGTAATTATGAGGTTTTGGAGTTTTTTATATTATAATTCAAACTTTTATAAAATCCACGCGGTAGTCCTAAGGTTTATGTGATTGTTCCACCGTAATTTTTTTGCACATAAAAAGGTTAACAAACGTTAATTTCGAAAGCTTTAAAGTTGTTGTACGCCTATTCATGCGCCTCATCATTTCAAATGCCATCAGTTTAAATTTTTTTCCCCATATAAACCCCAACTCTACTATCTTTCATCTAAATCATAATTTTTTCTCACAAATCCAAAGATGGCGTAACTATATATTATTTAATTATGTATAATAAATAATTATAAACCCCAACTTCCTCCGTTCCAAATTACTTGCAACGTTTTTTTCATGTGGTCCAATCCACTAATTTAATCCTTAATATCTCTAACTATGTGAAGTATAATAAAAACAATTATAAAAATTTAATATTAATAATCTTTGCATCAAGATGAATCAAACAAGATTATTCCACTTGTCTATATTTTAACTTATACATTAAAAATTAATCACTACCTAAGGAAGATAAATGAATAGTGTAACTATATTATGAATACTGCAAGTAAGTCAAAACGGAGAAAATATTGATTATATTATCATTTAATACTTAGCACAATTTATTTTTAAAGTCATGTAGAGTCCCTACTTAATTTATTGAAGTGAATGATGGTTTATACACCTATAAACTAAATAGCTTGATTGTTAGGTTTTGGAATGGTTTTGTTTGTTGAGGGTTGTTGCTATATTTAAATGAATCCATCATTTATGCATTAAATAATACTTGTAAATAGATATATCATAGATGGTCCATTTTCCCACCATTAAAAATTTATCCTAATTATGTAAGATTGAGTTCCTCCTTTTACATCTATGATGGACTTCTCCACTTGTAACAATTAATGACTTTTGTTTTTATAATTGGAACCTAATAAGACTTTTTACCAGCCAATTAAGTTCGCTGAAAATATATAAAAATTATTATAATCACTTAAAATATCCTAACTACTAACTTTATAATTCAGGGGCGGAGCAAAAATTTTGGAGGCTTTATTTGTTTTTGTGATTTTTTTTAAAATGGAGACCTTTATTATATCAAAAGATTCAAAATTTTTCACTCCAAGAAAAATCATTCAAGACAAAATGTATTGTAACATTATAATACTTTAAATATAAAAAAGGTTTACAAACAAATCACTTAAAAATTATTGCTCGGAACCGGAACTGAATAGCACCATTTAATATTTGACTCTCTTTTTTTATTTCGCTCAAAAAAAAAAATGCAAATTTATTTACTCTTACTTTCTATTATCATATTAGTACAAACTAATACATACATACATATATATATATATATATATATATATATATATATATATATATATATATATATATATATATATATATATATATATATATATATATATATATATATATATATATATATATATATATATATATAGATTTAGGATCAAATGAGAAGGATTTTAAAATAAGAAGGATGAGAAGGATTTTTATTTCATTTTTTTGGTTACTATATATACAAAAAAGGATACTATGTTGTAAATTAAGAACATTCTAAAATTTATGTCATAGTTACTCTTCTATGTAACATAGTTACTTTTACAATTATGTGTTTTTGGTCTAATCGTGACCGTAACTTTTTTTATTTTAGTGAAATCAAGGGTGTAGAATCCTTCTCACCCTTCTCATTTGCAACCCCCTTCTCATTGGATCCCTCCATATATATATATATATATATATATATATATATATATATATATATATATATATATATATATATATATATATATATATATATATATATATATATATATATATATATATATATATATATATATATATATATATATATATATATATATATATATATATATATATATATATATATATATAATCCTATAATACTAAAATGAATTATTTCGTTGTTGATATTTATGGATAGTTATGAGTCATGCCTAATTAAATTCGATGCAGATTTATTAACTTTTGTGAATTCTAGACCGAAACACAGATCTTTAAGGTTAACAAAGTCTAATCTCGGACTCAAACCTGATGAATTTGATGGATTTTTGTCCTTAAATAGATCTTAAATTGATCTTAATAAATTTATACTTCAACGTTTTTTACAATTTAAAGGTGTCATTAGCACTAAAATGAACTTATAAATTATACAAAAATCTAATTGAGTCCAATAAATATACAACATGTTTAGAAAGAATTTCAAATTGATTTTAAATTGTGTAACGGATCAGGTCTAGAGTGAAACACTTCTCACACCCATTATTTATTATAGACTCGAATTTTGACCAAGTCCATTAAATTTCAAAAAATTAGACTCTATTTTAAAATTAGAGTGAGTCTATTGCGGGTCAAATAGAATGTTGGAATTATATTTTGTCAATATTACAATTTGGAGTAGTTTTAATAAATTAGAAAAATGCATTAAAATGTTTTGACATTTAGTGAAATCCATGCGAACAATTAGATCAAGTTGACGAAATTGGATGTCATCTCTTTTAATTTTTTTGAACGAAATGTCATCTCTTTTTAAAATAAACTTGTGAAATGGATTTTATTGCTTGACCAACTCCAAATGGGCAAGTAAAAGAGTCGTCATTCTTGTATACCAACTCCAATGCTACCTACACACTAAAACGTACGAAGATTAATATGTAAACTTGATGATTATCACAAGTGACCACATGTTTCCTTACTAGGGCACGCCCTAAGGATGGGCAAGACCGCAAGAGGGGCCGTCGCCCAGGGGCCCTTGTCCAAAAAGTAAAATTAATAGTTGTAGAGGGTCTATATAGGTTATAATTGCAAAGGAAAAGGACTCCAATATGTTATTTCGCTCAGGATTCCAATATATCAAGGGCTGGCCCTGTTTCTTAAACAATGGTCCCTCTATTTCATTTCTATTTTCTAATCTCTCATTTGTTTTTGTTTTCACGTTTGTCAATGCACTAATTTTATACTTTATAACAATAATTGTGTGTAAATAAAATTATAAAAACTAAATATTAATTAACCTTGATGTTGAGTCAATCAAACAAGATCTCATTTGACTATATTTTAATACATAGATTAAAAATAATATACAAATTAAAGTCATTCAAAAGCAAATAAGACATTTGAAAAGAAACGAAGGGAGTAATATGACTTCCCTAAGGTCCTTGGATTTATATTTTGATATGTGCCTACGCGTTCCATAATAAACTTGGCAAGTACTACCGTTGTACTTTTGATACAACTTTAAAAATAATTTATAATTAATTGTAAAAAAAAAAAAAACAAGGGCGCAAAATTCGAATTTAAAGTGACCCGAAACACCTAATTTGAAATCAACCCGGTGAATGGATTGAAGACCTCTAGCCGTAGCGAGTTGGCTGCTGCAATTTAGGTTGTATACTAGACAAACATTTTGTAGCTTGCATTCTATAATAGTCGGTAGATATAGAGCTATAGCCTATTTGACAAATGATTGTTAGTTGAAACTCTTGCCTAAGATAATCAAATCATTTAACCAGTTTTAAATTATTTGATTTTAATTTAAAAGCCAGCAAAAGTCATTTATCATTTCTTTTTTTTGTAGTTTGATCAACTAAAAATCCAAAAGTCAATATAAAAAACTATTTTCAAAACATCAAGACACCAATATTTCATCCCCAATATATCAAGATACAAGAAAAGATGCAAGCTCAAAGGGCATTATACAAACAACATCGGTTTGAGCATTCAATGGCTTGAGGAAGAACCATTCCCTATCAACACACGCATCAAAATTCTAACAGGAGCTGAAAAAATACAACAGCCCCCAAGCAACCTGGACTATCGGTTTACATCGACAAGGAGTCTCGTTTAAACACTAAGCACAAATTCTACAACGCAAATGAAAAGATAAATGGCGTATAAAATTGAAAAACAAAAAGAACATCTAGCAATCTCGCATGTCAATACCCTGTTCGAAACGCTAAATTTTGGCATTCGGTTATCGCGTGCCACATCCAAGTGATTTCTGATATCCACAACTGTTGATAGTTTTCATCAGTATCTCATGCATGGCAGGTTCATACACTTAGCAGTCTTTAGAGGGACTAAGTAAATCACATTCCCCACCCATGACCATGACCAAGGCCGTAGGCGTCCATGTAACCTGCATGAGCTCCATCGTCATGAATGTGTCCATCATGGTGGTTATGACTACCATGACCATGATGATGATGGTGGCCTCCCGCTTTTGCCTCGTCAAGCTTCTTTTGAATGTGTTCGGGTAAAGGCTCGTCATCCACTATCCTTTCGGTCTTCGGAAGAGATGATATTAAACTGTTGATTTTTTCAGCTAACTCACTTGATGTGTCATCCTGCAAATTATAAATGGGTAGGTACTCGGTGAAACATCCATACAAGATCGGAAATGAGCAGAGTTTGTTTACGAAAAGAAACCGTACTACCAATGTGCCCTACTGAGGGAAACCAACAACCACGCCAAATCAAGTTGGGAAATGGCCATACCCGGCAAAGGCAATGTCAAATGATGAACCAGTGACCTTTATCCTTGACTCTATTGGGTTCAATTTGTTCACATCTAAACAAACATTTTTCACTTGTACCTGGCTTACAAAATACTAGTTGGGTAATTTCTTAGAAGCATTTTGGTATTTTAGTCGGCTTATTTGTTGGAGTTGTAGGTTTTATATATTTGCTTACACCCTTAAGTAGGTGGATTTTACATGAAAAAAAGCCAGAGTAGAGTAGTAAATGTCTTGAGTATTCATGCATACACTTTAAGCATAAATAGACGATTTGGCCAAGTAATTGTGTAGGCTTAGAATTCTGGCTAGCTGTATTATGTGTGTCCAACTAGACGCCTACACTAGCTATATTTGTTTATCGTCATCTCGTGACTTTTAGAACTAGTGTAAACGCAATTCAAATTGACAGCTTGACAAACAGGAAAGATATTGTAAGGCTATCTTGCATTAGCAAACACGGGAATAAGGAAAACTTATCTAAATATAAGAAAATTAAAAAATAGACAAAAATAGCATTTTGTGAGGCAAAATTAAAGGCTTCAAAGAGGTGTTTGACAAATTAAATTCTATAGAAGAGAAAGATATCTATAAAATGGCAAAGAGGACACAAGCAAAATCAAAAGGTATAAGTATAGTAAAGTGGATTAAGGATACATAAGGATAATAACATCCCAGTGCAAGATTTGGAGAGAGTAGTGACTAACTGGATTATTCAAAAAGATTTGAATAACAAACATGATGTCATTAAATAGAGAAGTAGTACCCATATACAAGAATAAAGGAGATATCCAGCATTGCTCCAACAAATGAGTACTAACGCTCATGAATCTTGCTTGGCAATAGGGGAAAGGGTGATAGAATTACATATGAGATGATGTACCAACATACCAAAGAGACAAATTGAGTGTATGTTTGGAAGATACGCAATGGAAATCAATTATCTGATGAAGCAAATGATGGCATACTATAGAGCTAGTAAAAGACTTGCACATGGTTTTAATTGACTTTAAAAAGGCATATGACATGGCTATAAAGAAGTACTTTGATGGGCAATGACAAAGAAGGGTATACCTAGAAAATAGATTAATATGGTGCAAGATATGCATCGAGAAGTCAACAAAAATGTTAGGACAATGAAGGATTTTCCAATCACAACTGGCCTTCACCAAGGTTTGATGATATGTTTTTTTTTGTTATGGAAGTGGTACTAGATGAGATAATTCAATCGTTCCAAGCACACATGTCTTGGTACATGTTTTTTGTTCTTTGCTGACAACATTGTTTTGGTAGATGAGACCGCAATTGAAGTAAAGCTAAGCTAGAACGATAGAGGCAAGAATAAGAGTCACAAGAGTTTAAATTAATTTGGAGTATGACAAAGCACAGGTTATGTCACCTCAATACAAATAAGATAAGTAGAAACAATATGAAATAGAAGAGAAGTCGCTCCAAGTGGAAGTTTCACATACCTTGAGTCTATATTTAGAGTAATGGGAATCTTCAATAAGATGTGAACGTAGAATCAAGTATGTGGGTGGAAAAAGAGAAAAGCGACTAATGGGATTTTATGTGATTGAGATATGTCCCTAAAGCTGAAGGGAAAGTATTATTGACGACCATTAGAGCAACAATATTACATAGACCAGAATGCTAGGCTGTTAGAAGGTACCATAATCAGAAGGTGGGAGTAGCACAAATGCAAATGCTTTGAAGGATGAGTGAGCACACCTTGAAGAATAGAATTCAAAACGGAGATCTAAGAAAATATTGACAAAAAGATAAAAGAAAACCATTGAAAATGATTAAACCATGTGAAACAGACGGGTTATTAGTGAACCAATAAAGAAGACAGGGTATTACTAAACCAAGACCATAATTTGCAATATCCATGTTATCTCATATAATATAAAGGCCTAATGTAAATCATATGATGTGAAGGGAACAATTTGAGGAACAGATTCATAATGAAAAGTAGCAATAGCAACATGTCAAATGAGACAAATTTATGATGATAACAATGAAGTTAAAAGTTAGAATATAGGATTAACGGTTCGTTTGGTTAACGGTACTAATTAGTGGTAATGGGAATGATTTATAGTGTAAATTTCATGATATGTATCAATGTCATTCCCATGGTGATGCAAGTTTGATCATAATAAAGTTTTTTTGTTCATAATTTTTCATTACAATCTAAAACCTCATGTTCAAGTGGTAATGCATTGGAATGAATTGTGTGATGTAAATGAGATTGCTGAAGGGGAATAAGCATGGTTATAAAATTTGTGGAGAGATATTCCTACCAAAATTACACTAACTTTCCATCACTATTCCCACCATTTAGTATCGATTACCCTAAGGGCCGTAAGGTTTATAGCTTTAGAATTGAACTTTTGACATGAACATGTAACACCTTGATTAAGCAACATAGACATAGTACACAATTAGCATCTTGCATTCTACATTCCTCAAACAGTATAATCTACCAAAGAACCAAAGTATAGAGATATGAACTAACTATGGCTAAAGTCAAATAAAACCGAAAGGATACCATGTTGTGTTCATCTGATTCTCGAGTACATAATATTTTAAGCTCAAGGTCAAATTCATAAAAACAATATGTTAAACTCTTCATATAGGACTGCACATCTCATTCCAACTTTCCAAGCAATTGATTATACCACTTTAACAACAATTTAACAACGAATTCTAGCAAAAATCTACTAAAAAATTAAACAAAACACAAGATTTTTGAACAAAAGGGGAAAAAAGCTTAGTTCATAGAAGTATTGAAACCTAGAGATTACCTGAGGCCACCTCCCACCAGAGTGGTTGATGAATTTAGCTTGAGAAACAGCCTCAGCAACTCTTTTACCCTCTTCATTCCACTCTTGTGACCAACTACCAGACCAAAGAACTTGCATTGGCATACTCTTAAATTCATCCATACTTGCCCATTCAGCCAAATCAAAGCTTTGATTCAACTTCTTCCCTATTCCTACGGTCGTCTCCCTCCCATCTCTACCCTTCACAAGAACCCTATGAGCCTCTAAACTTGAACCCTTGAATTTCTTAGAACAACATGAACTCATCAATCTCTCAAATGCATAATCAACGCTCAAAACAACGTCTCGAAGCACCGGAACTTGCAATGCCCATATGGGTAATGCCATGCCTCTTGGCATGGTATCAATAAGTGTAATACTCCTCAATCTCCCTGCATTTTTAACAACCCAATTTGCCCCCATTACTAATGCTGAATCATGTAGAACTAAATGCAAAGGAGCTAATCCCATTGAATCAATAACTTGACCTAAAACCCTATCCATTTCTTGTGCACCTAAATCCAAAGGCTCAACAACTTTCCTAGTCGAAATTCGAGGTTTACCCTCTTCATAAGGAAGATGTCCACTTTCAATCAGATTATCAAAACCCCAAAAAATACCCTTTTCCTTAATCTCCTCATACACCTCAATAAACCTCTCAAAAACCCCAGGATCACCCACAATCTCCCTTTCTCTAACTACTGTTTTATCTGAAAACCCGGAACCGGGTAAATCAAGAGCCACAGCAAACAAACCATTAGAAGCTAAATCATCAACTACATTACGAAATGTAAAAGAACTACAGCCTAACCCGTGAATAATCAACACATTTTCAGATGTTCGAGGGCCTTGTGAGTAAGCAAAAACTTCAATTGCAGGTTCATTTGGGTTGATTTGAACCTTGATAGTTCTACCCTTAGAGTAGTGATCTCTAAGAATTGTGGGTAGTTTTAAAAACCATGTCTTCGGGTCGGATGATGAAAACGAAGGGAGAGAAACGAAGAAGAAAGTGATCAGAGAAACAATAAGTGTGAAGTAGAACCAGAAAATGAATGGATTTTGGTTTGGGGTTGTTGTGGTTCGTGATTCTGGTTTCGGGGGTTTGGATTTGAGCTTTGGCTTGATTTTAGGCTTAGATTTTGAAGGAGAACCTGGTTGATCAATATGCTCATCTTCATGCTCTGTTATGATCGCCATTTTTAAGTGCTTTTTGAGGTCTGATGTAGTGAGAGAAGAGGAAAGCGGTTACTAAATCGTAAGAAAAAGTTTCAAATTCAAATCAAACACCAATGCTGGTCTTACATTTTCTAGGTATTTCTTGTATTTTTTTTTTCTGGGTTTTTGGGTATGAGAGAATTGAAAGAAAAAAAAGATGATTTTGGGGAGGGATTTTTGGTATTTCTTGTATTTATATTTACATATATACTATAATATTAGTAAATCAAATTTGAGTTGGATTAAACAATTATAATATCGTGTTAATATAGAATTATTGAGTGTGTTTCGAACATTTCTAATTGGAATCAATAAAAAATAATATAAACCCTTTCATGCATTCACTCTGTTTCATATACTTTTGCACAGACGGATTGAAAGATAGTTTTGGATTGAAAAATAATATAAATCCTTTCATTCACTTTTTGCGTTCCCACATATAGTACATAATAGACGGTATCGGGAGCTTAAGTCATTTGGATTGAAAGAAAGTTTTGCATGTGAGAAATCTAAGTTGAGTCGTACTTGTACATCAGTTTTCGATGTAGACGTCTTTGGAACATGTGAAGAGGACGCAACTGCTAGAGCCTCTAAAACATTCTAAATGGAGGATGGTTACCCATGGTTGTAAGAGGACTAGTGGACACTTGTGAGTTTTCTCGTATTCCACACGTTGGTGTTTAGAGCTTATTTTTTTTGCAACTGTAGTTATCAGATGTGATGAAAGACAACCTAAGGGCATGTCGTCCAATTGGTGAAGATCATGTGAAGAAACTAGTTTAAGCGAAATTTTATTCAAAATCCATTTAAGGACACTATTTTTGTTGGACATATTTTTAGGAGTTGTTTGGTTTGCCAATATACTAAGTAGGTAATAGTTACAGATAATGAATACCGTTTTTGGTTGTTAGTTTGTCATGAAAAGTAACGGAATTTGTTATCATAAGATAATAGAATTCGTTACTTTGTTACAACTCATAAACTGGGCGAAACAAAAAATTATTAGCTTCCAAAAGTCCTTAGCATACAAATGTTAAGGGGTCACTACTCATCCAAAACCACAAGTTTCCATCCTTTAACTCACCAACAATCTCCACCACCGTCATCTAAACGTCTGTCCACCGTCTTAATCTACCTCTATGTTCATCGTAGTATGTCGATGTTTCTTAGAGATCATATACTTTCTTCAAATTTTATTAGTCAAGATTTTCATATACAATCTTCTCTTAAGTCTACTGTCCCATATCAATTTCAAAAGCTGCCAAAATTTTAAATTAATGCAACCAATTGAGAGAACCAGGGGTGGAGCAAAAATTTCGAAGGCTCTATTTACTTTTGCGATATTTTTCAAAACGATGCCCTTCGTAATATTAAAAGATAAAAGAATTTCCACTTCAAGAAAAATAGTTCAAGAAAATATATTGTAACGTTATATTCAAAAACTACTTGAAACATATAAAAAAATTTACAAACAAATCACTTCAAAAGTGTTGATCTTTTTACATTTCTTGAAACAAAATCATCAGCAACAAAAATTGTAGATCTTAAAAAATATATGGAGTCATAAAATAGTTCAAATGGTTTAAACAATGATTTCATAAAGAAATCAATTGTGAAATTGGAGATATGAATAAAATTCTCCTTCATCTTAAATAGAAGTTGATTTACCAAAAAAAATTACTAATGAAGAATGGCGTGAATACATGAAGCAAACATCAAGTTGGATTTACCAAAATAAAAATTTTATCTGTAGTAAGACTTAAACCCATATCTCATTAGTCATTATTAAACATATGAGACTTCTACCAAATCTTTCAATTATATCTTCTTTTGCTAATAACATTATGCAATATTTGCGGTCCCATATTACTGGGGTCCTAGGCGATTGGCTATCTGGAATAAGCTTAAAATTGGATCTAGAGAGAACAAACCAAATTATTTTATCATTTGAAGCCAAATACATGAATCATATTCTTGAAGAAAATAAAGATGGAGAAAATGACGGAGTGCTTGTGATGAGAGAAGACATAGGAGATTTACAGTGTGATGGATGGTAATACCATCAATAGTTACACCAAAGATAAAAAAGAGCAAAATAACAATTGATATGTTACATTTTTTTAAACCAAACAAAAAAACAAAATTATACTACCAAACATCCGACTAAAATATTTATTTTTTCATATTAGTTTTTAAACATTATATACTCAAGGTAAACCTAGTAAAACAATACTTCCTCCTTCTGTTATACATCTACATACTATTTTTATGCAATTTAATGTGTGATTTTGGTCACGTATATCTCAAGCCGTTAACTAAAAATTATAAAAATTAAATAATAAAAATATGCGATTAAATGATTCATCATATATTAGTCGCGATATATAAAATAAATTTGTACATGAATAATATTACTTCCTCCGTTTCATATTAGTTGCACCATTTGCTTTTTCACACTCCTCGAAGTACGAATTAAATCATTAATATCTCTAATTATACATATCGAAAAATTATAAAAACTCAAAATTAATAAACTTTGAATCGAGACGATTCAAACAGACTCATATGACTATGTTTTAACTTTTAGATTATAAAAATCAATTTACTTAAGAAATAGTAACAAAGTTAACAATATCTCAAGTCGCAACTAAAAAAGAAAGGCTTGTCTATGGAGTATTTCAAAAGAGACTAACTATAAACATCGACATCAATGAAACCACGTTGACACTGTGGACCAGACCAATTCCGGAAATTAACCAAACTCCTCTTCAAAGCAACATACTGATACAAGTGCTCACTAATGTCAACTCCCACTAATACTTTGCTTCATCATCTCACCTACATTATCCCTATTTACATCTTAGGGTTTCTGCAACGCTCAATTGAGCTTCATCAATGGCAGAAATCGGGAAAATAGTGCTGAATTCAGGATGGTTAGCAGCCAGATTTTCTGAAATCAACCTCACTGGAGTACAACTCACTACTACTCATCCACCTTCCGGCCCTTTTTCCCCTTGGATGAGCGCCCTTGTTCCCGGAACGTAATTATCTTCCCGTCTCTCTTCTTTTTTGATTCTTTGATTTTGCTCGTACATTGATTTTTCGCATTTCTGTGTTTATGGAGGTGATGCATTTTGTCAATTTGTAGCTATGAATTATTATTAATGTTGAAGGTGGAACTTGGAGGTAGCACTAATTTTGATTTTTGCTGATACTCCATTCAATTTTGAATTTTTTGGTGTGCTTTTGATGATTATTGAATCATACGAGTGATGATAATTGTTATTGTGTGAAGCTTATAATTTCTACTTTATGATCTTTTGACTTTTGTCATTTTGTTTTAAAGATTAGTTGAGAGTTGACATTGTTAAAGTTTTGCTTTTTTCTGGTAATTATCCAAACTACTCTTGATTTGTGAGTTTTCCTTGGAAAAGGCTAGATTGTGTACATCTAGGACTTCTCAAACCCTGCCCATTGTGGAATACATGATGTATGTTGTTCTGTTTGTTGGGATTGAAGGGGAAATCACATACTCCCTCCATTTCAATGACTTTGGCTCATTTCATGTGGGCACTTTGCCAAGGCATAGGTTGAGATTTTAATATCTCTAAAGGTGCATACCTAAAAATTATAAATGTTGATATTAATAATCCTTGCATTGAGACAAATCAAACAAGATTGACTTGATTATGTTTAACTTGTAGATTAAGAATAAAATACAAATTATAAGTGAACTTTGAATAGTGTGAAAAAATCAAATGGGAGAAAGTCACTGAAATGGAGGTAGTATTATATAGTAATTATTTATGTTACAGACTCGGAATCTCATATTCTACATAAGTTAGGTATCCATCGAGCCTAGCATTAAAATAAAAAGTTTTCTTATATTGATCCAATACAAGTCTTGGTATCCTATTCATGTCCGAGAGTGTCAAAGGTACTTGAGGTGAATTCAAAAGTTAAGTGAAGTAGGTAATAATAGCCACTAAGTATATTGATGAGGCTAGAAATTGATATAGAGATGCTTTCATATTTGTCAAGGCTGGGAAGTATATTGAAGATTTAGATTTGTCGTATCATGTTATTGGTTTTTGATAGATGGAATCCGTGTGCCATGAGGAAAGCTTTGATCAATACTTCCTCCATTTTGATTTACTTGCTACCATTGCATGGGCACGAAGATTAAAAAGTTACTGTGCAATGATGAGCAATAGGTGGAAAGTTGCTTTTTTGAAATATTTTATTTTAATATTATTTGTTGAAAAATGAAAAAGAAAAATAGGAGTAATTAGATATAGAGTAGAATAAAAATAGGAGTATGTATCACTTTAAATGATTGGTTTTTTACTAAAAAAGGAAATGTAGCAAGTAATATGAAATTTCCCAAAATGGAAAATGTAGCAAGTATTATGGAACGGAGAAAGTATTATATAAAGGCTACCACCTACAAATTACACTGCATTATTTATAATGATTGCTGGGTTAGAGGAGTGTTTGAGGCGATATGTTGTGCAATTGTCACTGTTGGATCCATAACCGAATCTCTTGGGTCCATAACCGAATCTCCTATACATGGAGATGACCTCAATCATATCTTAAGCTATTGCCTAACTTGCGTCGATGAAGGTAGTGAAGTGATTTCAAGGTCGAAGGTGGGAATTGAAGGAGGAGCTTCCATGAAGCCAAAATAGGGGGCTAGACGAATAATGTACCACACGACAACTGTTCATTGGAGTCATTTGACCCACATGCCGTTTTTGACTCTTGAAAATTTATGTACATTTACTCTTTATAATAAAGAAATAAATAAAAGACTTTTACATTGAACCCACTTAACATATGAATAACATGAAAGAGTATCCGAAATTGAAACTTCTATGTTGCCATCGTCACATTTATCAATCAATTTGAATAAGTATAAATGTATAATTGACTGACTTTTTCTATGTCAACTCAGAAATGAGGCTTGTCAACTCAGAAATGAGGGTTATCTAGGATTGTGTGCAAGTGCGAACAGGTGGCATAGAGTCGTTGAACCTAGAGAGACTTGTATATGTTATCATGAGAGACTCCACTGTTGAATGTTGTAAGCTTTAGAGGTTGAGCTATAATGGTGAGAGATTTCTTTATTGTATTGTTGAATCATCAAAGAAATATAATGACTTTTGAGGGGAGGTACCTAAAGTACCATAAATATTGTTGTGTTCTTGCTTTATTTTTGCAGATCTTTATTTGCTTGTATGCTCGGTTTTTCTCCCTTCTTCTGCAACTTCTCCACCATTTTAGATTCCGAATCCTTCTATTTCATACTCTTTCAGTTCCCTGGGATGGTAGTGTGATTGCAGAGGCTTCAGTTTATAGTTTATTCAATAGTTGTCCTATAAACATTTGGCATGATTCATCTTTTGTTTTGGGGGTCTTTTTCTTTTAACCATTATGCTATTCCTAGAACCATTTCAAAACTTCTGTTAATTTAGCTTTCGTTCTTATGTTTGATACTGCAACCATGCAAGCTTGGAGAAAATCATATGCTGCCCTTTCGTATGATTTGTTTATTAATATGAATTGGAGACTTACTGTTAACGGAGAGGATATTTGTTTTAAGTGAAAAATTCTTGTGCTGATTGGTGGTGTGAGTGTTCTGTTTGGCAGAGTACTAGCAACCCTTGTAGAAAACAAAGAGCTTCCTGATCCATTCTATGGTTTGAAAAACAAAGAAATTATAGACATTGCTGATTCTGGAAGGGATTATTATACATTCTGTTTTTTCACAAAATTTGAGTGCAAGTTGGTAAGTGACAAAATACTTTATGTTTATCATAATACAAATACATTCTTTTTTTAATGTACATTTTGTAGTAGAAGTTGAAAGCTAAAGTTGACATAAAGACAACTTTTCTTTATATAAATTTTCAGGCTGTGAACCAACATGTGGACTTGAATTTTCGTGCCATTAACTACTCTGCAGAGGTCTACTTGAATGGTCACAAAAGAGTTCTTGGTAAGGGTATGTTCCGCAGACACTCTCTTGATGTCACCGACATATTATCCCCCGTTGGTCAAAACCTTCTAGCTGTAATTGTTCACCCTCCTGATCATCCCGGTAGAATTCCGCCTACTGGTGGTCAAGGTGGCGATCATGAGGTAAGCAACACTTTTCTTGAATTCTGTAATTTCTTTAATTATTTGAACATTGAACCATGTATCAGTTCGTATCAAACTATCATAGACTAAAGGCAGTTTAGATGCTGGGTAGTTGCTCCAGTCCCCCAAGGTGGAACTGTATTTGAATCGGTCCCAGGCGGTTCTGATTTCTCCCTCCCAGATGGAACCACTCAAGCAGTTTTTAGAGGCTAGGCGGACAGTTTCTGGGACGGTTCGGGGGGATTAACAGTCGATTCAGCCTTTTTTTTAAATTTTATTGAGCACTCGATTTCATTCTTCAGATTATTTAATTGTTTGTCTTATTTTGGTCTTCTTATAAAGATCTTTCTCTTATTTAGTGTTTATTCTTTCAACTTTTTTCACATACCGCTCGTTTTATATTGATTTTGAATTCCTTGTATTTGAAAATGTTCTCCACGCTCCTACATTTGACATGTGCTAAATAATATTTTATACCTTTATTGTGACCTTTACATTCTCTTTTAACCACGTTGCATCCTTGTACCATCCCTTTGTTCCCCTAAAACGGATTTAGTTGCACGAGCTGTGCAATTCATCTTTTTCCAAGTTGAATATGCATCTTCCTCGCATGTCCAATCAACTTCTTCCACGACATTATGCAAAAAGTTCTAAATTTGTTTTTTTCTTATCTTGAAATAATATTCTTGCAATCTCGCATGAATTTGATTGCATAAGTATATCAAGTACTAAGAGTTTGTGATGGTGACTAGACGTTCACCTAATAAATCATATCATTGTTCAAAATTCCAAGGGGGTGTTTGGCAAATCAGCTTATTGAGCAATTTTAGCTTATTTTGAAATAAATAGAGGGTCGGGTGGTCAAACCAGCTATTGGTAGTGTTTGGTGAATTAGCTGGTTGAAACAACTTATTGATACGAATAAGTTGTTTTTGAACAAGTTGCTTATAGCAGCGGGTTTAAAATCAGCTGGTCAAACCAACAATTAAAATTAGCTGGTAAAATCAGCCACAATAATCATCTACCAGCTACCAGCTATCAGGCATTTGCCAAACACTCTCAAAATAAGCCTCTCCTCATTTCTTGTTCCGTATCCAAACATCCAATCACATCGACACTCTTCAATAAAGGCTCTAGGCGCAACATAAATACTAGAGCTTTTTATAAGCAATGCACATGTTTTTGTTCAAAAGTGAACGTAAAAGAATATGAATTTTATATTATAATTGCATCTAAATCGTATGTTATCATTTCTCTAAGCCTTACTATTAAAGTGAAAAATGGCAGGCGAGGGTACCTAAACCCGTATGGCCGTATCTTAAACATTTTTTCTACTTGCTATCACATTAATTTCAAAGAGAAGGCAAACCTGTTCAAGAGAGTAAAAAAGGGAAAATCCATAAGAAAGAAGACATTTTAATCAATGATGAGGAATGTTGAAAGAAGAAACAAAGAAAAATTGAAGAAAAAAAGTAAAAGAAGTAGATAGAAAATTGATGAAAAGAATAATTAAAGAAGCTGTTGGAAGAAGAAAATAAGATGGGAGAGAAGTTTGATTTAGTTTTAGAACTTCAAGCAAATTTTCTCTTTTCGAAAAGTAAAGCAAACCCCTTATCATGTTCATTCTCTCTCTAAATCTTCAAAGAAGACACAAATTTTGTTTTTCAAGTCAAATTAATATATGGAAAATTATTGAATTTTTTTCCTAAAAGTGAAGAATTTGCAAGGTGCAAGGCGCAAAAACCACATAAACGCATGAAAGTGCACTCTTTCCATATCGTTGAACCCAATAAAGCTTACCTTGGAGGTGCGCTTTTTAAAACTAACCATCATTGTGACATCACTACAATTATAGAACTTTTATTGGGGTACTTTGTGTCACACCTTTCAACTTTTCCCAAAATTTTCTTGAGTGCTTTTCTTGCTCCCACTTCCTACTTGGGTGTATATGCACATATGACATTCAAATATATCTCTTAAATAAACAAAATTTATTTTCACAATACTTTCATTTATTCTTTACACCATTATCACATTATAGCTAACGACTTTGTCATCAAATGCTTTTAGGGATGTATATGAAGAGTAGTATTTGTTTTCTTGTGTAAAAAATTTAGAAGTAATGAAGGAAGAGAGTAAAAGGTGGTGGGACATAGGCCAAAAATATGATAATTAATAAATAGATGAAGATTGATAGAGGGTAGAAAGTTGTGGGACATAGGCCAAATATGGAAATGATGAAAAATGAAAGAGACATACCAAACTGGTAAATAAGGCAAAATGGGAGGGACAAAGGGAGTGCCAACTTAGTTTCTCTTATCTTGTTTTGAATACAACCATTTGCATATTACCTCTGTTTTGACCTCTCCTCTAGTCCACTTTGTTTTTTGCATGAAAAAATTTAATCTTGCGTTTTTAATGATATCTACCAACTTTAATCACTTCCAGTACCAACATTGCAAGATGCTAATCTAAGTTTTGATCAACTTCTTTTTCTTAGTCTCTTATCTCTAAAACCTAATAATCTTTGCCCATTTGACACCAAATTTTGGAGATTTTGGCAAGCTGCTTGCGGCGACGACCTAGCAACTTGTGTATACCTAACACTGCACGCAAGCTTGGGAGGAGGAGTGCAAATCCCTTGCTCGTTTGATTCCACATTTGGGCAAGCAACTCTTGCGTACTTATCATCACCCTCGGGAAGGGTACCGCACTGTTGATAGGGGTTACCTAGGCGTTAATTCAAATTCGGCTCATCACAAGATGTGACGATATGTTATACTAGTTTCCACTATTCTACTCTAATTCTCTAAGCATCTTCCTTTATCCGAGCTTTGGAATGAAATCATTGTTGGATATTAAAGCTCTAAGAGCGAAGTATGGGCTGTGTCACCTCTAGGCTTGAGTCCAAAAGGCTCAAAATGGATGCTTTTAAAAGAAGTTTTAATAAAAGCTCTAGATGCACGTTTCCCACAGACATTTCCCTGTGCTCAGGAACCTTTCGCTCCTCTAGTTGCGCCTCTGTAAGTCACAAGAAACTGCCTTTCCTTGTCCGTTCCGAGGCGAATTCCAGTGCCACAGGCTGTGTCTCTATTTTCTTCAAATTAAGCAAGGATTTGAGAAATTTTAATTTGATAATAGTTATTTTATTACCTGATTTTGATTGGACAATTAAATAAACTAGCAGGAATCTTTCATTCATTTCTGTGAAATGTAAGAATTCAAGAAGAAGGGAAGAGGGGGACTGGTACAACTAAAGAGTGTTATGTCTTAGCATCAACCATAAGAGATCTCATGATTGTTGAATTTGGTGTAATGCAAGTCTCATCAGTCATTATATGTGGTACTTGTAATTTTGATACGAGACCCAATAAATTAAAACACTGAATTTATGTAATGTTACAGCTTTGGTAATGTTGCTTTGGTCAAAGCTACTCATACTTGCGATAATGTTTTCTTTTTGACAGAAGTACAAGTCATATAAAACGTCTGACTATCGTTCTTTTTTCTATAGGGAAGTCATGACTCATGATTGTGATATTTTATGCTATTATATGAAAAGCTCTGAATCTGAATACATTTTTCTTTTGCCTGTTGTTTTCCTGTGTTTTGTCAACATGATAGATCGGAAAAGATGTTGCAGCTCAATATGTGGAGGGTTGGGATTGGATGACTCCTATCAGGTGACTGTCATATGAGACTATGAGAAGTAATAGTCTGAAATTTTTTTTGCTTCCCATATTTATTATATTTCATTTCCATTTGGTTCTTTTTTTTAAGAGGAGCTTTTAAAGAGCTGAGATGGATGAGGTGTTGCTAGGCTATATCTTTGGTTGTCACTTGTCAGCTATTGGCTTGATTTTCATGAACTTGTTTCTTAAGCATATAGTTTTGGAATCCATTAACTTCAATGTACGAGTGGATGCCTGGATGGGTCTGTGCATACTGCATTCCATGTGTTTAATATATTATTACCTTGTATGTGAATTTCATTACTCAAATGACCACTTGGCACATAAGTTTCATGCTGTTGGTATATGTTGAACAATTGCACATTTTCACATTTCAGGCATAATCAGTTGAGTGGGATATAGTTTAGTACTAGATCTCAATTTCTGATGCTTTGTGGGTGATAGATTCCTGATATGTTTTGCATAAGCAGAAATGATTGTGAATTAAAATAACAGCATATTTTTACAGACATCTTTTCTGTTCAAATTCACCAGGGACAGAAACACTGGCATTTGGGATGAGGTTTCACTCTCAGTGACTGGGGTAAGCATTCCGCTTAACATGCTTGGTCCTTTTTCTTTGCGTTGAATCAATCCTCGAATCATGTCGCTTCATCGTGCGACCAATTACCTTTTGTCACCTTGTCAAATGTTGACGATAATGAAAATCCAGGAATATAGGAACTGTCTCCTCTTTTGCAGTTATATTAGCATTGTCCTCAAATCATTTTTATGACATTTTCTTTGTTCAAGTATAGTAGCTGGAAACATTTTGCATCAATTATGGAGTCTGAAAATTAATACTCTGCTGCATTTTCTTACCACAAGCACTCTTGAATAGCACCATTAATCAATTAACCACTGCAAATTTGAGTCATTAAAAATGTCATCCAATAAATCTTTTTAACAAACCACTTATCAACGTATTTATGCTAACATCCAACTCCCCTCATCATACCCCATGAAATCTACCTGTCTACACTCTTCATCCATCTCTCTGTTAGAGTATATAACATATCTTAGCTTAAGATTTTAATTGAATTTGTTCCTTGACATGTTATTAGAAGTTAATATGTTATGAGTTCACAAGTTCGAATCTCATTTACCCCTCATTTCAAGTGGAATATTTAAGGCTAGATATATGAAGGCCTATATTGCATCTTTACTTCTAGCCCAAAGGACTCTCATGGGAGGGGGCATGTTAGAGTATATAGCATATCTTGAGGCTTTAACCTTTAGCTTTGGTTGCTGGACATGGTAAGCTAAAGATTGAAGCCCCAATTTATGTATACTCTAACACCCTCAACTCTTTCAATTCAAAAGAATTTTCAAATATTAGTATCTTAAACTTAATCGGAAGAACAATTCAATTAGTTGAAAAAATAAGTCCATGACCATTTGAAGTTTCATGTTTTTAAATCTTTTCATCACAAGTTTGCTCTACTACGAAGCATTAAATACATCCGCATTATATATGAAAGTTGAGCAGTGAGAATTCTGCCGAAGTAGTATGCAGTGGTTCTTTCTGTTGGTTAGGATTGGATTAAATATTGGTTAAAATTATTTATGAGAAAGATGGTTTGGGGAATGAAATTACGAACACAGGAGTGGATTTTTGTAAAGACATTTAGTAGTGGATGGTCTCATGGCCTTTAGCTTAAATTTGCATAGATGGTTTGGTCTATGCAAATTTGCATAATTTGCATCCGTCTTAAAATTATACATGAGATTGACCCTAATGTGGTTTGGTCTAGGTCTTCATTTTGGTTTTAGTCTAAAACAGCTTTACTACCTATCAATAAGAAATTTCTTTGACACTTAATCTTTTAGGGAAATGTAAAATATATTGGGTTTTATCATAATTATATTTTGGTATGTTCCTGTCATATTTAAATAGTTGAAACCCTGTTATTTGTCTTGTGATGAACATAATTATATTTTGTGCAACATCTAGTAAATGATTTTATGTGAAGTTGCTGATGATGTTTACTTCCAAGGGTGAATCGGATTCAACCTCTTTATTATCACTAACAAGTGTATAACAAGGGTAAGGTTGCATACCCCCAAACCCCACCCTAGGTGGAAGCATCTTAATGGCATTGGGGCAATGAAATAGTGTGCTGTTGTTGATGTACTAAATGACTCATGTTGATGTCTGTGTTCAGCCAGTCAAAATAACAGATCCACACTTGGTATCATCATTCTTTGATGACTATAAGAGAGCATACTTAAATGCTACAGTAGAACTGGAAAATAGGAGTGGCTGGGTTGCAGAATGCTCTCTTAATATTGAAGTGACTGCAGAAGTTGAGGATAATATCTGCCTGGTTGAGCATCTTCAGACTCAGAACCTGTCAATCCCTCCTGGGGCACATGTTCAATATTCATTTCCCGAGGTTTGTATTAATAGTTTCAAATTCGTTTGCTCTATCTGATTTCTGGGTAAATACCTATAGTTAAAATTTCTTACAGACTAATAACCAAAAAAGGGAAATAATTATTAAGTGTAGATGTTAGAAGTACAAATTCTCTTAATTCTTGTCAGTCAATCTACTTATAATTTATGGAAAACCTTTATAGCAGTAAAAGCAAAAAAATGCTGGTGAAGTTTTTTTTTTTTCTTTCTTTCTGGAATCACTTTTTTGTTCATACTTCTTCAAAGTTACATTGTATCCTCGATTACGGGACCCATGGCCATTTCTCGACATGGATTGTCAATTCGGATTGCCAGATGGTAGTGTACCAGATTGTTGAGGGATCCATGTCCCTCACTTGTTGTATTATTGGCAGCCTTTTGTTTGTAAAGCTTACATTTTGTATTCTCTCACAGCATGATGCATCCACCTGTTTATTTTTAATATAGGACGCATGAACACAGCATCTAGATCTTATAATTATTACTAAATAGGGATTGTGTATATGTTATTGACCTCATGCTCTTGTGTAAATGTTAAAATATTGAATTAGCTGTTGTATACTTGTTAAAAGTGAAAACCTGGTACAAGACGAAGAAAATGATTGATCATGCTCTATTTAATCTGTTCTCTTTATATAAAGCCTCGACTCTTTTTTGAAGTTAAAGGGACTAATCTTGTCATAGGCTTCCTATGATCTATGAAATTTAGCTGGATTGCAGGAAACATTTTGAATAAACTTTTGTTATCTTGATGGAATGAGATTTTAAATTTATTTTAGGAACTTATCTAAGTTTGAAAAACTTTAATGTGCAGCTTTTCTTCTATAAGCCAAATCTATGGTGGCCAAATGGTATGGGCAAGCAATCCTTGTATAATATCATTATCTCAGTGGATGTCAAAGGATTTGGAGAATCAGATATGTGGAACCATCTGTTTGGATTTCGCAAAATTGAAAGCTATATTGATAATGTTACTGGTGGAAGGTATGAAATAAAGTAAACTATTGTTCATTATCATTTAAAATGCAGGTTTTTTATAATCATTACCATCTACAGGTTGTTTAAGGTTAATGGACAGCCTGTTTTTATCCGTGGTGGTAATTGGATTTTGTCAGATGGTTTATTGCGTCTCTCCAAGAAGCGATATCAAACAGACATAAAATTCCATGCTGATATGAACTTAAATATGATACGCTGTTGGGGTGGGGGCTTGGCTGAGAGACCTGAATTTTACCATTATTGTGATGTGTATGGGCTGTTGGTAAGTTACGCTCTTTACGCTTCCTACTGTAGTTACTTTCTTCAGAGTATCAAGTCCATAGACCAAAATGAGGCTTTTTTAGTATTTTTCTTTTAATGCCTTTTCCTTTCGAGTGATGTTAATTAAATATTTATCCATTGGTATATAAGTGTATTATTTACTGTCATTTTAGAATATTTCTGTGATTTCTGTATGTCTGTTTGGTCATCTTTTGCGATTTTTAATTTTACATTATCTAGTGGTATCTAAAGTAAACTTACTCATAATAGACATGAGTCTTTTGGCTAACCTTCTCTGTACAATTTATACCTTTATTGTCTTCTTTAGAATGACAGAAGTATAGCTTTTGATGCAAATGTATAGCCTTTGTCGAAAGGAATGAGATAAAACTGCTCTGTTATGTAGGGATCATTTTTCTAGAGCTTTTTATCTTTCTGTTTAGCAGAAATTTATTCTCTTATATGTGCTTTAAAAGCATATTGTGACATCAGTTGAATAGAGTTATATTCACCGTCTCAGCCATTATTATTTGCTATTAAGCTGTTATGCACATTGAACTTTATGCAAATTTTATGGAAGAAACTTATGTGCATGTTTTTATTCACTACTAATCTACAAACATTTAGAACCTCTAATTTCTTGACATGAAAGATGTTTGATAAGGTTGACTGCAGTCACTGTCGGAAAAACAACATTTGAAATACTGGAGGTAGTGAAAAATTCTAATTGGCTAATGGATGCTGTGACAGTTGATGCTATACCTGTGAGATTCTCCTTTCACCAGTTATTATTTGTTGTTATCATAGTTGTGACATCACCACTTTTTGTTTTGCATATTCAGGATCCTGTCTCTCCCTAGGAATTTTCAGCCTTACATTTCATTGTAGAATTAAAGCTGATGTGGTGAAGTTTATTTTTGTGATTCCCATCAGTACTGAAAGTTGTGAGGGGCTAAGTTTGTGAAGTATTATTGAAGAAAGTTTTTTATACTTTGGATGACATAGTTTGAAAAAAACCAGGTTTCAAAAATGCCTTTTTCGCCTTCATGGAATCCTTTTCTATCTTCTAATACTCTCCCCTAACCTGATTTCCATGCTGTCAGGGGATTTATTCTATATCAATGCTAATTTTTATGGATACTAGGTTTTCCCTTTTCTGGAGTGGTGGTGAAATGAATTTATCTTTTCACCATTTTCCCTTTACAAGCCTTTTTCTTGTTAATTTGGGTTTGTTTAGATTCTAATTTCTGCCTTAGAACAACTGTAGTCTGTTTGGTGCAGCTAATGCATCTCAGATATGCTGAAAAAAGTTCTCTTTTTTAGCCCTCCAAGAGTCCTCTTCCTCCTACTTATAGCTTTTGTTTCTTGGAATGAATTTCTATCTTATATTCTCACAAAGTTTCTGATAGATATTGCTTGAGATCAGACAATTCTTGTTTATGCTAGTTGGTATAGTGTTTTCTTCGATAATGTGTGTATCGTAAGTAGACTTGATATGGTTTTAGAAAGGAGAAACCGATCCAACATTCTGAATCAATATCTGTGTGATGAGTAGCCATCTCTTTAGCCCGTCTGTTTGCAGTATGTTTAATGCTGCATTTTATGCACAGCTTTTGTTGTTAATCTTCTTCTGTAAACTTTTCTGCAGGTATGGCAGGAATTTTGGATTACCGGAGATGTTGATGGACGAGGAGTGCCTATATCCAATCCAAATGGTCCTCTAGACCATGATCTATTTATGCTATGTGCTCGAGACACAGTTAAGCTCCTCAGGAATCATGCTAGTCTTGCTCTCTGGGTTGGCGGAAATGAACAAGTGCCACCAGAGGACATTAATGCGGCTCTTAAACATGACCTCAGACTTCATCCATTATTTGAGAATGGCCATGGAAATGGCACTTTAATAAAAGGTTTAGCTGGGATGTTGGATACTGATCCTAGTCTATACCTGGATGGTACTCGAGTATATGTTCAAGGATCTATGTGGGATGGATTTGCTGATGGGAAAGGAAATTTTACTGATGGTCCTTACGAAATCCAGAACCCTGAGGACTTTTTCAAGGACAACTTTTACAATTATGGATTTAATCCAGAGGTTGGATCTGTTGGAATGCCAGTTGCAGCTACAATAAGGGCAACAATGCCAAAAGAAGGTTGGAAGATTCCAACATTTAAAATACTGGACAATGGTTATGTAGAAGAGGTGCCAAATCCAATCTGGGATTACCATAAATACATTCCCTATTCAAAACCAGGCTCTGTTCATGATCAGATCCTACAATATGGAACTCCAAAGGATTTGGATGATTTTTGCTTGAAGGTGATTTCTTTTCTGTTGGGATATATTATTTGAGTTCTAGCCATGGCCTTGTGTTTGCATTTGTAACTCATGCATTAACGACTTCTTTTGTTGTTTCAGTCTCAACTTGTTAACTATGTACAATATAGAGCTCTACTCGAGGGATGGACTTCTCATATGTGGAGAAAATTTACAGGCGTCTTAATATGGAAAACACAAAATCCATGGCCTGGTCTGAGGGGTCAATTTTATGATCACCTTCTTGACCAAACTGCTGGTTTTTATGGATGCCGTTCTGCTGCTGAACCCATCCATGTCCAGCTAAATCTTGCTACCTATTGTATAGAGGTATCTGTCTGGTTTGATTCCTTGCGTGGCGTCTTCTTATAGCAGCTACATGTCTTAAATTTATTCAAATTAAATATGTAGTTTGTTGCTTACAAATACTGTAGTTCATAGGTAAAGGATTGTAATTTGTTTTCCAGGTAGTTAATACTACATCACACAAGCTATCTGATGTAGCTATAGAAGCCTCAATATGGGATGTAGAAGGCACATGCCCATACTACAATGTCTATGAGAAGCTATCCTTGCCGCCGAAAAAGACTGTAACTATCACAGAGATGAAATATCCTGAATCCAAAAACCCAAAGCCAGTATACTTCCTTCTCCTTAAGCTATATCACATGTCAGATTATCGTATATTATCGAGGAACTTCTACTGGTTGCATGTATCGGGTGGTGATTACAAGTTGCTAGAACCGTATAGAACAAAGAAAATACCTCTCAAGATAACATCAAAAGTTATTAGTCAAGGTTACACGTATGAAGTACTGATGGAAGTAGAAAACACATCCAAAAAGCCAATTCTCGAGGGTCAGCTGCACAAGAACAACTTTTGCAGTGTAGTTGGCAAAGGTGGTTCTGATGACTCCTTGCATAAGTTCACAGAAGATAATGCTGAAAATAAACGTCAAGCTAAAATTCTCGAGAAGTTTAGCAAGCTTTTCTCTCGGGAAAGCAACAGTTTGAGGGTTGTCGAAATCAATGGAGCCGATGTAGGGGTTGCTTTCTTCTTGCATTTCTCAGTTCATATGTCGGAGGAAGAAAATAAGGAAGGGAAAGACACCAGAATTCTTCCTGTGCATTATTCGGACAACTACTTTTCTCTGGTACCAGGTGAGCGCATGTCAATAAAGATGAATTTCGAGGTTCCTCCAGGAAAATCTCCACGGATTAGACTTAGTGGCTGGAATTATGATGAGCTTACTGTTTTGTAATCCTCCATGGAGGTGTTGGTGTCAGAGTTAACCTTGTTCCCTGAGAGTTTGTTCATGTCACATGAGCAACCATGAATTATGTGTTTGTATCGTTGATTTATATAACTTTTATGTGGTGTATATCTTATGATATAGTTTTTTTACATTGCGTTAAAACATTAAACGGCATAATACTTTATCCATTCCTTGGTTGGAAATTAAGATACTTGTGAAATTGTCCAAATATAAGTATGAGACACTTATAATGATGGATTCAAAAGAATAAGACGATAGTTCAAAAAAATTAGACAAGTTCTCAAAATGAGATGGTCTTACGGTGATGTCATCTCTATTGGATTGACCTAATGTATATTTAACTTAGAGTGATTACTCATACAATTGATCACTTTTTATAGTTTGTTATTATAACCTTAGAATAATCACTTACAATTTCAAAGTGATTAGTTAGAGAAATCGAAAAGATATAATACAAATTTAAAACCAAATATGAGCACTTATTTCAATTGGATTTCAAACTAGGTTTCTCATAAGGGTGATTGCAATGTCTATTTTTCGAAAATAATTATTAGCTCTAGTTAAAATGACATTAATTATAGTTTTATTTTGCGTGTTGGAAAAATTGGTCTGTTGGAAAATAGTAAAAGTTTTTTTTACCCATTGTGATGATCTTTTTTAAATAATAAGTAATTTATAAGTTAATTTTTAAAGAATTAAGTATAATTAATATTTAAAAAATAAATAAATGTTTAAAGTAAATTAAAATAAAAATTTTAAAATAAAAACTATATATATAAAAAAGAAAAGTCAAGAGTCACCTATATTAAATCAAAAGGAAAATTCAAGTCAAACAAGTCATCTTTAATCAAAGTCATCGAAATCTAGTTACTTAGCTAGAATGTTTGTCTTTTTGAATTAATTGTGGTTATAACTCGTTAGGGAAAAAAATTTCCTATTATAATTTCTTAAAGTGTAAAAGTTTTTTTAATTAGGGATGATTTCCATGTAAAATTATTCAGATTTTGCACCACATTCATTCCAGTTGGAGCGTGTATGAGTATGAATTTGGTGGATATTAAGAGGATATGTTCATGAAAAATCCTAAGCCATGAGAGTTAATAGGTGGTGGATATGAGATCTACCCGCCTCGCCCCATATCTACAAGGTATTACTTTATACTGATTTTGTATATTTATCAAAAACTATTGACAAAAAATCAAGAATATCAATTCTTTCTATTTAATTGCAGTTTTAAATAAAATTAGGTAGACAATCAAATTTGTAAAGTATTGTAAATTTATGGAGCTTATAGCGGGACTTGAAATGAATATAGGACGAGTATAAGGTAAATATACCCAGGTGGTTGATAAGGATGAGTTTAAATGCATATTTTAAGCGGACACTCGATAGTCATAAATAGGAAAATTTTACCTGCCATGAGTTATATGTAGAGAAGGACATAGTGCATCCGCCCGCCTTGTTTACCATATCAATTTTTTAACTAACTACTCAAAATACAATTTTGAAATTCCCAAATACTTGTTAGTACTATTATTAACAAACTGTTCTAAGGCCAGAATTGCAACGAGTTCAGGCAAGTTTAGTTTTAGTTACATGGATGAAACCCAGATGGATTTCTCACAAACTAATCTCACTCATTCATCCTCATTTCTTTCTCTCATCTTTCATCAGAACTTTCTGTATCTCTCCATTTCTCACTCCAAATGAATTTAGTCATATACAAATAAGCCGTCTCCTATCAAGATGCGGAAAAGAAGGAAATCTTCATTTGGGTTCATCCCTTCACTCATCAATCGTAAAAAGGTACTACCTTTATCATCATAAATTTTACAATGATCCCAGAACTGTGATTGTTGTTTGGAATTCTCTGCTTTCCATGTATGCTAAATGCCGAGCGCTGGAGGATGCCCTTAAGGTGTTCTATGAAATGCCCATGAGAGATACTATTTCATGGAATTCATTAATTTTTGGGTTTTTGAGTTATAGGCAGTTTGAAATCGGATTCAAGTTTTTCAGGGAGATGATTGAATTGGGTGTTAATTATCTTGATCAATCTACTTTCACTACTGTTTTATCAGCTTGTGATGATTTGAGTTTTCTAAAGTTGACAAATATGATTCATGGGTTGGTAATTCAGAGTGGCTATAGAAGTGAAACTACAATTGGAAATGCTTTGATAACCTCTTATTTTAAATGTGGGTGTGTTGAATCTGGAAAGCATGTTTTTCTTGAAATGGGGGAAAAGAATGTTGTTACTTGGACTGCTGTGATCTCTGGTCTTGTGAAAACTGGACTATGTGAGGAGAGTTTGAATGTATTTAGTACAATGCGTAGCGAATTCGTGGATCCTAATTCTTTGACATATTCAAGCTTGTTATCAGCTTGTGCTAGTTTACAGATTCTCAAAGAAGGGAAACAAGTCCATGGATTGGTGTTGAAACAAGGACTTGATTTGGATTTTTGTATTGAGAGTGCACTAATGGACATGTACTCTAAATGTGGAAGCATGGATGATGCCTTGCATATTTTTAACTCTGCAGACAAGTTTGATGATGTTTTCATGACTATTGTGCTTGTGGGTTTTGCTCAAAATGGGCTTGAAGAAGAGGCTATTCAAATCTTTACAAAAATGATGAAACAAGGAATTGATATTGATCCAAATATGGTGTCTGCTATTCTTGGTGTTTTTGGTACTGATACTTCTTTGGGTCTTGGCCAGCAAATCCACTCATTGATCATCAAAAAAAGATTTAACACCAACCTTTTTGTCAGCAATGGGCTGATTAACATGTATTCTAAATGCGGGAATTTGGAGGAGTCGATGAAAGCTTTTAGTCGCATTGCTCAGAGGAACTCGGTGTCTTGGAATTCTTTAATAGCAGCCTTTGCTCGACATGGCGATGGACTGAAAGCCATTCAATTATATGAAGAAATGTTATCAGAAGGACTAGAGCCTACCGATGTTACATTCATTTCATTGCTCCATGCTTGCAGCCATGTTGGCTTAGTTGATAAAGGCATGGAGTTTTTTGAATCCATGACCAAATGTCATCACATCAATCCAAGAATGGAACATTATGCTTGTGTGGTTGATCTGTTAGGAAGAGCAGGGCGGCTCAGTGACGCTAAAAAATTTATAGATGACTTGCCGGATAGACCAGGAATACTTGTATGGCAAGCCCTGCTTGGTGCCTGTTCTATTCATGGAGATTCCGAAATGGGAAAATACGCTGCTGAGCAGTGGTTTTCGTTAGAACCTGAAAACCCTGCTCCTTATGTTCAGTTGGCGAATATATATTCATGTGAAGGACAATGGAAAGACAGAGCCAGGACTATAAAGAAAATGAAAGAGGTGGGTTTATCGAAGGAACCTGGTATAAGTTGGATTGAGATTGAGAGAAAGGTTCATAGCTTTGTTGTGTGTGATCAGATGCATCCACAAGCCGAGACCATTTACTCGGTCCTTGCGGAGTTGTTTTTGCAACTGGTAGATGAAGGGTACAAGCCGGATAGGAGGTTTATTCTGCATTACACGGGCCAGAATGACGAGGGGGGTCACCATGAAGCAACTGGTTGCTAGTAATTGAGCTTAGACATAATCTTGATGCTAGAATAGACCTTCCTGTACTTTGGTATTGCCCAATCTTTACGTAATTCGTTTTTCAATTCGCGATTCGCTCAAAATGACCAAAGATAAAGTCTAAAACCTATCATAATTCGTCTTTTCTGATACGCGAGGAAATTAGTGAATCATGTGACATTGGTATTGCCTTTTGTGCTCAGACCACCCCCTCGAGAATAAACAAATAAAGGAAAACTGGAATCGAAAAAAAATGAAGTTTGTGTACAAGAAATTGATGTGAGCCTATATATGCTATGAATTCTTTAGTCACCATCTGTTGTAGAATTTGCAAAGTTTGTACACAAGAATATGTTTTTGGCTCAATTGGCAGGAATCTAATGTTGCCTCATGGTTCATTTAAAAGGTGTTTAAAACAGACACAATAACCTTTTTATCGAGCCCGATTTGACCGGACTTAATAATATAGTTTTCAATTATGTAGAAATTAATGTGGGCATAAGACCTGATTCAAACCGAACCGAAACATTGGACCAGAAATCGACCCGATGACCCCAATGAACACTTTTATATGTTTATGAAAAAATGGACTTGCTCGAGTAGGTAAATGGTGCATTTCTTTTAAACAGTGTAAATATCATTTTTTCTTCTATTTGGATCATAATAACCTCAAAAAACCTTTACAATACGGTTGCAGTTTAGTGATCAGAAACAGGCATCCCATTTTCAATTGTTTGTTGAGGCTTATACAATAACGAAAGGTATGCTACGATTCAGTAAACATACATCAAAGTTCTCTGACATTTGGGCACACTGTCTGGATGGTATTTTGCTGATCCAGTGAAATGAAGTACATGCTTTCTCATTATTTTGATATAACTCTCATGAACCTATTTATAGATGAGAATATGCCTGCAGCTTGAGCAAACAAAGAGGGTCCCTCTTCTACCTTTTCTTGTACATCTCCGAAAATATACTGCATTAAATACAACCAAATATTCATGTAACAATAAGAAAGAACTCAAATTAATAAAACAAAGGCATTTACATTTGTGCACGGGCTGCCCTTTGATTGTAAGTTTAAACTATCATAGTGAAAGGCGAAAACTGACCTCTAGTTCTTCAGCATCAGGGCGGCTAATCAGTTCTTTAGCGAGCAAATACCTGCCCGGCCTTTCCTTATCATCATAAAATACTTTCCATAATCTGTGTAGCAAAAATCCGAGTCACTAATTGTAATGAATCAAGTATATAAGTTATAACAACAGTATACTATAGTCTGTACTTACCCAGGATAACACCTGAACACTGCACCAGCAGCCATAGGTCTCATTGAATAAACCACGGAAAATGTTCTGCAACGTGTACGAGACATTTCAAGGTAGTCAAAAATAAGATCACACCAGCGAGACTTAGAACACTAACAAATTAGGAGATTCAGCAACTGTCCATGACTATGATTTTAAGTAAGCAATATGTAGGAATCTTGATGCTAATCAATGGGGATAGATGAACTAGAAATTCTAGGTTGAAAAAGAGGAAAGGGAACCTACCTCAGGAAGTAGCGTCTTAACTTCCGGACATTCATTCCAACGCCTACATCTTCACTAACAAGACGGGGATTCCACATGATAAGAGGCCTTGGCTAAGATATGAGAAATTTCATAAGATGTAAGCAGCTATGAACGGAAACCCATTTAAGGAAGTGTTATAATCCTGAAAACCCGAAATAACATTCACATTTTTTTCTTTGAAAAAAACCTTTCAGCATTTCATTTCATTTTACATCTTATCCTTGCATCTATGGTTCAAATTTAAGGGTTTTATCCACTTAACAAAATGGCTCATTGCCTGTACTTGCATATCAGACAGGAAAAACGTTTGTACTTAATTTGGCGTATGTACTAAGATATCTCTTCTCTAGTGAAATAATCAAATAACAAGTATTCTAACTGTTATCGTAAAACAAAATAACATTTGGATAATCAGACTTCAGCAGGGCAAGCCGAGTAAAATATGATTTTGAAGTGAAGGTAG
Organism: Amaranthus palmeri; assembly: GCA_019776075.1. Lineage (NCBI taxonomy): Eukaryota > Viridiplantae > Streptophyta > Magnoliopsida > Caryophyllales > Amaranthaceae > Amaranthus > Amaranthus palmeri. The sequence continues at coordinate 309,476 of JAAKBH010000037.1, read as the reverse complement.
ATACCGGATCATCTGAGAGAAGAGAAGCAATTTTCTCAACATACTCCAACATCTGATAATCAGGAACCACCATGACAACGATCTCGTCTTCATCTTCAACAGGTTTCCTGTCACTTAAGCTTCAAGGAAATGCAATTATGAAAATTTAGCATTTACTGTTAAGATATCTTAATGTGTGAACAGAATTCAGGAAAGAACTTGAACAAGTTCATTCGATATTAAGGTTGTACATGTTCACCTTGAAAATCCGAACTCAGCATCTTTCCATTTATATTTCAAAAGTGCAGCAGCTCCCGTATCTGGAAAGATTGCTTTTACTTTCTGTCACCCAAAATAGAAGTATAAGCCCGAGTTATGCAAAAGAGGTGAAGGGCTACAATAATAACAAACTTCATTGCTTATACATTTAGTTGACCAGGTAAGTTTAATCACATTCAATTGATGCTTTTTTTTTTTATCACTCTCACCAGAAGATCGAAAAGCTACGATTCCATCTCATAGAACAACATACCAAAAGTTACTATAGATTGAGGCTTTTGACTGACCTGACATCCGGTTTCTTCAATAAGTGTATCCAAGAATACCCTTGATAGTTCCCATAGCTCAGCTTGTGCACCTTCATCATCCAAAAATTGCAGCTGTGGTATTAGAAGCTCAACCTGTCACGGTTAGTAATGAAGGTATGAATTGACAATTAAGAAAAACCAGTTATGCAACTTAAAGCAATACTGGCCATTTCTTCATTGCAGATTTGCGCTTGAGCCTATAATTTACCTACTACTGATACATGTATGTTCCGTTATTTCCAGAACAGAATCGGTGCCAATTATTCTATTCCAGGCTACTCAATTCCTACATTGAAATTTGTTCTGTTTTTTCCGAAACAGGCATTTCCATTGTGGGCAAAGAATTGCTTAACTACACCCGAACAAATTTTGTTTGGTACTCAATCATAAAAGTGATAATGGAAATGAATTTTATTAATATTTTCACGAAATATGTTTTGCCATTTTCATAATAATTAAGTGACATGTGGGTTTCTTTATAAATGCCTATTACAACCTATTACCTCTCTTCCAAGAGGCAATTGATGAATTTTCAAATTTTATGAAGAAAGAAATTATAAAATTAGGACAAACATGATCATTAACCTTGTCAAGTAATTATTCTAACTAAATTGTATTAAGTTTTTAATACTATTCAGAATATTTGATATCAATAACTAATCGAGCTATAAGTAGTTGCGTTAAATTTGAGTGCATATACAATAGAGAATCAATCCTAACTCGATACGAATTGTGGGAAGTTGACAAACATTTTGTTTAGTGAAACACCTACAATGGCTCTTGAACCTCCAGCATCTACAAACGAAGCGCTAGCTTGACTTGATTGTCGAACCGCACCCACCAAGTCAGAAGGCAAGCAACTGTCATATAATTAGAAAGCTCAAGTCAAGTGATATTTCTGACATTACTTTTCATTGTATGCTTTAACTTTCAGTCAAGAGACTTAGATAACTAATGTGAATGAAGAGATTCAAGTCTCACAATCAATCTTGAATGGCTAAGATCAGTAGTAAAGCCCTTGATTGGTAATACCACAAAATCAGAAATTATGAATTCAAGTGCAAGAAATGTAAAAGTCAAAGCAATGAATCTACACCAATTATTACCGAAGTTCACACAATGTTAGCTACGTTCTCCCTAAGCCTAGATGTGTTTCTTAATTGATGAAAAACAAAGTTCTTGGAGAACGTCAATGGAGGTTTTTAGAGTTGGAGAATACAACTAAGTGTTTAAGGCAAGATGGTTAGAATTACAATTGAAAGAGAATACGATCTTTTGGGAGTAGCTTTGATTGGGTCTTAGTGCATTGGGGAGTATATATTGCTCATACCCCAATACGTGTTCATTAGATTTAAGGAACGAAAAACCGAGCAAGGAGAAAAAGCCCCAGCACGCTCATGCGAGTGGGCTTTCAGGAGCCCACTCGACTAAAACCTCAGCCTCGAATCCAAAGTTCCAGTAATTAAAAGCCTACTCGTCCTTGAGACTGTTAGAGTATATAACATATCTTGGGCCTCAACCATCAGCTTTTGGTTGAGTTGGTTCCTTAACATGGTATCAGAAGCCAGTGTGACAAGAGGTCACAGGTTCGAATCTCAACCACCTCTCATTTAAAAGTGGAATATTTAGCACCAGGTATGAGGAGGATCTGTATTGCATCCACACTTCTAGCCCAAAGGGCTCTCGTGTGAGGGGGCATGTTAGAATATATTCAGCTTAAGCTTTTGGTTGAGTTGGTTCCTTAACAGGGACAAGCACAAGGAAAGCCGACTCAACTTATTCCTCGGTCTTAAAACTCCAACATTTCCCCTATGTTCAATTGATCCTTTTGCTACACAAACCAAACCTCAAACATAGCCTATCAATACCGGACACTAAACTACACATGAATCCGATTCAAGGCATATACAACAATTATTCTCAACCAAAAGCTTAAGCTGATGGTTGAGGCCCCAGGATATGTTATATACTCTAACACACCCCCTCACACGAGAGCCCTTTGGGCTAGAAGTGTGGATGCAGCACATGCCCTCCTCATACATGGCGCTAATGTTCCACTGTAAATGAGGGGTGGTTGAAATTCGAACCTGTAACCTCTTGTCACTCTGGCTTCTAATACCATGTCAAGGAACCAACTCAACCAAAAGCTTAAGCTGATGGTTGAGGCCCCAGGATATGTTATATACTCTAACAACAATAACAATGATTCAACTGAAACACCCATTAAACCCAAAATTAAAGATATATAAAAATGAAAACGTCATAATTAAAAGTGTACCAAAATCAAACGATAAAAAGAAGACGTTGCAAGCTCTATTCTAATCTACGACATATGCCTTTAATTTCTCATTCACAATAAACCCAATTTCCTCGCCATGAATTTATACAAAATCAACAAACAACATAAACCTAAACATAAAAGAAGAATCTTAATCTTACTCATCATCTTCTTCTTTCACTTGAGGAAAATCCTGTTCATCTTCTTGCTGTAATTGGACTGGACTATCTTCACTACCCTCAAATTTCTCAAACTTGGCATGAGTTCTAGTTAGAGAGAGGGAATGATTTCTGGGAAACTGCGTTCTTCTTCTGAATCCATGAAGGGTAGAAAGAGAAATAGGTGATTGAAAACGAATGGTGGAGGTTGAATTAGTAGTATTAGAGCTAGAACAGCAGCAAAAATGGTAGCTTAACAAGCTCGGTTGTGAAGAAGTGGCCATCACTTGTCCAACATTCTGATTTCTGCTTGTCCAGAACGATTTTATCACAACAATTTTAAAAAAACAATAATAAAACAAGAATGCTCATATTGAATTTAGGACATACTCTCCCAAATCCCAATTGACAACTAATCATTACATAAACATGTGCTCTTTTGATAGACCGACGACTTTCAAAAGTTCAGTCCAAATTTATATTTAGACTTCTAAGTTCTAACAATTAGAGGTGTTCATTTGGGTTATCGGGTTGATTTCGAGTCAAGTGTTTCGAGTTGGTTCAAAATCGGGTTTTGTGTTCACATTGGTTTTTACATAATTGTAGATCCATTTTTAAGTCGGGTGAAATCGGGTTCGGTTATATATTCGGGTGTGTATCGGGTCATCAGGTCAGTTTTGAACACCTCTACTAACAATATATATTTAGAATTGGACTGGGCTTTTAAGAGCCGTCTTTACAAAAGCGGTCTCAAGTAAGAATGTCTTTATTATAAAATACTACTTCCTCAGTTTTCAAATGTTCTTCGCGTTTAGAATATTCTATTTGGAAGAGAAAATTTTAATTAAGATTTTTAAGACATATATAGATGATAAAATATAACTATGTGAGATCTCGTTAGATTCGTCTTAATGTATAATTTTTTATTATATATTTTATGTAATTTTTTATGATGCGTATTTAGAAATATGAAGGCTCAAAACTTACATTGAAAACTGTGCAAAAAGTAAATGGGAAAAACATTTGAAAACGAGGGGAGTATAAAATTATGAGAAAATTTCGAGTGTCATCTTTTAAGGAGGCGGGACAAATGCAATTTATTTACGGTAGATGATAGTTAACTATACATAACAATATTTACCTAATTTTGATTTTGATTATTTTTAAAATTAGAGCAAAATTAGGTATAATATGAAGTATAAATTATTATAACTAACTTAAAATTTGACATATTTAATTGAATGAAAAAGTTATGTTCAATAAATAATTTATAAAACAATATTTAATTTTTCCTCTAAAAAAGTTATGTGTTAATATATATCCTTGCATTATTCTTTGAAGTCATATTTTTATATATTTCATACTCATTAATTCGTGCATTGTTTGAGTTTTTATGCTAGTGTCCTATATTGGTCTAACAGTTATTAAAAAAAAAAGGAATCATTCTAAATAATAGATGACATGTGATTTTAAGAGTAAACCGTAAATTGATAAAAGAAAAAGAGTACTTTTTTGAAATAATGTGAAAATTTTAGGGTCACTTAAATGCTTTCCTCACGGTGTTATTTCGTCCAAAATGGTGCTTGGATTGAACTTCGCCAATACCTTATAGAGATATATACAATGATTTGCATTACAATAAAAGCAATATATAAAGTAGCTAACAATGAGAATGAACATGTGTATTTTCATGAGAAGTTATTTCAGAATTATGAAAGTAAAATTTGCAAAATTTCAATATTATAAACATGTAGAGAAGAAATGAGAAATTCAGAAAATAGGAATATGCTAAAATTGTGTCTAGAAAATTAATGACACCTAGGTCTCTATGTTAAGACTTAAAACAATGCATAAAATTCCTTCATTACATCTTTTCAAAGTAACACATCCCTTGTTACATGAAGAGGTATTCATAATAGACTCGAGGATCTAATATTCACTCATCCTCTTTGCAACCAAACTGATTTTATTCCAGTTACACAATTATGTAAAAATCAATACAGACGCTACACCCGAATTAAATCATGATAACTAATATATAATTATAACCTCAAGCACTCTTCCATATTAACATTTCTTTCTCAAATGCTCTGTTAGATTCTTGAAATAGCCCTGCTAAACCAAGATGAGCCATGAGTAGCCATGCTATTGTAATAAGTTCCCCACCTTCATTTACCCTTGCAATATGGTATTTAGGCTGTGACCGACTAGCACCATAACAAAGTATGTCCAACCAAATGTTACTTATTATTTCCCACTGATTCTCTTTAAAACTCTTCAATTTTTCTGCAAGTTTACAGGCATTATAGAACACAACTTTCTTTTCATATTCTTCTTTTAGTTTATACTCTTCCCTATCGACTTTCGACATCAAATGATTGCAAAATTGCTCAAGCTCCCTTCCCGGTTGATATACACCTTCCTCTGATTGAAACCTCTTCATCAATTTTCTTCCGCACTTGATTGTTTGCTCGAATTGGATATCTGAAAACCCCGCCACTGACGACACCATTGGTTGCTGCCTAAGTATAATGTATAGCATATAATCTGACAGCTGCTTACCGAACTTATAGTACATAGCTTCCCCAGTACCATTCGTATCCTTAATAGTATCATAGCGATCATCAATCCGATAACATAAATCAGTAGCAAGGTGCATAGTAAGTAAACTTTCGTCGTATGTGAGGTCTGTTATCCATGGCCTTAAGTCATCAGGAACGAGTGTAAACTCGGTTTGGAAAATTTGAGTGCCACTAGCTGAATCAATTTCTTTAGTTGTGCTTTCAATACCGACTTCTTTAGCCTTCGAAATTATCTTGTTAGTGATAAACTCGACAAGTTTCCCATCATCGATTGGGAGTGCTTGCACGTAAAACCATCCGATCAAAACATCTTTGACACGCTCTATGAATACGTATTCGAAATAAAAAGGCAGATGATCACCTTGACAGCATGCCAGCAAGTTGTACTGTAAAATTGATTTTGACCATCTGCGAGAAGAGCTTACAACCCGTAAACATAAGAACTCGAGCAACTTTTTACAATGAGTTTCTAAGAAATCGCTTTGGTAGCATGTTTTGATGATGAACCAAGTGGATGCTACTAACTTAACAGATGCGTACAAGTCTAACGCTATGGCTCCAACAAGCAGCACAAATGTTATGACAACATCTATCTTGTGGTATTTACTCATGTCTTTCAAAGAAAACAGAACAAGAGATATCACAACGGAGAGGAAGCTAACAACACGAGCGAGCACAAAACCTATTTTACTCATCATCAACAAAGGTTTCTTCGTATAGAACGCGTCATATATGAGATTGAGTTGAAACTCTACGATCTCAACTACTTGGGCTAGTTTAATACGTAGGAAATAGTCACGACTATATTCAAGTGCATGTAAGTTCACTGCATTATCCTCTCATACCCATAAGGAGAGGGCGGTCACAAGAGTCTTTCGGCTCTAGAGGGGTCTTCAAGGATGGAACCTGCAAATATCAGAAAATCTGCATCTTACACTCACGTTAGCAAAGCATAGGGGTCATTTAAAATTTATAAACGAAATAGGTAAAAGAGACAGTAAAGAGCGTTGACGAAAGACACAGAATAGTAACAAACAAGTCTAGTAATCTAAAACGTGAATAAGGCGCCGCCATTTGGCTCTATCCCTGGTCAGGTCCTTAGAGAGGTGTAGTTCGAGCAGGTCGCTGTTAATCTGCACTATGATGCGTTAGCAAAGCATGGGGGTCATTTAATCAACTTTTTCCCAATTTTTTTTTTTTTACAAATTCTTGTGAAAGACGGTCTTTTCAAGGGTCATCTCTAATTTCGTCAGTCTATTATTATTTTTTAGTTTAATTAAGCTTTAATAGACTAGACTGAAAAACGTCTTTCAAAAAAGAAGATCTCTCACGAGACGAGGTTGTTTTTTTTTTCTTTAGAGGGATGTTTAATTTTTAGTGTGCAGCTAAATGGATATAGTGATTAGAGACACAAAAACTGAAAGCTATAAATAATGGTGTTTGTGTTTCTGTATTAGTTAAAAGTCAACCATCTAACACGGTAATTCCTGTACTAATTAAACATGTGCTACATAATTAGTTTTCTAGTCATGGATCATGGTCAATCGTCAGTCTTGACTCATGAAAATCATAAATAAATAAGTTAGGTAAGAAATTAAGGTTATTGATTATAGGTACTTTGTTTGTTTCTTTTATTTATTCTTTTTGTCATTTTTGAAATGTATTTATTAATTTATTAATTGATTAGTTTATTAATTTATTTTTAAAAATGAATTTATTACTTTGTTAATCTCATCGATGCCAAATTAAAGTGACAAATAAGTTTTTTAACACACTCAAGCACGCACACACGAAATCAAAGTTAAATTAACATTTCCTCCATTTCACAATACTTGCTACATTTTTTATTATTGACAATTTTATATTACTTGCTACATTTCTACTCTTAATAACAAAACTCTTAATAAATATCTACTTTATCCTTATTTTTATACACTCTAATACTCTATGGCTCGCTAACTTTTTTTCCTCTTCAATTAAGAAAAAGTAATAAAGGATATAATTGTAGTTAATACGTTGTACCTATATATTTTTTTAATTTAAGTGCCCATGTAAATATAGCACAAAGATAGAACATGGGGATTAAATTATTTATTTTTTGGAAGATAACATGGGGATACCGGATACTTGATAACCAAAAAAACATTTATCAAAGTAAATTAAATTTGTAACGAAAAAGTCAATGATTTGATATGCACAATCTTTGTTGTTTTAAATATCATATTTATGTTTAATCTTCAAAAATATCATATTTATGTTTAGATTTTAACATTGTCGTTTTCTGACCTTTCGATTTATTTATCGCATATTTTAATGTCTAGAAGATTGCTCATTTACTCCCTGTTTTGCAGCCAAGGCATGCCACGTTTCAGATCTGGATCTCAACATCATGATTTCGTGCATAATATAATTGGTAGAACTACATCACATTCACACCCTACATTTTTTTTTATCCGTCTCGTTGATTATACTCATGCCATGTTCATACTTCCTCGTTTTTACGATATCTATTATTATATACTAAATGACTTATTTAGCAGGATATGTGTTACTTTCACGTTTATTGTTTTCCCTTCAAAATGACAAATAAATTTGTTTAGAAAATTTCTTTATTTGGCTAAATTGGGTAATTAGAATTATTCTTTAATCTTTATGTTATAAAATATATGTTTCATATTACAGGTTGTTTATATTTCATTCTATACTATAAAAAATGGACAATATATGCTGAATAGAAATAAAAATGGCAAAAAAAAATTGTCATCTATATTATATATGCAAAACTAAACATAGAAGTAATATTCAAAATATTAAATTGTGGTTATTATAATACTTGATATTACATGCATAAGAAAATACAAAGTGATATGTTTAATTTTTTCTTACACGTCAGATATTAATTATTTTCTCTATATTTATTATAGTTAACAAATAACAAATTAATACATGTAAACAAATTATTTTGTTTATATTTAAAAAATTATTTAATTACTTTAAATTTTTCGTGCTTAGCTTGACACGGGATTCAAGCTAGTTTGCTACTAATTGTGACATTTTCCCATAACATATCACATTCAGTAGCAAGTATTATGAAACGGAGGAAGTACTACATTATTCACTCATGTTATTTAATAGAGTATTTAAGAGACTCTCATTTGTCATTTTAATGATTGATTTCTTGTTCTCATAAAAAAATCTTTCTATTATATCATAAATTTGGACAAAAATAATTTTTTTCATCCTCAGTTTTAATATTTTAACTATATTTATCGTAAATTGTAAAAAGTTAATGTTATGAAAGTATGCGATTTAACGGTTCACATTAGCTAATTTCGTCCATTTGATGGTGCCCTAGGGGCCGGGACTCTAAACCCTAGATCTGCCAGTGCCTTTAGAGCTACTTATAAGCATTAATTAAAGTTCATAATATATTCTTTTATTATATTCCTAGAAGAAATTGAACGTTAAAAAATATAAAATTTAATAAATATTACAATTAATAACCTTTTGTTGATAGATTAACAATAAATACCATGAAATCTATTTTTGTGCTTGGTTATATTTTCTAATTTTCAAAATATCTATCTAAAAAAATATTTGTCTTTATATCATTAATTATATAAATTGATTTCTTTAAACCTTTATTAATTGTTACATTTCATTTTAATTCCTTTATATCACCGTATCAGTAATTTTAATCAAAATTAAATTTTTAATTAATTATAAAAAATATATTAAAAACAAAAAATAAAGACCTACACCATTTTTTTGTAACATATGCTTTCCTCACAATGTTATTTCGCCCACAATGATACCTGTGTTGAACTTACCAATACGTTATAGAGATACAACGATTTGCATTACAAATTGTAATTTACAATAAAAGCAATATATAAAGTAGATGAACATGTGTATTTTCATGAGAAGTTATTTAGAATTATGAAAGTAGAATTCGTAAAATTTCAATATTATAAAGACGTAAAGAAGAAATGAGAAATTTAGAAAACACGAATATGCTAAAAATGTGTCTAGAAAATTAATGAGACCTAGGTCTCTATCTTAAGACTTAAAACAATGCTATGAAGCAATAACATTCATTCATTACATCTTTCAAAGTAACACATCCCTTATTACATGAAAACGTGTTCAAAATAGACCCGATAATCCATTATTCACCCAACTTTGTAACCGAATCTGATTTTACCCACTCAAACAATTACATAAAAATCAATACAGACGCTACACCCGAATTAAATCATGATAATAATATAATCATAACCTCAAGCGTTCTTCCATATTAACATTTCTTTCTCAAATGCTCTGTTAGATTCTTGAAATAGCCCTGCTAAACCAAGATGAGCCATGAGTAGCCATGCTATTGTAATAAGTTCCCCACCTTCATTTACCCTTGCAATATGATATTTAGGCTGTGACCGACTAGCACCATAACAAAGTATGTCCACCCAAATGTTACTTATTATTTCCCACTGATTCTCTTTAAAACTCCTCAATTTTTCCGCAAGTTTACAGGCATTATAGAACACAGCTTTCTTTTCATATTCTTCTTTTAGTTTATACTCTTCCCTATCGACTTTCGACATCAAATGATTGCAAAATTGCTCAAGCTCCCTTCCCGGTTGATATACACCTTCCTCTGATTGAAACCTCTTCATCAATTTCCTTCCGCACTTGATTGTTTGTTCGAATTGGATATCTGAAAACCTCTTCATCAAATGAGCACAAAACCTATTTTACTCATCATCAACAAAGGTTTCTTTGTATAGAACGCGTCATATATGAGATTAAGTTGAAACTCTATGATCTCAATAACTTGGACTAGTTTTAGACGTAGGAAGAAGTCGCGACTATATTGAAGTGCATGTAAGTTCACTGCATTATCTACTAAAAGAGCTTTGTACCACTTATATGCTTTATAAGCTTCTTTAATCATGTCTATTGGTGTATAAACAACTAGGTGACCATCGAAGATTGATTCTCCCTCTTTAGAAAGCTTGTGCATGAAAATGTCAGTGCTAGCGAAGTACAGTGCACATGTTCGCTCAATGTATTTAATACATCCATCCACAAACATGAGCAATGTTGGCAACCATAGGAGTTGGTTTGTTCGAACGGATTGAGCAAAGACGTAAACGGTAACAGTCGCTTGGGTTGCCAGCTGAAGCCCATGTCGAAGCCACAACTCATTGTCCTCCAGAGCTAGAGCAGAGATAGTGTCCGGACCACCTAGATATTATATGAAAGGTGAACATTATTGGGTAAATGAATCGATCAATTCATATTAGCAATACACCAATTGAAAACATATAAGTGTCGAGAAACCAACTCAACAAAAAGTATAAGTTGATGGTTAAGGCTCCATACATATGCTATATATACTAACACGCCTCCTCACACGATAGCCTTTTAAGCTAGAAGTTGAAATGCAATACACATGTCCTCCTCAAACCTAGCACTAACGGCCCGTTTGGTAGGTGGTAATAAAACGCGGTAATAGGAATGAAAAATTAGTGTAATTTTGGTTGAAAAATTCCTTGGTAATGGAAATTTGTGAACAAAAAAATTTTTTGTGATCAAAGTTTCATTACCATGGGAATGACATAAAAGTTTTGATGAAATTTTACACTATAAATCATTCCCATTACCACCATTTAGTACCACTAACCAAACGGGCAAATATTCTCCTCATACCTATCACTAAAAATACCACTTTAAGATTTGAATTCATGACCTCTTTTCATGTTGGCTTCTGATATTACGTCAAAAAACCAACTTAACAAAAAACTTAATCTGATGGTTGAGGCTCAAAATATGATACTCCCTCCAACACAATTCAATTGTCCCATTTCCTTATTTGGGAAATTCACTTTAATTGTCTCATTTCCTTTTTTGTCTATCTTTTTTTACCTAAATACTCTCACTTTTCCAATTCCTAATACTCAACTACCATCTTTACAATTAATTTAATCAATTAAAATATCTAACTATCACCTTTTTGGTGGACCCCATCCCACTCTTAATATTTGGCCCAACTCAAATGGGACAATTGAATCGTGTTGGAGGGAGTATATACTTTTAAGAATAATAATCTGGAACTTACTATAAATAATTAAGTGCATTGATATGTACGTTGTTGGAAGAAATTAAGGAAAGAAAGTTTTGTAAAGTAACAAAATGTAAAATTACTACATTGCTTTTCTTCTTATTTTTTTCTTCTATTGATGAAAAGTTACAAAAGGGTCTTAAAAAGAGATGCAAATAAGTAAATTTTCTAAAATTAAGCCACTAATTTAGTATCAATGGAAAGTGGGCAACCCAAATAAGGAGGAGAAGAAGTAGACCATTCATAAACCCAAAGAAGGTTCACTACTAAAACCAATTAATAATAGTAGAATTTACTCCTTGAGTATATAAAGTGATGCATACTCTTCTAATTCTTCAATGTGGGACAACTCACATGTGGGTAACAATGGGCTCTTCAACATATGAAAATGTAGTTTTTGAACAAATTGCTCATAGCAGCGATTTCAAAATCAACTTGTTATATAAATCAATCACTGTAAAACTACTTGCCAAAGACGCTCAATAACTATTCTTTTTTTGAATCAATTCTCAAGATAAGTAAAATAAAATGTGACAAAGAGTAAATTCAAAAGAGGTTAGAATTCTGACCGAGATGTAAGAGAAGAAATGGTGCCCAAAACGCAGCTAGTTCTGGACCAGGACGAGAATCTTGATTGGCATTAGAAATCAACCCGATCGAGAACAATGCAACAGCATCTGCTGACAAATACAACATCCAAATACAAAAACGAAACAAACCATTTCCGCAACGCTTTCTGTAAGGTGCAAGAATGGTAAGTAATACTTGGATTACAAAGCTTATGACAATAAATACACGGATGTCCCATGTATTCCATAAGTCTTTTACTTTCTCAACTGTCTGGTTTTCTAAATGCATTTGGATGATTTCTTAATTAATGGTGTAGAGACAAGAGAGTACAAAATGATACACAAATTGAAAGCTTTAAATGGTTATTCCCCGTTTGGAAAGGTCTCAGTAAATAACGATGTTTGTGAAGTTAATAAATCTAGCTCTGTGTTTACTAAAAGTCAACCAAATCACTTGCAAGCTACTAACTGCTGCCATGTGGTGCATAGTTAGTTTCCAAGTCTTGGTCAATTATTTTATTCATTTTAATATGATTTCTACATCCACGTGTTATTAAAGATAACGTATTGATTTGTTTAGGAGATAATAACACTCCCTCCTATTTATAGCAAATGAGACATTTGTTTTTTTGATATTATTCGCTTAATATTCTTAATTTATAAATTACAATAAAGTCAAGTGAGATCTTGTTTGATTCGTCTCAATACAAAGATTATTAATATTCACTTTTTATAATACTCCCTCTGAATCATTTTAGATATCCCATTTGGGTTTTCACGGTTATTAAGGGTGGTGTGGGGTCCATTTAAAAGGTGGTGGTTAGGTATTTTAATTAATTAAATTAACTGTAAAGGTGGTAAATTGGTAATAGGGTATTAGGAATTGGAAAAGTGGGGGTATTTAGATAAAAAAAGATAGACAAAAAGGAAATGAGACAATTGATATGATTTTGTCAAATAAGAAAATGAATTAACTAAAATGATTCAGAGAGAGTATTTTTTTATGTATAATAAGAGATGTTAGGTATTGAATAAGTATATTGAATAGTGTGAAAAAACAATAAATATCTCATTCTCCGTGAATAGGAGGGAGTATAATATATTTAATTTAATATAATATCTATATTGATTGTATTGATGATTATGTTTCAAGTTTAATGGTGATAGGATCTAGGAACATTTATGACAAATGACATGTACGTTTGAGACTTGATAAGTTAAATAAATAATTTGATTGTAGTAGCTGGATGTAACTGGACCTATGAAATTGGTTCACTCAAATAAAAATTAAAACAAAAACAAAATTAAAATGGGCTAATAGGCTGGGTTCTTTTGGCTGATTTCAACTCTATCCAACACATTAATAATTTTGTTCATTTAAACTTCCATTGAAATAAATATTTTAGATAATGTAAAAGGTATTATAACTTAATTACTTGTTTTTGTCAATATGGTTACGAGGTGAATTATCTAATGTGAAAGTGCCTAAGAACCAGCTCAAACAAGATACTAATTTCAAATCGGACTGAATTGCGAGTGAGGATGGTTCCAAAAACAAAATTAACTTAATCGAACCCGTAAATCGCCAAATTAGGTGATCAATTGAACTTGAACTATCCAATGTAACCGCCAAATAAAGTCTTAAAATACTACTTCCTCCGTTCCAAAATACTTGCAACACTTACCTTATTTGGCTGTTTCACAATACTTGCACCATTACTATATTTGGCAAAGAATAATCTTATTTTATTATCACTTTATTCCTACCCCACATATCACCATTAATCATATATCATCTCATTAATTATTTAATATACCCACAACCAATACCTACCTTCCATTAATTAATTTTTTATTTCAATTATTTTATTATCACTTTATTCCTACCACACATATCACCATCAATCATATATCATCAGACCTGATGTGACAGCCCTTAATTCTTGTGCCAAGAGGGTGTGGTGCAACTAAATTGGAACGGAGGAAATAGTTAAAATCATCAAACACAAGCTCTGAAAATTTTATGTCTCATGAAAACCAACCTACTCAAACAAGCATGAAAGTGCTTGAATAGGCAAAGCATATGCTCTAATGAGTAGGGGTGAACACGGTCCGGTTTGGTCTGGTCTGACACTAAAATTAGACCAAACCAGAAATTCCGGTCTGAAAATTTTTCAGACCGGACCGGACCGTTTAAAACACCAGACCGGACCGGACCAGACCGTTCTACAACGGTCCGGTCTGGTCTGGTCTACGGTTTTTTATTTTCATTTTTCGTCCAAATTAATACATCTATTTATGCAAATATTTCACACCTACAATTAATAAATATAATAATTTTTAATTAGTTGTATTAACATCAACATTATTCAAGTATATATTCCTATATAAAAATATCTACATCTTAAAATATATAGCTAACAACTTAATTTTTAAAAACAAAATTATGATTTTTGACAAAAGTACGGTTTGCGGTCCGGTCCGGTCTGAAAAATAAAAAAACCGAGACCGGACCGTAAACCGTAATTTAATTTGAAAAAAACCAGACCAGACCATTTAAACCGTAGACCAGACCAAATATTAAAATTCCGGTTTGGTCCGATTTGGTTTACGGTTTAGACCAAACTTTGTTCAGCCCTACTAATGAGCACATCTCATTTGAGTTGGTCTGCTTCGCAGGTTACGTTCTTGCTTTGTACTTCCTCCGCTCCATAATACTTGCTACATTTAATTTTTTACGCAATTTAATGTACTATTTTGTTTATTTAGATGTTGAATTATACACATTTAAAAATAATAAAAAATTAATATTATGAAAGTATGCGATTAGACTCAAACAAGATCCTACTTGACTATATTATTACTTACATATAAGCCGCAATATATAAAATAAGGTTAAACGATGAACAGTGTCCAAAAACAAAATGTAGCAAGTATTTCGAAACGGGGGAAGTATAATCTAAACCACTTAATTAGACATCAAGCTTTAATGTTTGTTTTGTCCCACTATATTCATGTTAGATCAATATAATTCTTCACATAATCACTCCAAGAGCCCATTCATTTAAACACGCTCACGAGTAATGAGCATTAACTTACACATTTGATGAAGTTCACTCTTTCCTATAACAATATGGTATTACGAGTATTACCCATGTAACACCCCTGAATTTCCGACCCTTAAACGAAACCAAAATCGTAAAGGAAAAGAGGAAATTCGGGTGTTACATAAAAAGAAAGAAAAAGATAAAGATAAAAAGAATTAATCGAATAGACATTCAAGATTAACTTTGAAGGGAATAAATAAGTAGAAAATTTGGCAGCACACCTCCTCTAAAACTTGAGGGTGTGACCAAGGTAAAATAAATAAGACCACACAACTAAAATAATCTAAGGCCTCAGTGTCATCCAGAATATGTCACGACGGAATGAATCATCGTCGACTCACCAAAACATCAACTCGAATACGGATCGTGGTTCCAGTATTAACGCATCGGTTATAAGGGTTACAAAAGAACTATTCTTACAATCATACATCCAAAAACTACGCAGCGGACTATAAATTTACAAGGAATCACATGGCTCCAAAAGAGAAAGTGATTATACAACCCAAAATTAACAATTAATATAAGAGCTACAACGTTAGACTAATCATATAGCAATTGCTATAATCGCACTCCACTCTTCCCCAAAGCCAAGCCAAAAGCTCCTATACCTGTTATGCCAAGCTATGATACTACTGCTGCTCAACATAATGACCATAATCAAATGTGTCATAGCAGGAACATCATAGAGAGTCATGAACAAACAACAACACATACACGTCAGTAGTCAATGAACTTATAATAATCATAATCATAGCACAGGGATAGGCAATGGTATAACACAGCAATAACGAATCTACTCCTCTGTTTAAACACTTCTATTAACTCGTGAGTTCTCTTTCAAAATACTAATCTCTCGAAGTATATGCAAAGATAGTGGATCTTCTCTATTCGTGGCATGGTGACATGGCCAAGGACGTTATCGGTCACCCGGCGTCCATGGAAAAGTACCAGCTCATACCCCCTCCAACTGACCCTCTCGGGTCCTTCCTTCGGGAAACTAATACACTGGGGTACCAATCTAGTGAAGAGGCAACCATATTCGAGTTTGCAAGGCCCGCATGGTGACGCCTCAGTCAAGGGGCGTTATCGGCCACCCGGCGCCCAATGACAAAAGTATGCTCATACTCCCCTTACGGTGGTCCCGTCGAACCTCACCTAGGGGACTACTAAATCAACCAGATATAGTCCAACTAAGTCACGCCAACTAATCATAATCAAGGCTCCATAATTAGGTAATCACTTCGATACTACACACAACCATAGTGCGTTATCTACTATCTAGAAACTTGTTCTCTTAGTCTCCTTATACTTTCATCCTACTTGCCTATACCACTATTAGGGCTATTCGGTAGCATAGTCTACTTGTTGACAATCTAAAATTCTATTATGATGCATATAATCACAACGTATCAACAATATCTTGAAACAATGAATATGATTAATTAATTACTGCGTGCAAGGGCGAAGCCACATGGGGGGCCGGCGGAGGCCCGCCCCCCCTTGCCGAAAATGCGAGTCTTTGTAAATTTGGCTTTGGCCCCCTTACTAATATGATATATAGTTTAAAGAGAGTAAAAATATAATGAAAATTACTATAGCTCAATTTGTTACATAAAATTATAATTAGTTAAAAATCTAATTTTGTTTAAAATTACTAAAACGGTTAACGGTGATATAAAGGAATTAAAATGAAATGTAACGATTAATAAAGGTTTAAAGAAATCAATTTATATAATTAATGATATAAAGAAAATTATTTTTTTTAAAATTGATATTTGAAAATTAGAAAATATAACCATGCACAAAAATAGATTAAAGATTTTGTTATGGTAACATTTAAATATACATTTTATTTATTAATTGCTCTCGTAAAACCGTTGACCTTGACTTATGGTCAAGGGACTTCTAAGATGTTCAATCTAGCATGCTTAATCCCCAAGATGATAACCTCCATAAACCCTTAACGTAACTACCCAGAAGCTGCCATATGACCGCTCACTCACTGCAATAACCAACTATAACCGCCCACTACCACCCATCCTCTCCATGATAATTCATTCCCACCAGAAATAACCTCTCATGAATCACTATAAATAGAAGAAGCTATCATCATTTGTGCACCTAAGCAATAAATTATCATACAAACCGTGTCAACACTCCTACTCACCACCATAATCAATTCTCCCACAATCATCCGAATTCTTGCCTACCACTCGTTTCATATTAGAAATAGATTTCATGGTATTTATTGTTTATCTATCAAAAGGTTATTAATTGTTATATTTATTAAATTTTATATTTTTCTACGTTCAATTTCTTCTAGCTAGGAATATAATATAAGAATATATTATGAACATTAATTAATGCTTATAAGTAGCTCTAAAGGATATATATATTTAGAAGTATTTTCCTATTTTACTTATCAATTTATGATTAAATAAAGCATCTTTACCCACCTAGAATACAATTAATTAAATAAACATCCATCACCATTTAATTTCTCTTTCTGATCACTTGCCCCATCACAATTCACACAATTACATAAATAATGTAGGGTGGGTGTGAATGTGAGATGCACATTGACATTCAAAGTCGTCGCTTCACACAATTAAATAAATAATTAAAAAAATTTACAAATTACAGTTTTAAGGTGTAGCACTTTTGCGAATTACAGTCTGTTTATTTTTTACGAATTACAGCCACCAATGTATTAAAGTTTACAAGTTCAGGCCAAAACACATAACTCCGAGCACTTAACCTAAAATCCCGACCAGCGAAATGATCGGAATTTTATGTTTTGGCTTGAACCTGCAAACTTTGATACGTTCAATTATCAATTTATGATTAAATAAATCATCTTTACCCATCTAGAATTAATTAAATAAACAACCATCACCATTAATTTCTCTGTCTGATCACTTGCCCCATATAGTATCAAACAATTACATAAATAAATAATGTAGGGTGTGAATGTGATATACCAATTATCATGCACGAAATTATGATGTACGTTAAGATCCAGATCTGAAACGTGGCATACCTTGGCTGAAAACGCAGGAAAAAATGAGCAATATATCTTCTAGACATTAAAAACAGCGATAAATAAATCGGAAGGTCAGAACGATAATGTTAAAAATCTTAAAAATATATTTAAACAACAAAGATTGTGCATATCAAATCATATACTTTTTCGTTACAATTTTTAATATCAATTGGTTGTTAAGGAACCAACTCAACCAAAAGCTTAAGCTGATGGTTGAGGCCCTAGAATATGTTATATACTCTAACACGCCCTCTCACTCGAGAGCCCTTTAGGCTAGAAATGTGGATGCAACACAAGCTCTCCTCATACATGGTGCTAAATATTCACGTTGGCTCTGATACCATGTTAAGGAACCAACTCAACCAAAAGCTTAAGTTGATGGTTGAGGCCCTAGAATATGTTATATACTCTAACATTGGTTTCCTCACACAATATGTTATAATTGATTTTTTTGTTTTAATTAAATAAACTTATATATTTAGATGGTAACATTATAATTAAGGAAAATTGATTTTAATGCTTCCTTTAAATGATGATAGGTGAAAAAATAATTAGAAACATTATTCTGAATAATTCTGCTTACTGTCAATTTGCTGTGAATAATCTTAGTTAAATTGATTATTTTTAAATAATCCAATATTTATATACATTTTTCTGATAGCAACCCTTATAAAAAACTATTGTAGATATCTACCAGCCAAGAGGAGTAGAGTTAGACCAACGAATAAGCAGTAAGAGGAAAAAGGAGGAGTGTAAGTGTAACCGTTAGTAGGTACTTACAATGACCGGTTAAAATGTGAAAATATATGATATCAGCAAAAAATATACAAACTTTATATTATTTAGAAATAATCAATAGTAGGGATTATTCACAGCAGATAGACAACATGTGACATTATTCAAAATAATTTTACCATAATACTTTTTCCGTTCTGATTTACTTGCTACCATTGCATGGACACAAATATTAAGGAGTTACTGTGCAATGATGAGTAGTAGGTGGAAAGTTGATTTTTTGGAATTATTTAATATTATTTGTTGAAAAATGAAAAAGAAAAATAGGAGTAATTAGATATAGAGTATGATAAAAGTAGGAGTAGGTATAACTTTAAATGATTGATTTTTTACTAAAAAGGAAATGTAGCAAGTAATATGAAATTTCCCAAAATGGAAAATGTAGCAAGTATTATGAAACGGAGGAAATATTATGATGAGTGAGATTGAAGCATGTGTAAAATAGAGAATTATTGAATTGTTTATTTTTTGCCAAAGATGAAAATAGTACAAGTATTGTCAAATAACCAAACAAGGCAATAGCTGCAATTGTACGTACAATTCTAATGGAACAAAAGAAATAGAAGTATATATAAATGTACTTCATTAAAAATTTAAAAATACTCCCTCTATTCTTTTTTTTTTATCTTCTTATTTGAAATATGGGAAAAAATCAAGATAAACTAATGATAATAATATATAAGTTAACAATTGATCACCCAAAAAAACATTATACAACTAAGAAATAGGATCATATTTAACGTTTAGCTAATTATGTAGATAGCTAGCCTATAAGTTTTAATTATCATATTAAAGTTCTAGATCAAATGGCTTCCCTTTAATTATTCAAATGACAATATATAGGAGTAGTCAGTAAGTATAGTGTTGGTCAGTGAGTGATTTATTGGAAGCCAAAATATAGCAAGAATACATATTTAATGTAAATAAATTCTTTCTTGAGACCGTCTTTTGTAAAGATGACTTTCAAAAGTCCAGTCCAATCATACATTCTACTAAAACAATAAAAGGATATGACACATGTCACTTTTATACATCATATTTTATTTCCTAAATTTTAAGTAATTAAATATAGAAACTTTGAGTTTTAATTAAACTTTATTTTTTAATGAATGATAATAATGAGAAGAAAGTCAATTCTAAAACCTTTAATTTTTTTATTGCACTTTTTTAAGAAAAAAAATTGGGTAACTTTCATTTTAGTAAATAAAATGACTAAACTATTAATTATACCTTATTCACGATACAAAAATAATTAGAATTTAAAATGGTTAACTATAAATAAAAATTTACAAAATAATAACTAAAATCTTATTTAGAATAATTTTACAATGATAATTATGATTAAGAGAAGGGAAATAATCAAATGTATAGAAGTAGGGGAATTTGTCATTAATAATACAACCTATTTGTAATCCGTTGAGAATAAACCCACCTATGGTTTTTTTTGAATAAACCCATCTAAGGGGTTCTTTGCTGAGAATAATACAACGTATTTGTAATCTGCTAAGATAATGAACCCTTAGTTATATGTTTGGTAATCTATTAAACATGAGGTAAGTTTATTCGTTCTCAGCAAGAAACCCTTTAGGTGGATTTATTCAAAAATAAACCATAGAGCGGTTTATTCTTAGCGGATTGCGAATATGTTGTTTCATTAATGACAAATTTATAGAAGTATATATATTAAGCACGTCATCAATTAAGTGTTTGTGTATGAGTATACCGTATAATCATTTCATGGAAGGAAGTATAATACTTTCTCCGTTCCATAATACTTGTTACATATTCCATTTTGGGAAATTTCTTATTACTTGCTACATTTCCTTATTTGGTAACAAACCAATCATTTAAAGTTATACCTACTCCTACTTTTATCCTACTCTATATCTAAAACTCCTATTTTTCTTTTTCATTTTTCAACAAATAATATTAAAAAATTCCAAAAAGCAACTTTTCACCTATTGCTCATCATTGTACAGTTACTCCTTAATATTTGTGCCCATGCAACGGTAGCAACTAAATAAGAACGGAGGAAGTATTGGTTAATTTGATTTTAAAGGTTCTAACTTTGGCCCATTTGCTTTCAAAGGTTCCAACTTGCATTTATCCAGGAAAGGTGCGAACTTTGCATGCCATCTTCAATTAAAGGTTCCAATTATGACTGAAAACCGGCTAAATAAGTAAACTTTTACCTTCTTCATCTTCAACCTCTTCTTCTTCAACCTCCATTTTTGTTCATCCTCTTCAAGCCTCAAACCTCCATTTTCATACAATCTCAAACCTCTTCATCTTAAACCATTCCATACAATCTCAAACCTCTTCATCTTCAACCATTCCCAACAATCTCAAAGCCTTAAACCTCCATATCCTCCATTTTTAGGGGTATTTTATTGTTTTGTAATGTTGAATTCAACCCAAAGTTTGAACTTTTATCAAAAATTGAAGACTTTTATCCCTGATTTTATTAATGAGAGGGAAAGATTGAAACTTTTTTGATTTTGGCTCAAAATAATTGATGGATATTTTTCATACATATTGGATTTTGTTTAAATTTCAACAAATTCACAATGTTTCATGAATTTGGATTGTCTGTGATTTTGTATGCCCAATTCAATTGTGGGTTATTCCTCTAAATCAATTTCAAAGAATTATTCAAGTGTGTACTCCAAATTATTCAAAGAATATCCAAAATTTAAAAAAAATTCAGAAAAATTCTCTCCTCAATTTTGAGTATTTTATGAAATAATGAGAAAAATAGTAATGTTGGGGTTTAAAAGGTTTTGTTATGTGCCATTGATGAAGAGGTTTAAGGAAGAAGCCATTAATTGGGAGATTAAGGAAGAAAATGTTGAAGAAGCCATTGATAGAGAGCTTGAAGAAGAAGGTTGAAGATGGTAATCTGCTATTAAAGGTTACCAAAACCGGGTGAACCTTTAGATGAAGATGGCCTGCAAAGTTCGCACCTTTCCTGGATAAACGCAAATTGAAACCTTTGAAAGCAAATAAGCCAAAGTTGGAACCTTTAAAATCAAATTTTCCAATAATATTTGCACAATAATTTAGCCTCTGTATAGTAAAAATTTAATATATACTCAAATTAATCGATCAATTTAGGAAAGAAAATTAACAAATTCTCTTTTTCATTAATAATTTTAAATTTTCAAGAGAATCTAATACACTAATTAAAAAACAATTAATGTTTTATGTAATGAATTTAACTTCCCAAGAAAAAATAAATATTAAAATAATTAAATATAATTCAATGTTTATGTTTCCAAAGCAAAAATAATATTATATTATATAAATTAAATACAAGATTTTTTCTTATATACAACCCTTAAGGTAGTATATATCATTTTTCATTTTTATTAGTGTATAGTATTATTTTAATCAGTGAAATAGGATTATTTTACTTATAATTATTTTAGTTAGTAATATATAGTTATGATCAATATAATGGTTAGTTTTGAAAAACAAACAATTAACTCAATAAATTTTTTTACATAACTTATAAATTAACATATTCGTGCATTGTACGGGACATATACTAGTTCTAAATATATATTATTAATTAAATCTCTAAATATAGATTTGGGCTGGACTTTTGATAGTCGTCTTTACAAAAAAAAAAACGGACCCGTGGAATTTAAACGGAGCTGAATTTGACAGGTCTATTTTTTAGGTCCTAGATCCGTGAAAACGGATATAGATCCACGGATTCGGATCGGGTCCAATACCCATTGCCATACCTATTTCTATATTTTCAAATAAAATAATAATAAACATAGCATTACATATTTTATTTAATTACTGTTGGACATTTAGTGTATAATAAAGAATAATCCTGAGTATTTATCACCAAGTACTACTAAAGTAGTGGGACAATTTATAGTCCGTAATATATCGATTAAAGCTACTAAAAGTAGTGGGACAAATCGTACTAATATACGAGGTCCGAAAGGCATTTAAGTTAATTCTTAAACAAAGGGAATAAAGCAAAAGGGGGATCAAGGCAGTGGCCAAAAGCCGACTCGGCGATCCCCCTTGTGTAGCCACAGCCGAGTCGGCTTTAGGCACTGGAAAAACTCGATTTTGGTCAGAGACCAAAAGCCGAGTCGGCGGTCACAATATTGGACCAAACGCCGACTCGGCGTTCTGGGTCTGTAGTGACCGTTGCTTTCTTCCCGTTTTGCTTTGTGTTTAATGCTTAGATTATGATCGTTATACTCTTAATTTCTGAGTATAATGGTGTGATTAAGCACATAAATGACAAGATTAATTGTCATTGATATCATAATCTTGATTATGATCATAATGGTGATGGATTTGAAGAGGCTCCTCCTCTATATAAATAGAGGTCTTGGCATAGAGTTTGCTTACACCTTTTCTTACTCTCTTCTGATTTTCTAAGTCATTCTCATTTGTTCTTTGCATACAAAAGAGTAATTAACTTTTGTTAGTGCATTTCCACAACTTATAATTCCTCAAACACATTGTTATTTCATAATACAACCTAAGTACTAAGGTTGTGTTGTAATCGATTGTATCTCATTGTGAATTTCCAAACATTAACCCAAGTACCTTTGTGGGGGAAATATCACAAAAGGATAGTGAGCACACGCCTTCGGTTTGTATCAAGTTTCCGGGTAACGTACATTGTTACACAATTATCTTCAATTTATTTATCGCTTTGTAATCATCTTGTAAGTTCATTTTTATCATCATACAAAGGGGTTTATACAAATTCCCGAGTTGTAATTTGTATTGTAATTATATACATCGTAATAATTACGGTTATCTGATTACATCTCGTGCATTTGTAATTTTTCACGTTTTACTCATTTGCACTTCAATTTGTAAGATTCAGATGAATATTAGGTCTAATTTAGATTCAGTTCGAATTCGAGTTGATTACGATCAAAACATTATAAGTCACGGTCAATTTATAGATTTGTCGCTTAGTGATTTAATTTAGTTAGGGATTATGATTATCAATTCGAGTAAGATTAAATTTGAATTTATTTGTTTCTAGAATTTAAGTAGAGGTGTTTAGGGCGGGTTAACGGGCATAGGCGGACCCAGGATTAAAAATCATGGGTAACACCAACGTGTGTAACATCCAAAAAAATTTCATAACTCCAAATAACAGTAACATACTTCTACTAAATTATCCGAATGATTTGCCTAAGTGGTGTTGAAAAATAAAAAAATTACCAAAATGGTGTTCATTAAAAACTATTTCCCAAACTAGTGTTGATGAAGAAAAAAATTAACTAAATTTATTAGATTGTGGTTTTGGAAGTTCCAAACCTATTAACTTTAAACCAAGACTAATTTTCATTCAAATTCCAAAAATCTTTTAGTTTTCTTAAACCCTAAACTAAAACTTTGTAGCATTTGTCATAAAAAAGGTCATAACAAGAAAACATGTTCTTCAAGGTATGTATAATGTTAAAGTATTACAATATTCAATGTATTCTTTTTTACATTAAAAACTCACTTGATTTTTTCTATGTTAGATCACAAGGACGAGGCTAACAACCGATCACAAGGATACACAATCTTCGACAAACATATTTAATTAATGATTTTGAATTTTGGACTTGATTGAGATTTTTGGTTGTATGTTGAAGTATTTTTTGGGATATTTTACTCTTTCTGTAAGACTTGTGGGATTTTTAAAATTTGTTTAACGCGTATATTTGCTTGAGAAAACAATTTATTTTCTTGTAGGTTTGGAATCACCAAACCAAAATAATGTAGCTTAGTATAACTATTTTATTACATGAACACCATTTTGGGAATTATTTTTAAAAGAACACCAAAGTTGGAATTATTTTGTTTTTCAACACCAATTAGGCAAATCACTCAAATTATCCACACCAAACAAATCTATTTTGAACACTAATTTCTATAAATAACAAAATTACTACACTAATTTCATATTTACTATAAAGAATAACAAAACCACATTCCATATTCTACATTCCACATTCAAAAACCCACATACCACAAACACCAATTTCATATTTTACCTCAGTACTAAATAATCAATACGACACAATCACATAAATGACAAAACTAATTATGGGCAAACCACAAA
Source organism: Amaranthus palmeri (assembly GCA_019776075.1). NCBI lineage: Eukaryota > Viridiplantae > Streptophyta > Magnoliopsida > Caryophyllales > Amaranthaceae > Amaranthus > Amaranthus palmeri. The sequence goes on along the minus strand of JAAKBH010000037.1, from coordinate 284,154 downwards.
AGCACAATTCTAAACCAATTCCCAATTATCAATCTCTAATCCTAAATCCTAAAATAATCATTTTAAAAACAAAATTATAAAAACTTACAATTTTAATCGTCAAGAAAATAAATCCCAAACTAATTGCATGAGAAATTAAAAGAAACTTAAAAGAAACTGAAGAATGACAAAACAAAAAAATTCACCATTCTAGTCATCAATATTATTTTATAATCAATAAGACACAAACAATCAGAAAAATGACAAAACTAATGATAATCAAACTACAAAACCAAAAACCCAAAACAAATTTATAATTATTAGTCTCTAATTCTAAACAGTAAAATGATCATTTAAAGAAAAAATTTACAAAATAAATAAAGTTTTAATTTTTTAAGAGAAGAAATCCCAAATTAATTAAATGAGAGATTGAAATTTAAAAGAAAAACTTACAATAAAAACCAAAAAATGATATCGGTGACCATTGGGATTGTGAGAGCCAAGCAATTCCAAAAAGAATTGAGAATACCAAGCAGAGAAATAAAAAAAAATTAAGATGAAGGAGGTAGAGAGAGAAAAATAAAAATTGAAAGCTGGGATGGTACTTGTTAGACAGGCAGACGCAGACAGCAGGCAACTGTTATTTTTTTTTTTTTTTTTTTTTGAAGTAGCAGGCAACTGTTATTCAATTCTGTAAAGTTTGTTTTTTTTTTTTTTAAATAAAGATATATTAATTTTTTTTTTGAAAAAGTATGGGTAGCCTTTGCTGCCCAAGGACACATAGTAGGTCCGCCTATGTTAACGGGTAGCAAAATGAACTTTCCCTTAGAAAGGACCAAGCTTACCCTTAGAAACCTATTTGCAAACTCACTTTATTTGCCGCTACCCGCCCTTTTTTTGGGGGGCGAGACCTGCGGGCCGAACAAACGAGTTTTTTTACACATTCCAATATCTTTTTTTATTTATTTGTATCTTTAATAATAAATATCCGAAAATTATATAAAGTTAATATCATGAAAGTATGTGATTAGATGATTTAAACAAGATTCCACTTGACTATATTATTACTTACACATTAGTCGCAATGTATAAAATAAGCTTGAACGGTAAATAATACACATAATCGAAATGTAGAAAGTATTTCAAAACGGAGGAAGTATATCTACTGATTAGGATTATAAAACTAAAAAATGCACCGTTGTATTTCTTACCTAACTTGTTTATTTATGATTTTCAGTCAAGAGTGAAAATTGACCATGATCCATGACTAGAAAACTAATTATGTAGCACATGTTTGATTAGAAACTGAAATTATTACGGTGTTGGATGGTTGACTTTTAACGAATACAGAAACACCATTTATAGCTTTCACTTTCTGTGTGTCTCTAATCTCCATGTCCTTTCTAGCTACACACTAAAAATTAAACCTCCCTAAACAAAAAATTAAGCCCCGTTTCTTTTTGAAAGACGTCTTTCACAAGAATTAAACTAAAATAATAATAATAGGTTGACGAAATTAGAGATAACCCTTGAATATACCGTCTTTCACAAGAATTTGTAAAAGAAAAAAATTGGGAAAAAGTTGATCAAAAAACATGAATTTAGAAAGTGAGACAGTAGAGAGAGTGAAACATCTGTTGAATAAATGGGATATCCGTGTATTTATGGTTGTAAGCCTACTGATTCAAGCAATACTTACCGTTCTGGCTCCATACAGGAAACGCTGCGCAAATGGATTGTTTCTTTTCTGTGTTTGGTTGTTGTATTTGTCAGCTGATGCTGTTGCACTCTTTACCATCGGCTTGATTTTGAGTAGCGACGCTGATTCTCCGCCGGGCCCACAGCTTTCTGCGTTTTGGGCACCATTCCTTTTGTTACATCTTGGTAACAACTCTTAACTCTGGTCTTTTAGTATGCGGCATTTTCTATTTTTGTCTGTCCTAATTAAGTTACATCTTGGTAACAACTCGCAACTCTATACTACTAGGAGCTATTTGGCAAACATTATTTTTTCTTCTCATTAAACCATAATTGAAGTCTAATAGTCTTTATTTTTCTACAAATGGTTGATAATTGGAGCTATTACCTGAAATTATTGACTTGTTTGACAGGCTAAAAGTGTTGGCAAATTAGTTGTATAGGTAGGCTATTAAAAAACTTTTTGTTAAAACACAAGTGAGATATTATTTGATTCATGTAAATTTTATTAAATTCAACATTTTATAATTTTTAATTAAATATAATTATTTGAGGTTTTAAAATCAACATTGCAATAATCAAATGGGACGATAATATTGAATATGAGGGATTTTTTTTCCATGCAAATAGATGTTATTTTGAGCTATTAGCGGGAACTATTGGCTAGTTTGACCATATGAAAGTATTGGTGGTGGACAAAGCGAACTTTTTTTTTTATAAGCTTAATTATAAAAATAATTGGGATAATAGGAGCTCCCCCAAAATATTTGGAAAATAAGCTTCTGGGCTGTTCGCAGTTAGTAACTGCGAACAGATAGGTTTTTGGGTACTAATGGGCTGAATGCTGGGTTTTGGGTTTCAGACCTGTCCGCAGTTACTAACTGCGAACAGGCCAAAATCATGAAACAAGGCTGTTCGCACTTAGTAACTGCGAACAGCCTTGTTCCATAAACAGCCCAACTTTAAACGGTTGTCATTTCTCGCTCGATTGTTCAAATTAGGCATATAATATGTCGTTGGAAAGCTCTTTAAGTCTAGTTTCTAATGCCGCAAACCTTGCACTAATACGATTTTTCTATAAAAAGTTATGATCAAAAGAATGAACATGTATCAAATTTCAGCACAAATAAACTTCAAACAATCGTCATTTCTCGCTCGATTGTTCAAATTGGGCATATAATATGTCGTTGGAAAGCTCTTGAAGTCTAGTTTCTAATGCCGCAAACCTTACACTAATACGATTTTTATATAAAAAATTATGATCAAAAGAATGAACATGTATCAACGATGGGAGTGTAACCATAGTTCTTGATATTTTTCATATGTTGTCGCATGGTAAGCAAAACTAGTGTGACTTAAACAAATGGGTGGATAACATTGTTTATGAATCAACTATGCAAAAATAGTATGTCAAGTATGAATAATATGACCAATCTTCACTCACAACCTCATAGTTTTATTTGTTTTAATGTTGTCAACTCATATCTTGAAGTTTAAGACTTATAGGCATTGTTGTTGCTTCATTATAATGCGTTCGCATTTCATATTATTCATACTTGACATACTATTTTTGCATAGTTGATTCATAAACAATGTTATCCACCCATTTGTTTAAGTCACACTAGTTTTGCTTACCATGCAACAACATATGAAAAAGATCAAGAACTATGGTTACACTCCCATCGTTGATACATGTTCATTCTTTTGATCATAATTATATATAAAAAAATCGTATTAGTGTAAGGTTTGCGGCATTAGAAACTAGACTTCAAGAGCTTTCCAACGGCATATTATATGCCCAATTTGAACAATCGAGCGAGAAATGACGATTGTTTGAAGTTTATTTGTGCTGAAATTTGATACATGTTCATTCTTTTGATCATAACTTTTTATAGAAAAATCGTATTAGTGCAAGGTTTGCGGCATTAGAAACTAGACTTAAAGAGCTTTCCAACGACATATTATATGCCCAATTTGAACAATTGAGCGAGAAATGACAACCGTTTAAAGTTGTGCTGTTTATGGAACAAGGCTGTTCGCAGTTACTAAGTGCGAACAGCCTTGTTTCATGATTTTGGCCTGTTCGCAGTTAGTAACTGCGGACAACCTTGTTTCATGATTTTGGTCTGTTCGCACTTAGCAGTTACTAAGTGCGAACAGCCCAGAAGCTTATTTTTCCAAATATTTTGGGGGAGCTCCTATTATCCCAATTATTTTTATAATTAAGCTTATAAAAAAAAAAGTTCGGACAAAGCCATTGCCAAACTTCTTTTACTTTTTGACCAATTAAAAAGTCAAACATCAATCAAAAAGTCAATAAAACATCTAATTGTCGAACACCCCATTATCAAGTATATCAACTAATAAAAATCTCTAAATACCCTCTGATAGGTGGCCCTGACACTATCTCTGCTCTAGCTTTAGAAGACAATGAGTTATGGCTTCGACATGGGCTTCAGCTTGTAACCCAAGCGGTTGTCACACTTTACGTCTTTGGCCTGTCTGTTCGAATAAAGAATTCCCTTTGGCTTCCAACGTTGCTCATGTTCGTTGATGGATGTATGAAATACATTGAGCGTACATGCGCATTGTACTATGCTAGCTCCGAGACTTTCAGCGACTCGCTTTCTAAAAACAATGAAATAAAATCAGATCATTGCATATTTAGATCCAAACAAATGGGTCAAGGTGAGGTAACAGAAACTGATATGATATCAGATGCTTATACAGCTTACACAATGTTTAAAGGTCTTCTAGTTGATAGTGCATTAACCTTTGATGACAGCAAAAAGAGTCGTACTTTCTTCATGGGTCTCGATCCAAAGAACGCAATCCAGATCATAGAGATTGAGCTTAATCTCATATATGATATTTTCTATACTAAGGCCACTTTATTGTTAAATAAAAAAGGTCTTCTATTCGGTCGTGTTGTTTGCTTTCTTTCAGTTGTGGTAGCTGCATTGTTGTTCTGTTTTACTGACAAGACTAAATACAACAAGATTGATGTTTGGATAACTTGTGTATTGCTTGTTGGAGCTGTAGTGTTAGACTTGTATGCTGTTCTTAAGTTATTCGTGTCCGACTGGTTCATTATCAAAGTACCCTCGTACCAAAACTTTAGTATCAAGTTTCGCAAGTTCTTATCATTGTGGATTAGAGGCTACTCTCGAAGATGGTCTGAATCGATTTCACAATATAATGTGCTTGAATGTTGTAGAGGTCTTCACCCAACACACAACAAATACATATTCGTTAAGTCTGTCAAGGATGTTTTCATTGGATGGTTCTATGTCCGCGATGTCCCAGTTGATGATGGGAAACTTGTGGAATTTGTCACTCAAGAGATATATGAGAAGGCCAAGATAGCCAATGACGACACAAGCACAAGTTCATCTAGATTTAATCCTGTTTTCCAAACGAATTCGTTTCGTGTGCCTGATATATTAAGGGATTGGACAAACAATCTGAACTATGATGAAATCGTACTAACTTGGCATGTAGCTACTGATTTATGCTATCGGACAGACAATCGTTATTGTGCAATGGAAGATAAAGAGTGTGTTGGTGAAGCTCTGTGCTGTAAACTGAGTAAGCAGCTGTCAGATTACATGTTATATGTTATGCTAAGGCAACGACCGATGTTATCTTCAATAGCAGGGCTTTCAGATATGATATTTGAAGAGACAACTTCGTTTGGGATGCAATTACTGGCATGGGTTTTAAAAAGGAACAAGGAACAAGATGGGAATGATCAACCAGAAATTTTGCTTGAGCGGTTTTCCAATATACTGATGTTAGATGCAGGTAAAGAAGAGTCCAGAATAAAAGAAGAACATAAAAAGAAAGTTGTGCTCTATAATGCCTGTAAACTGGCAGAGAAATTGCAAAGTTTAGAAGAAAATCAGTGGGAAATTACAAGTAAAGTGTGGGTGCACCTGCTTTGTTATGCAGCTAAGCGGTCGCAGGCTAGATTACATGTAGCAAGGCTAAATGTAGGCGGAGAACTGATTACTATGGCATGGCTACTTATGGCTCATCTTGGTTTGGCCGGGAATTTCCAACAAGCTAACAGAGCTTCTCTGTTGGAAAATTTAAAGGACAAATAATTTAAGGAATGTTAGGGTGTAATCAATATCATGTTTAGAATAACACTGTGTTTAGGAACTTATCATAGGATTTCAAGCAGGTTTTATTGTCAATTTATGTTAATGGTTGTTCATAATAAAAGTTTTTCATTTCCATGTTAATAAAGTATCAATGTGTAGTTGCTTTATTTTCGTTTTCCTTATGGATGGGTGCTAGAAAACTACTTTCTCCGTTCTGAAATACTCGCTATATTTGACTTATGATTACTATTTATTGTTCGAGCTTATTTTATATATAACGACTAATGTGAAGGAAGAAATATAGTCAAAGTGGGATCTTGTTTAAATCGTCTAGCTAATTAGATACTTTCATTATATATATAGTCTTAAGGAGAAAAGGGTATTCAATAACTAACAGTGTCTTCAAAGTTCAAAGCTTTATAAAATTCCATACAATGTTCTGAAACCATTAATACCATATACTCCTTCCGAACCAATTTAGTAGTATCATTTACTTGGACACGGTTATTAAGGGTGGTGTCGGGTCCATTAAAAATGTAATAGTTGAGGTATTTAATTGATTAAATTAATTGCTAAGTAGTAAAAGTGGGGGTATTTGGGTCTTTACTTATGTGAATATGGTTTTTTTTTTTTTTTTGATGATAATCTGTCACATATATAAATTAAAGACCAAGATCCACCAAGGTTAAAAGGCTTGGTGGGAAAGGTTCCATACATATCTTTTCATTCGAGATCCCTGTATCCCACCTAGCAATCATGTGAGCCACGATATTACTGTTTCTACGAACAAAACTACAAGTGAACACATTAAAGTCTAGAGCAATTTTGAAACTAAGTAAAGTGTTATCACTTTACAATACAAGTAAAGGCTTTAAGAAAATATGTGACACTTTTAAAAGTAACTTACATAATCACTTTAACATTATGAATTATCATTTTGAGTTTACAGGTGATCTGTTTTAAAATGTGAAGAAAATATCAAAATATAATGCAACACGTTAAAACTAATGTAAATGATATATTAAAAAAAAAAAAACTATTGTAAATGATAACTTTAAGCTTACAATATACGTTAAACTAATGTAAAGGATAACTTTTAAAGTTGTAAGTGATGAACTTTTAAAGTTGTAAGTGATGAACTTTTAACTAATGTAAGTGATCAATTTAAGAAGACAAAAAAGATAAGAATGTAAGTGATTAATTTTAGAATGAAAAGAAAATACCTAAGAGTATAATGAAGCACATTAAACTAAAAATGAAAACTATAAGTTTATAAATAAACTATCATTTTAAGACCATAAGTGATTACTTTAAGAATACAAGTAAAATCTATAGTAACGTAATTGAGCAATTTGAAACTAATATAAATGATCACTTTAAAGTTACTATTGATATTTTAAGAGTATAAGGAATGATTTTAAAAACAAAAGTAAAGAATTTAAGAATGTACAAGTGAGCACTTTAGAAAGTAATGTAAGTATTCAATTTTAGTTATAATAATTGATCATTTTAAGTCTAGCATGTTAAAACTAAAGTAAATGAACACTTAGAAGTTTATAATTTAGACGTATTACTTTAAAACCATAAGTGATCACCTAAAAAATATAATTAAAAACTGTAGTAACGTAAACTCATAAAGTGAGCAATTTTAAGCTAATGTAAGTGATTATTTAAAATTACAATTAATCATCAAAATACTATATATGAGTTTTTTTTAAATACAAGTAATAAAGATGCTAAGAATATAAGAGAACAATTATAAACTAATATTGACAAAAATAATCACTTATACAATCAATCATCTGATAAATAATTCACTAATTCTTAAATTAGATGGTTTCACAGTGAGACCATCTTTATTGGGTTGGCCCAATATATATTTTTTGTCTTAATGTAATTACTTATAACGTCAAAGTAATTACTTATGAGGTGGTCTTGTATGAGACCGTCTCACTATGAGACAGGTCTATATAATTAACCCATTACTTTAATTAATTACTTTATGATCGTAAGTGATCGTTGTAAGGTTATAAGTAATACAAAAACCTGAGTGAGACCATCTCACTTGTGAGACGCATCTTATTGGGCCGTCCCAATTGTATATATTTTGTTTTTAAAAATTTTACAAACTAAAATGTCAATTTTAAGAGTTAAAAGACCAATAACAATTTCAAAGATTCAAAATTGAATGTTTAAATCATGAAATGTGACAATTTTAAAACTTGAAAGTTCAATTTCAATACTTAAAAAACCAATTTTAAGACTTAAAAGACCAACTGCTAGACTTAAAATTTTCATTTAAACTGTAAAGCAGTATGACTCAAACATTAATGTTGATATTAAAAACTTTGAAATTAACCTTTTAGGTTATAAAATTGGATTTCTAAGTCGTGAAATTGTCCTTTTAAGTCTTAAAATTAGTATGTCAAAATATTCTAAAAAAACTTATTGGGCTTGGGCTGGTTGCACGGATAAGGCGGTCTCACAGGAGACTTTCTGTATAAGTAATCAGGTCCTCTCTTGAGAGACCATCTATAGTATAGACATCTCTCAAAAACCCAACCCATATCTCCCTTTTAACTAAAAAAACCACTAATTAGTTTATTTTTTAATTTATGGACCAACTCCAAAACTTGAGACGTCTATTGTATAGACGGTCTCAAGTAAGAATTTGTGTTTATTAAATAATTTAACTAATTAATTTATTTATTGTTAAATTATACTTCTTGAGACGGTCTATAGTATAGACGGTCTCTCAAGAGAGGGTTTGAACCATCAATTAGTTTTTTTTTTAATTTATCAATTGGGCCAGCCCCAAAAGAAGTTAGATTTGAAAAAAAAATCAAACGCCTCCATTATTGAGAAGGACTTGTGTGGACCTGGTCTACACTAATATTAATGTGGACCATGTTTCACACCCCACTTTACTTCTCTCCACTCCACTTCACTTCACTTCACTCTACACTTCTACTCTATTTCATATTTTCATTCCACTCTTATACTTTCACACTTTATCTATTTCACTCTTATACTTAAAAAAAAATTAAAAAAATAAATAAAAATTTAAAAATTTAAAATTAAAATTTAAAATTTATAAAATAAATTAGTAGAAATAAAATTTAAAAAATATTAAATTTTAAAAACTAAAAAAATTAATTTTTTAAAAAATAAAAAAAATTTAAATTAAAAAATTTAAAATTTAGAAAAAAAAATTTAAGAAATAAAAAAAATTAAATTTTTTAAATTAATGTGAAAATTAAAAATTTTAGAAAGTAAAAAATTTAAATAAAATCTTTCAAAAAAAATTTTTTACAAAAATTTGATTGAAATTAAAAATTTAAAAAAATTTAATTAAATTATTTTTTCTTTTTTTAAAAAAATTGGAAGTAGAATAAGGGAGTGAGAGATTGGAAGTAGAGTAGAGAGTAGGAGTGAAAACTTGGTCCACCTAAAAATTAGTGTGGACCAGGTCTACCTTAGACTTTGTCTCCATTATTTGTTCCATTATTTTTAGCTGCCAATTAATTTATGTAGAAAAAATTTTAATTTAATCGTTTTGTGATATGAATTAACAGTTATATTAACTATAAAGGCTTATTTTTCGGTGGTTGTTATTATTGCAGTTATGCAGGTTTAGAATTTTTAATATATGACTAATTCTTTTTCTATTTTTAACTAAATTAGTTTTAATTATTAATTTAATTGATTTAAATTAATCCTTCGAAAAATCAGCTCCTTAATTGTAGAGCTGGGCCGGGTATCTACTTCTAGATTTATATCTTATTATTCATAAAAATACGGTATATATGAAAAAATCAAACATTTTTATGTTATATATATAGGGCAATAGTTTTAATTAATAGTTATTTTATAATTATACAATACATTTTTTTCTATCAAAAAAAAAAGAAATAATATGGCTATTTCTTATCCCTCTTTATTTTTAAGCATCTTCCACTTGTGTTGGTTTACAAGCTTCATCCATGGGATACAAAGTACTAATTATAAGTACTCCCGAATCGTGATGCCGCCGCCAATCTCTCATGATTCTATAATCTCTAGCGATGATCATGATATAGCTGCGGATGATCGTGTGTACAACGTGATTTCGTATGGAGGTGTAGGGGATGGCGTAACAGATGATACGCCAGCTTTTAAATCTGCTTGGGATGCAGCTTGTAATGCCGATCGTCATACTTCAAATATTGTTGTGCCCTCCGGATATACCTTCTTGTTACACCCCTTTGTTTTCAATGGCCCTTGCAAAACTGAACGTCTTGTTTTTCAGGTACCTACGTTTCATTGCCGCAAAACCCTAGCTAATTCAAAACATATTAGTTTTTTTAAAACAAAATTTACGAATAGTATTCCCTAATATTTTTTTTTTGAGATAAAACCCTAATATATTTAATATATTTAATTTTAAATTAAACAATCATTTTACAAATTTAAATTAATTTCAAAATAAAATCTAATTTAAATAAATGATGAAATTATGATATTGATTTTTTTGTTCACATGTAAACATTACTCCCTAATTATATCATTAGTTATATGTTTGTTTTCTTTCCCCTTTTTTAGGGTTTTGTTTTTATTGTTGTTAATTTGTTATAAATATTTTGTCTATGGACACGGATATTTTTAATATTTCTTTATGATAAAAAAATAAAATAATTAATGTGAGATTTTATTAAATTTTTCTAATAGATTCTATACGATCTTATTCTAAACGATAATATTGAAAGAACAAATCTAAAGAAAGACTAAATTAATTAGTGGGTTATATACTAGAAAAAGTAAATTTAATTATTTTTTTCTTATTATGTCGTCACATAATAATTATTTAAATATATTTTTTTTCTTTGTATTGGGTGTATTTCATTTATTCACACTAATAATTAACGAAATTATAAAATCATGATACATACAGTATATATTTAATATAGAATATTGTACATACTTTCCATGTTTTAATACTATAAACGATATTTGTTTTGATTGATGTGCAAATTTAATCCTTAATTAATATATTTAATTATACATTGTTAAAAATTATAAAAAGTTAATAATAATAATAATAATAATAATAATAATAATAATAATAATAATAATAATAATAATAATAATATATTCTTGACGAATTTGATTTTGGTATGAAGCTTGACGGAATCATCATAGCACCAGATGGACCAGAGTCATGGCCTAACGAAATCAAAAAAACACAATGGATAATCTTCCATAAAACTCATGGATTAAGTGTTCAAGGTAAAGGCCTTATTAATGGTAGAGGACATAAATGGTGGGATCTCCCTTGTAAACCTCATCATCATAATAAGGTTTGTTTTTCTCAATATTATTATTAGAGAAAATTGAATATGGTATTGTATCGTATATATTTATATACATTTGATTTATTCTAACAGAATTTCTATAATTGTTACAGAAAAAAGAAACTAAAAAACAAGAAAGATGTGACAGTCCAGCTGTAAGTTGTAAATTTAATTATGTATGTAACTATCTAGTAGATCTTTTCTAGTCATCATGAAAGTAATGATATTATTTTCTTAAAATTTCATCATCATACAAACTGACTAAAGTGTATTGTTCTACAGGCCATCAGGTTCTTAGAAGGAAAAAATTTAACACTAACGGGAATAAACGTCATAAATAGCCCAAAATTTCACATTCGCTTTGATATGTGTAAAAATGTTATTGTGGATTCTATAGCTATAAACTCACCATCAAATAGTCCCAACACTGATGGAATTCACATAGAGAACTCTATTGATGTGATTGTTCGCAATTCAGTTGTATCCAACGGTAGTTTTTTTCCTTTTTTTTTTCTTCCACACACAATAGTATAATACATACTTCAAATTTATGTGTGAAATTTTAATAATTATCATTATTATTATTGGATTATATAGGTGATGATTGTATATCAATAGGAGCTGGGAGTCATAATCTAGACATCAATAATATGACTTGTGGCCTTGGTCACGGTATAAGGTACTAAAATTTAAATTTCTTATTTAAAATTGTGAAAAAAATGATAAATTAACTTTACAAACATATTATTTAATGTAGTTTCCCTTATACTTCTTACTGATTACTGGAGTTTGAACTTTTGATTATTCTTGTAGTATCGGGAGCTTAGGAGCTCATGATTCAAAGGCATGTGTATCCAACATTACTGTTAGCAATTGCACAATTAAACAATCCGACAATGGGGTTCGAATCAAGACGTGGCAAGGTGGATCTGGGTCTGTTTCTGCAGTAGCCTTTGATGGGATCCAAATGGATACGGTTCGAAACCCGATTACAATAAACCAATATTATTGTCTATCTTCGACCTGCTCCAACAAAACTTCCGCAGTTTTAATTCATACCATTACATATTCAAACATTTATGGATCTTACGACTCGAAAGACCCACCAGTTCGCTTGGCATGCAGTGAATCAGTACCTTGCACCAACATTACCCTTTCGGGTCTGGATCTCAGACCCGCGAAATCCATGAGTCGGGTAGAACCTCTTTGTTTGAATGCTTATGGAAGTATTCTAGGAGACTTTAATAATCCTTCAGTAGATTGTTTGTTGGAGGGTTTACCATTATCAAATGTTCCCAATGATGGACAATGCTAGTCTACAAGGTAGATTTATTATTTTGTTTATTTTCATCTTGTAGGATAGTTTTTTTTTTCTCTAATTAAAAAATTGCAAATTGTAATTGTTTTTGATTTGGAACATTTTTGTTATTTGTTAATACTTATTTCCGTAATTATTTTATAACAAAGTTTGAATTTTAAACTAGTTTATATTCGATTGTTCAAAAGCGCTTTTGAAGGGCTGGGGCAAGGAAGTACTAGCATACTAAACTTTTTTTTTTCCTACCATATAATTATTATAGTCTTAATATGGACCTTCATCTCCATGAATTAGGCTAATATATAGGCTTAGTGCACAATCAAAATGTTGTGCACTATTTTTTAATGGTCTCTACATTATTATACACTCTTTAGTCTTTATTTTAAAGAGGATTATAATTGAATTAGAATTGGGCCAAAATCTAGAATTGCATTTTATGACCTCCCGAACAAGTGAATTGAGGCAATTTAGAGTTTACAAATCAAATTTCCATTGCCACACGCACCATTCTTTTAAATTTGTTGATTATCATCAACATCATCATACCTAATATATCCCGCTCATAGGAACTATGGTCAGGGCCTGGGATGGAAAGAAAGAGGACAACTCATATCCATAAAGGAAAGTGCGGTAAAAGAGTTTCTCGGCTCAAGAAAAACTTTTGAAAGAGTGTAGCTACCCGAATTGATATTAGTTCCATATTTCTATCTTGTAAATTTGAAACCATATATTTAATACCATATACTCCCTCCGAACCAATTTAGTTGTCCTATTTGCTTGGACACGGTTATTAATGGTGTTATGGGTATTAGGCCGTGACAATTCGTCACATAAACTCATTGTGGCCCACTCAAGGGGACACGGGACACCCGTGGGCTCGGGCCCACAAACCCACGCGGGTCAAGAGCGTTGTCTTGCACATACACTTGGTGAGGTTCATTGTTTCCCCAAACCATATAGCAATAGGAGGATTAGCTCACCAAGTATATATGCAAGTCCACAACCCACTTTTTTTTATCGATGTGAGATCTTGTCTCACATGTGAAGTATTTCCAACACTCCCCCTCACATGTGAGCCATATCATACCAGGAACCACCTTCGGCTCTGACACCATATTAGGCCGTGACAATTTGTCACATAATCTCATCGTGGCCACTAATGGGGACACGGGACACCCGTGGGCTCGGGCCCACAAACCCACGGGTCTAGAGCGTTGTCTTGCACATACACTTGGTGAGGTTCATTGTTTCCCAAAACCATATGGCAATAGGAGGATTAGCTCACCAAGTATATATGCAAGTCCACAACACACTTTTTTTATCGATGTGAGATCTTGTCTCACATGTGAAGTATTTCCAACAATGGGGTCCATTAAAAATGTGGTAGATGAGGTATTTTAAAAGAGATTAACAAAAAAGAAAATGTGACAATTGACATGAATTTGCCAAATAAAGAAAATATGACAACTAAATTGATTCAGATGGACTATAATATATAATTCAGCAATAGAAAATTAATGAATGTAAGATGTAACCATTGTAAAATTAAACATTAATCTTTTTAAAACTATTGGCGATCTTTAATGACACAAAGAATATAATGAGCACTTAATTATAAATAATGTTAGTAATGAGTTTTAGCTTTTTATTGATTTTCAAAGACTAAATAATACAAAGTATTTAAGAATGTAAATGAGTATGTTCAAATTAAAGTAAATGATCAATTTAAGAATACAAGTAAAGAATACAACAAAAATAAGTTAGCAATTTTGGAAGTAAGTAAAGTGTTATCACTTTACAATACAAGTAAAGGCCTTAAGGATATATGTGACACTTTTAAAAGTAACTTACATACATACTTTAACATTATGATTGATCATTTTAAGTTTATAGGTGATGTGTTTTAAAATGTGAAGAAAATATCAAAATATAATGCAACACGTTAAAACTAATGTAAATGATAACTTTAAACTTACAATATACGTTAAACTAATGTAAAGGATAACTTTTAAAGTTGTAAGTGATGAACTTTTAACTAATGTAAGTGATCACTTTAAGAAGAAAAAAAATAAGAATGTGAGTGAGCACCTTAAAAATAATATAAGGAATCACTTTAAAATCATAACTAATCGTTTCAAGTCTAGATCTGTAAGTGATTAATTTTAGAATGAAAAGAAAATACCTAAGAATATAATGAAGCTCATTAAACTAAAAATGAAAACTATAAGTTTATAAATAAACTATCATTTTATGACCATAAGTGATTACTTTAAGAATACAAGTAAAATCTATAGTAACGTAATTGAGCAATTTGAAACTAATATAAGTAATCACTTTAAAGTTACTATTGATTATTTTAAGAGTATAAGGAATTATTTTAAAAACATAAGTAAAGACTTTAAGAATGTACAAGTGAGCACTTTAGAAAGTAATGTATGTATTCACTTTTAGTTATAATAATCAATCATTTTAAGTCTTTTTTTGAAAATTAGGAATATAAGAGAACACCTAAAAAATATAATTAAAACCTGTAGTAACTTAAAGTGAGCAATTTTAAGCTAATGTAAGTGATTATTTAAAGTTACAATTAATCATCACAATATTATATATAAGTTTTTTTTTTAAATACAAGTAAAGATGCTAAGAATATAAGAGAACAATTATAAACTAATATTGACAAAAATAATCACTTATACAATCAATTATCTGATAAATGATTCACTGATTCTTAAATTAGATGGTTTCACAGTGAGACCATCTTTATTGGACTGG
Organism: Amaranthus palmeri; assembly: GCA_019776075.1. Taxonomy (NCBI): domain Eukaryota; kingdom Viridiplantae; phylum Streptophyta; class Magnoliopsida; order Caryophyllales; family Amaranthaceae; genus Amaranthus; species Amaranthus palmeri. The sequence goes on along the minus strand of JAAKBH010000037.1, from coordinate 268,951 downwards.
CCCAATATATATTGTTTGTCTTAAAGTAATCACTTATAACGTCAAAGTAATTACTTATACAGAAAGTCTCCTGTGAGAAACTAATATTGACAAAAATAATCACTTATACAATCAATTATCTGATAAATGATTCACTGATTCTTAAATTAGATGGTTTCACAGTGAGACCATCTTTATTGGACTGGCCCAATATATATTGTTTGTCTTAAAGTAATCACTTATAACGTCAAAGTAATTACTTATACAGAAAGTCTCCTGTGAGAAACTAATATTGACAAAAATAATCACTTATACAATCAATTATCTGATAAATGATTCACTGATTCTTAAATTAGATGGTTTCACAGTGAGACCATCTTTATTGGACTGGCCCAATATATATTGTTTTTCTTAAAGTAATCACTTATAACGTCAAAGTAATTACTTATACAGAAAGTCTCCTGTGAGACCGCCTTATCCGTGCAACCAGCCCAAGCCCAATAAGTTTTTATAAAATATATTCTGACATACTAATTTTAAGACTCAAATGGACAATTTCACGACTTAGAAATCCAATTTTATAACCTAAAAGGTCAATTTCAAATTTTTTAATATCAACATTAATTTTTGAGTCATCCTACTTTAAAGTTTAAATGAAAATTTTAAGTCTAGCAGTTGGTCTTTTAAGTCTTAAAATTGGTTTTTTAAGTATTGAAATTGAACTTTCAAGTGTTAAAATTGTCATATTTCATGATTTAAACTGTCAATTTTAAATCTATGAAATTGTTATTGGTCTTTTAACTCTTAAAATTGACATTTTAATTTGTATAATTGGTAAAAAAAATATATATACAATTGGGATGAACCAATAAGATGCGTCTCACAAGTGAGACGATCTCACTCAAGTTTTTGTATTACTTATAACCTTACAACGATCACTTACGATCATAAAGTAATTAATTAAAGTAATGGGTTAATTATATAGATCCGTCTCATAGTGAGACGGTCTCATAAAAGACCACCTGCAAATGATTTTATCAACAAATCAATTAACCGTGTTTCTTTTTTTTTATAGCAAAATTAGCTGTGTTAATATAATTTAACAATAAATAAATATATTAGTTAAATTATTTAATAAATTAATTTCTAGAATCTTCTTTTTTGGACCTCAAAGTTTTTTTTTTTAAATTTATTAATTGGGCCAGCCCTAAAAGAAGTTAGATTTACAAATAAATCAAACGCTTCCATTATTTATTCCATTATATTTAGTTGCCGTCATTAAGTTATGTAGAAAAGTTTTTAATTTAATCGTTTTGTGATATGAATTAACTATAAAGGCTTATTTTTCGGCCGTTGTTATTATTGCAATCATGCATGTTTAGAATTTTTAATATTTCCTATTATTTAACCATATATGACTAATTCTTTTTCAATTTTAAACTAAATTAGTTTTAATTATTAATTTAATTGATTTAAATTAATCCTTCGAATTCTCCAAAAAATGTAATTAATCCTTCGAAAAATAATACTAGTTTTAATTAATACTAATTTTTTTTATAATTAACAAATACAATAGATTTAAAAAGTAATATGGCTATTTCTAATACCTATTTGTTTTTTAAAAATCAAACATTTTTTGTGTTATATATATAGGGCAATAGTTTTAATTAATACTAGTTTTTTTATAATTAAACAATACAATAGATTTAAAAAGTAATATGGCTATTTCTAATCCCATTTGTGTTGGTTTACAAGTTTCATCCATGGGATACAAAGTACTAATTATAAGTACTCCCGAATTGTGATGTCGCCGCCAATCTCTCATGATTCTATAATCTCTAGCGATGATCATGATATAGCTGCGGATGATCGTGTGTTCAACGTGATTTCGTATGGAGGTGTCGGGGATGGAGTAACAGATGATACGCCGGCTTTTAAATCTGCATGGGATGCAGCTTGTAATGCAAATCGTCATACTTCAAATATTGTTGTGCCTTCCGGATATACCTTCTTGCTTCAACCCTTTGTTTTCAATGGCCCTTGCAAAACTGAACATCTTGTTTTTCAGGTACGTAGGTTTCATTGCCGCAAAACCCTAGCTAATTCAAAACTTATTAGTTTTTTTCAAATAGTATTAAACCTTAATATATTTAATTTCCAATTAAACAATCATTTTACAAATTTAAATCAATTTCAATATAAAATCTAATTTAAATTAATGATGAAATTATACTATTGATTTTTTTTGTTCACATGTAAAAATTACTAATATCATTAGTAATATGTTTGTTTTTATTGTTGTTTGAATATATTTACTCGATCCTTCTTTTAAATATATATTGTTAGTTTATTAGAAATATTTTATCTATGGACACGGATATTTTTAATATTTCATTATCAATATATAAAAATAAAATAATTAATGTGAGATTTTATAAAAATTTTCTAATTGATTTTGTATGAATACAATTTGACCTTAAAAAGAAAGACTAAATTAATTAGTGAGTTAGATACTGGAAAAAGTAAATTTAATTATTTTTTTCTTATTATGTCGTCACATAATAATTATTTAATTATACATAGTTAAAAATTATAAAAATTTAATAATAATAATAATAATAATATATTCTTGATGAATTTGATTTTGGTATGAAGCTTGACGGAATCATCATAGCACTGTAGGAAAATTTGGAGATGAAAGTGATGAATTTATTTTGTTTAGGAGAGGAAGGGAAGGGAAGGGAAGGAAGTGTATGAAATAATTTTTTTCATTGCCCAAAAATAATTACATAATAGGGTATTTATAGTGATGAAACTACTAAAATATCTTAAATATTTTAATTTTTTAATTACATAATCTAGGATTTTCTAATTAATATAAAATCTTAGATATTTTTAAGTTTTTAATTCTCTCTAGGAACTCCTCCCATAATATCCTAGATATTTTATTTTTTAATTGCTAATTCTAGCAACTTCTTGAATAATTTTTTTTTTAATTAAAATCCTACATTTTCTAGATTATTTTAACACTCCCCTAATCTGAAAAATCTTGGACTCCGAGCTTTCGTCGAACTTGGAAGAATTTGTTTGTTGGAAGTGCCTTTGTAAATATATCCGCGAGTTGTTCTCCCGTCCTGCAGAATTGTAGCTCGATCTCATTTTTCTCGACCAATTCTCGAATGAAGTGATGTCGTATCTCGATATGCTTTGATCTGCTATGAAACACTGGATTCTTCGTCATTGCTATAGGTTACATGTTGTCGCAGAACATTGTAGTTGGTGTCTCTTGCGTATGTTGTAGATCCATCTGAGCCAGACTGCTTCACATGCTGCACTTGTCGCTATAAATGTAAAAAAATTAAGGAAGTCGAGTAAATAATCAAACTGATCCTTATTGTAAATTATGTAAGAAAAATAACCACAATACTAATGATTGTCGCTATAAATGTAAAAGATGTAAAAAACACACTCACTTCGAAAAAAATTATTGGTTTCAACAAAAAGAAGCAAACTATTCCGAAAATAATAATTTCGGAGAACAAATATTTTACACTGGATTAAATGCACAAGAAAAATTAAATGACATATGGTATATTGATAGTGGTTGTTCAAATTATATGACTGGCGTTAAAAATTATTTTGTCATTATTGACGAAAATGTTAAAACACACATCACACTTGGAGATGGTAAAAAAGAAGATATCATCGAAAAGGGACAATCGCTGTTAAAACAAAAAATGGCTCATCAAAATTAATTCATGAAGTTTTCTATGTCCCCGGACATGCACAAAATTTATTAAGCGTAGGCCAACTAATTAAAAAAGGCTATATGGTTAAATTTGAGAACAACAAATATCAAATTTAAGATAAAAATAAGGGTCAGCTAATAATAAGTGTCGAAATGGCTCCAAATAAAATATTCCCACTAAAAATACCATTTGAAGAAAAATTAGCTTTAAGCTCAACAAATGATTAATCCACCTTATGGCATTTAAAATTTGGGCATTTAAATTTTAATAGTTTAAAATTGTAAAAAAAAAAAGAAATGGTAATTGGACTACCTACAATAAAAAATGAAAGAAAAATTTGTGAGGGTTGTATTATTGTATATATGGTAAGATGCACAGATTACCATTTTCTACCGCCTCTTGGAGGGCCAAGGCTCCTCTAGAGCTTGTTCATGCAGATATTTGGGGTCCTAACAAGCTCTTGGCGGAAAAAGATATTTTCTTTTGTTTGTAGATGACTACTCCCGCATGATTTGATGTGGGTGTATTTCCTGGAGAAAAAATCAGAAGCTCTTTTCTTACTAGGTCCAGGTTTGGATGCTTTACTCCTAAACTCGTCCATCCTACAATTCCTCTCTATGTGGCCCATTTCCTTGCACTTGCCACAGAAGATTGGTTTCCAGCCATTCATCACTTTTTGGCTAACCAGTTCCTCTATCTTATTGATGAAGTAGATTTCATCCGGGAAATCTCCATGTATTTTCATTTCTATTAAGACCCTAGCATACATCATTCGTTCACGCTTGGTCGTTGCCTCATCTACTCGTATGACTGGGCCTATGGAACTAGGAAGTTTCCTAAGGGTTTTGTCACTCCAATACTCAAGTGCTAAACCAGGAAACTTCACCCAAATTGGCATGGTTGTTAGGCTTGCTTTGTCTACTGAAATCTTAGGGGTCCAAGGCTTAACCACAAACGGTTTATTGTCAAACAATATTCCGCTCGTGTCGCGAGCCTTGTCCCTATCTAGATTAGACGCTAGGCGCACAAGGTAGACTCCTTTTCCTAACAAACCCACTTTATCTATAGATAGTTCTTTCCATGTTCTCTTAACAAATCCCTCACGGCCCGTTTGGTAGATGGTATTAAATCGTGGCAATGGGAATGAAAAATTAGTGTAATTTTGGTTAAAAAAATCTTTTGGCTATCTTGATGGCCATGCTTGGCAACCTTCAATCATCTCATTTTGTTCATAAAATTCATTCTAATGCATTATCAATGAGAGGGGTGGTATTAGGAGGTAATGAAAATTTGTGAACAAAAAAACTTTTTTGTGATCAAAGTTTCATTACCATGGGAATAACATGAAAGTTTTGATGAAATTTTACACTATAAATCATTTCGAATACCAACATTTAGTACCACTAACCAAACGGACCGTCAATGACTTGAAGGGGGGGTTAGCGCCAAGAAAAAAACAAACCACAGAGGATTCCCAATACAGAATTTCATCAGCTATTTCTTCTCTATTGATTTTAATGAGATTACATGAAGGTGAATGTCCCTCGCAATCTCCTGCCATTCCAGTTATCTTGTGGGAAGAAACCATCGACTCTTTTGTCTTTGTCACTTTGGAAACGCTGGCTGCTTCAATCCAATTGGATAATATGGCCTTTGTTTGGGGTTGATTTGTCAAATACTGGGTAGAATTGTGTATTAGGGTTTCATTATCGAAAGAACTACTAGAACATTCTGATGAAATTGAGTGGTTCACCGGTTTTTTCTGGGTAGCACGATCTTCGCCTCTTCTCTTCGGTGGTCTCCCCCTTTCCCGACCTGCCATGGCGGTGCTTCTAGAGCACGGTGGAGTCGCTGTGCGAGCGGTGGAAATCGCCTAGTGAGAGAGAGGCTGAAAGGCTCTATTTCTCCCCTTGTTTTATTATTATGAAATAAATCTTTGGCAATTAAGGTTAAAGCTCATGTTGATAAAGAATTAAGATTTAGAGAGAAAACAATAATGTAGTGGAATAAGTAAGAGAGTTAAAAAGTATACTCACTTTGTGAAGACGTTAAATATTTTCACTCTCAATAATATAATTTTTAAAAGGATTTTTCACAAAAACAAATACACTTTTATAAAAACACTTATGGGGTGTTACATCTTATTTATGAATTGGCCTTAAATATTTGTGAACCCTTGTGACAATTTTTTTTTTTTTTTAATATGGACCTTCATCTCCATGAATTAGGCTAATAATATATAGGCTTAGTGCACAATCAAAATGTTGTGCACTAATTCTTAATGGTCTCTACATTATTATACACTCTCTATTCTCCACCCTTCTAACTCACACTTTCTAACTCAATATTTTCTCCGTTTATTTTTGCTTGCAACATGGTTGACTTCGACACTATTCATCAAGCAATTATAGTCATATAAAATCTTATTTAAATCGTCTTGATTCAACGTTTATTAATTTTTAATTTCGATAATTTTTACATATACATAATTAAAGATACTGACAATTGATTTGTACATTGAGATGTATGTAAAATCAAATGGTGTAAAAAAGAATGGAGGATAAAACTTCCTAAGCCAAAGATTGTTGTACACTATTTTATTGTGCACTTAATACAACAGATTGTCCCTTATAAAAAAAAGGGAAATTCCAAATGGTAGCATCTAATTTTAATGAAATGTCAGTGGTAACACTTTTTAAAGAAAATTCTACATAGTAGCATTAAGTTTATTCACTATGTAATTATCGTAACATTTTCCGTTAAGTTTTTGTTAAATTCCATTTAATTTATCATTTTGTAAGTTTTTTCCACATGCTAGTGGTAGGGAAAAAACTTACAAAATGATGAATTAACAAAATTGAACAAAAACTTAACGGAAAATGCTACGACAATTAAATAGTGCATAAACTGAATACTACAATGTGAAAATTTCTTTAAAAAAATGCTACTATTAAAATTAGATGCTAATATGTGAAATTTTAAAAAAAAAATGCGTTACAGCTAGTAAACTCTCGATTTATTTAATAGACTTTGGAAGGCTATAAAAAAACTACAACTCTATATTTTAATAACTAATTTAAATATTCATTTTCAATTGGTTAAATAACAAAAATAGAAAACATATATAGTAACCTTTGGAATTAAAGGTTTGAGCAATTACTCACTTCAATCATGTGTGTATTTTCTTTGTTGATTATTTATAAAAATATTTTGTTCTAAAATTACTAAATTGTTAATTAAACTAAATAAATCCTTCCCTCTCTTTTTCTCTCTTCTTTTTCTAAAAAAACCCTAATTTTTATAATTGGTTTGGAGCTATCATCAACCTTTTGGTTGATGGTAAGGCCCTTTTTTTTTCTTCCTGTTTAAAGCTTTTCGAATATGATTAGAATAAGTATTTGTTTTTTCTCTATAAGAGAATTGTTCTACCTTTTTCATTGGGTTAATTCTCCCCATATATTGAGCTTTGATCTCTCTCATCGTGAGAGTTTAGAGTTATGAAATTTAGTTTCTAGTTGATTTGTTGGTAGAGATTAATGTGGTGATGCAACCGACACTAAAATTGCAATCAACATCAATTACATCAAATTCAATTATATCTCAAGACTACAACGACAGATCAAAATACTCCCCTTATAAAAGGCTGTATCAAATAGCGATAGAAAAAAAAGGATATTCAGAATTGTGAGATCTCATACACAAATTATAATCTTGTTGATTTTAATTTATATTTGGTTAATATTGTTATGTAAGTACTTGCTAATTTTTATTTCGGGTTTTTTATGAAAAACAGCCTCAAAGTTTACCCTTTTTATGAATTACAGCCTCAAAGTTTTTTTTTTATGAATTACAGCCTCAAACTTTTAAAAGTGACCAGTATTACGGCCAAGTTACCGTTGACCACCCTGTCAACCGTTGACCAAGCCTTCTTCCCGGTTACTAACCCTTTTCCTCCTTCTTCTTCATCCTCTTCCTCCTTCTTCTTCATCTTCTTCATCCTCTTCTTCCTTTTTCTTCATCTTCTTCATCTTCTTCATCCTCTTAATCCCATTTCAAATAAAATTTCTTGGTTTATTTTTAAAATTGACCAAAATCTTTTTGTTTTTTTTGTTTTTCTTTTTTTTAATTTAATTCTTCATCCCCTCCACTTCTTCATCTTCTTCCTCCTTTTTCTCCCTTCTTCTCCATCATCTTCTTCCTCCTTCTTCTCCCTTTTTTTCCATCATCTTCATCCTTTTTATCCTCCATTAATTTTCAAAGGCCCAATTTTAACCCTAGATTTCATTCCCCTTTTCAAAACCTTAATCAAAGAATACCAAATTGGAAGGGATGAACTTTCTGGGTATTTAAATTTCATCAAATTTCATCAAATTGAAACAATTACAACACCCAAATTGAAACAATTACAACAACCAAATTTCTAGGTATTTAAATTTCATCAAATTTCATCAAATTTCATTCCTTTTTCTGGATATTTAAATTTCATCAAATTTCATCAACTTTGACCAAGGGTTTTTGTTCCATAACAACTTTGATATACAGAATTTGAAATTAAGGTTTAAAAAATTTTCCTTTTTTTTTACTAGCCAAGCTTTTTTGGCCAAATTGCACATTGGTAATGGTTACAATTTTTTAAAAAATACTCTCTTCTTCTCATTGCAAATCATCGATTTTTCTTGAAGCTGGGTTCCATTAATTTCATGTAACTTTTCTTTTTTTCATCTGGGTTTTGATTATTTTTGTTTTAAATTTGTTTTTGCATGTGGGTTTTTACTACCCTTTTTTTAAAAAAAATTTAATTCGAGTTTTCTGGGTTTGTGTGTGTATCGATGTTTTGATCTGTTCTTGATGAATCATCTTAATTAAAGTTTAATTTTTTGATTTTGGGTTTTTTTGACAGTTTGTTTAAGAAAAAAAAGGTGATAAAGTGATTAGGGTAAATAATAATGAGTGGAGCTGTATTAGTTGCAATTGCTGCAACAGTTGGGAATTTACTTCAAGGATGGGATAATGCTACTATTGCTGAATCTTTTAAAAAGCTTTGGTGTAATTCTAATGGTCATCAATGGTGGAATTCCTGTTTTTTTTCCTTTGTTTTTGGGTGTAGTGAGAATTGGAGAAATGAAAATGATGGAGAGGAAAGAGGAAGAGAGAGAAAGATTTGGGTCAATTTTAAAAATAAACCCAGAAATTTTATTTGAAATGAGATGAGGAGGATGAAGAAGATGAAGAAGAAGGAGGAAGAGGATGAAGAAGAAGGAGGAAGAGGGTTAGTAACCGGGAAGAAGGGAAGGTCAACGGTTAAAATAGTGGTCAACGGTAACTTGGCCGTAATACTGGTCACTTTTAAAAGTTCGAGGCTGTAATTCATAAAAAAAAAACTTTGAGGCTGTAATTCATAAAAAGAGCAAACTTTGAGGCTGTATTTCATAAAAAACCCTTTTATTTCTAATGTAAATGTCGTATAACTCTTTATTAATAAAAAAAACCTTCAAACAAAAAAATAAACTAAACACTAAAATTAATAACTTGTGCTCTCTTGAAAGAACGCCTTTTGTAATGACGACTCTAAAAGGTCCAGTCCAAATCTATATATAGAGCTGTAACAATATATATTTAGAAGACTGGATTTTTGAAAGTCATTTTTACAAAAGACGATTTAAACTAAAAATTTGACAAAACTTAATTACCGTTATGTCCGTTAAAACATCGAACCTTTGAAGTTGTTTACCCCACCATACCCAAATCGACGGCGGTAATCATGTGTACTAGCTGGCAGCTACCGCACACTAAAATACTTCCTCCCTTTCATAATATTCGCAATATTTTTCATTTTGGGAAATTTCATATTACTTGTTACATTTCTTTTTTAGTAAAAAAACCAATCATTTAAAGTTAAATCTACTCCTATTTTTATCATACTCTATATCTCATTACTCCTATTTTTCTTTTTCATTTTTCAACAAATAATATTAAAAAATTCAAAAAAAAGCAACTTTCCACCTATTGCTCATCATTGCACAATATTTTCTTAATCTTTATGCCCATGCAATTGTAGCAAGTAAATCAGAAAGGAAAAAGTATTATTTAAAAAGAAAAATTCAACTAAATAAAAAAAATAAAAAGTCTAGTGAGAGAGAAGGAGTTGAGTTGACCACCCCACCCTCCAAACTAAATTTTGAAACTATTGCCATTCATAAATTCGACCGTTGAAATCCAAAAAGAAATAAAGCCGTTACTTATTCATACCAGCTAGTTTCTTTCCCTTCTGTGTAAACTCAAATATAATTACTTCATCCCACTTTTAATTCTAGAGAGAGAAAAACTTTTATTATAATTTATACTTAATATTCTGTGAATTTGATTGAGAAATAAAAATGGTGGCAAGAACCCCACCAAAGCAAAGGAAAATCATGGTGGCTCCTCCATTAAGCCCTACTCTTCTTAGAGAGACTGTAAAGAAGGTAACAAATTATTAATTCATTTCCTTTAATTTGATAATTCTGTATATATTCTGAGTATTGTTTTTTTTTTATTTAATAATTAATTTAATTTTGATTGTTTTTGGATGATTATAAAAAATAGGTGGATCAATGTATGGCAAGATTGCAAGAACTTCAATATACAGTAACAGGAGGAAATAAAGTTGTTGCTGGTGTTAAACTTAGTCCTAGAAGTACTAAATCTTACTTAAAAACCAGTCTTAGATGCAAACAAGAATCTATTAGGTAGTTCCCTTCTTCATTTCTCTTTTCATATGTTTTTTAATTCAAGGCCGGCCCTAAGGGTGGGCAAGAGAGGCCGTCGCCTAAGGACCCATGTCAAAAAAGCAAAATTAATAGTTGTAGAAGGTCTATATAGGTTATAAGTTGCAGAGAAAAAAGGCCCAAATATAACATTTGGTCTAGAGCCCTAAAATATCTAGGGTTGGCTCTGTTTCTTATTGAGCTTCAAATTCATCTTTTGGGTGATTGTAGTTTATATGCATAAAGTATATAGCCGTTATGGCGTATTATGAGTCTTTTGGTTAGTCTTTCTCGAGCCATGGCTTGATAAGGTATTTTTTGCCTGGCCGTCCAACTCTTTTTAGACCCTAATCGTAGATATACGGAGTATGATTTTGATTTATAAAATATAAATTATACATTTGGGTATTTGGCCTTATTATTATAGATTGCCTAGGCTCCAAAGTTCCAATGTACAAAAAGATTTTTGCATTTATTATGAGTGAATTTCCATGGAAATTTTTTTAACATGTGTAGGATTAGAAACAATGGATCAAAGAAATCTCCTGTAGGAAAATTGCCAGCAAGTGTGACAGGTATGAGCTTTTTACATCAAATATCTTTTTGATTAAAGTTCGTAAATATTACAATCAGTGGCCAAGTTAAAATTTTGGATTAGGGGACTAAAACAGTTGATATTCTAGCAAGTTATTTCTAGTTAAAAACTAGTTATACTATGAAAAATTTTCAAATTATTTAGATTAAAATGAATTTAAATGATAAGGAGTTAAAATTAAATTTAAGAAATGATGTTGAAATTTTCCTATAATTATTCCTTTCAAAAAAAAATGAGTGTTTTTATACTCTAACACGCCCTCTCACACAAGAGTTCATTGAGCTAAAAGTTTGGAGACGCATATGCGCTGAATATTTCACTTCTAATAGTGATGGTAGTTGAGATTCGAACTTGGGACCTTTTGTTATATTGACTTCTGATACCATGTCAAGGAACTCCATCTCAACCAAAAACTTAAGCTGATAGTTGAGGTAGGATATGTTTTTATACTCTAACAAAAGACACTATGGTCAAAATTAAAAACTTAGCTGATGGTTGAAGTCCCATGTAGCTTCACCCTATTGACAATTTTGATGAAATGGGTAACAGGGGAATGGAGAAGAATGTCCTTATCAACAATGTTAGTCGGAGAAACCGTAGCTGAAATCCTTCAAGCAACTAAAATCACAAGAGAATTCATGGGAAATCCCAAAATTGATGATCCAAAAACACCTCTTCCAAGGAAACACAAACCAAGCTCAGAAAAAACCCCAATCGAAACTCGAAGAAAAAGGGAAAAACAGCATCAATTTCGTATAATTCGAGCTGAATCCGGCACTCCTTCCTTACGAAAAGCTCGATCCAAGATCAATTTCAAGGTCTCCCCAGATAAACGACCAGAAATTGTGAGAGAAAACAATGGAAGTAATGGTAGTATTAGGTATACAACAAACAGAGTATCGCCAAAACATAAACCTTGGGCTAAAAAAACTGTTCTTTTTCCAAATCCAGTGTTTAATTCCTCACCCAATTCAAAACCGAATCAATTTCGCAAGAAAAATTGTGAATCGAACCCTAAAAGAATTGAAACTCCTCACAAATTTCTGGTAAAATCCCCTGTGAAAATCAAGAGTCCACATAAGGGTTTAAACTCTGTTTCCCCTGTTTCAAAACCAACAAATTTGAGTAGAAAATCTCCTCCAAAAATGGGTGGTTCTTCAATGGCTTCGAAATTGAGGAGATCGTTGTCGCCTTCGAGATTGGCGAATCGATTCGTTTCTCCATTGAAGGGAAGAAGGATTTCGTTGAATGGTGGTAGTTTTGATGGTGGAGTTATGAATCATAATGGATTGAAACAGAGGACTCCTGCTTTGATGATGATGCCAATGAGGTTTTCTTCAACAAGAACTTCTAATATTGGAATTAGAGATTAATGTGTTTGATGTTTCAAAACATATTTTGATGTTTACAATGATATTTTCTCAATGTCTATAGTTCATAATTCGTATATCAATACACGTGTTCCAAAATATTAGCAACATTTGGTTTTTCATCCCCGTTGAATGTATCGATTCAATCGTTAATATCTCTAATTATCCATATTGAAGTTATTAAAATTTTATAATCTTTACATTAAATGAATCATTCTACTTGAATATATTTTAACTTGTAGATTAAAAACTAATAAAAAATTAAGGGTGATGAATAGTGTTGTATTTACAATATTACAAATTTACAAGTAATTTGGGATGGAGGAAGAGTGTCATATATTCCCATGTTCAAAACTTACAATTATTATACTCCCTCCGTTCTAATTTACTTGTCTCATTTCTTTTTTTGGCAATTTCATACTACTTGTCCCATTTCCTTTTTTGGCTATCATTTTTTACCTAAATACCCCAACTTTTTCAATTCTCAATACTCCATTACCACATTTACAATTAATTTAATCAATTAAAATACTCAACTACCACCTTTTAAATGGACCCCACTACTACCTTAAAATCCGTGACTAGTTAAATAGGACTAGTCAAATGGACCGAAGGGAGTACAACTTAATAAAAAGACCGTAAAATTTTGTATAATATTTTTCTTAAAGTCTTCTGTTTAAAGTGATTAATTATATACTCCTATAAAATTCCACATGAGTAAATTATATTAAAGGGAAATTATCATATTCAAAAAAAAATGCTATTAATATCAAAAAAAAAAAAGGGGAAATTATCATTAGTTGCCCTGAGGTATGCATTTTTATCAATAGTGTATAAACTTATTTGTTTATTCCAATAGTACCCCTGAGGTTTAATGGTAATAACAACCATGACACTTTTGTACTTTTTCCGTTAACTAACCGTTTAGTTTGAAATAGAACCAAACCATGGTTAAAATTTTGATTTTTTTTTTGATTATTAATTATTCATCTCACTTGTGATTTTTCCTAAATAAGTTTATACAAATACTTGTGAGAGACGGTCTTTATGAGAGACCATCTCTAATTGAACTGGCCCATAAAGAAAAATGTAGAGTAAAAGTAGATATTAAGCTTTAATGGACTAAGCCTGAAAGACGTCTTTCAAAAAGACGATCTCTCAAGGTAAATCATTTGTGCAGGACCTCTAGATTGGGAGTCATCTCTCAAAGAAAAGGTCTCTCCTACTGCATTTCAATTTACATCAAATAATTTTTTTGTCCCTTTAAATTCATTGTATAATATTCAAAAAGCTTACATTTCAATTTATATAATATAGCAAATTCAAAAATACCGCAAACTAACAAATAGGGTACATTAGGCTTAAGTCTTAACCAAGTCGTACTGCCTAGGATCCTTAATATCAACATCCCAATGCCCATTCTTAAGCTTAGCCTGTTCAGCCTTAGATCTCATTTGGCGCAACCTAGCATCCGCTCTTTCAGTCATTCCACAATAAGATTGCAACATTTTTGGCATTTCATTATAAACTTTCCACCAAATTGCATTAGCTTCATCACTTGCAAAATTCAAATAACCCTCAAAATGCCAATTACAATCATAATCTTTATAACATGCCCATGGTTTAATTCCTAAGAAATGAATTGCATATTGATCTTTAGGAATAACTCGCTCTTCGTCACTCGAATTTATAGGCTTATTATAATACTTCATGAAGTTCAATTTGACCGTTAATCTGTGCCACCAAGTTACGAACTCGTTCAAATACCCTTGATCGCCACCATTGTATGAAACCAAAGAATAACGTTTTCTAACAAGATTATGGAAGAAACATTTAGATGGTTCTAGAAGAATGATACCCGAGTTGAAGATCCATCTACTATTTGGTGCAGCCGAGAGTTGTGGGTATTTGAAGAAATGGTCAATGTTACGAAGAACAATGAAGTCGGAGTCAATGAACATGACTTTGTTATACTCGGTTAGTTGCCATACCCTAAGCTTGCTATAGTTCCATTCGTTGTAGGCACCCGTATTGGCGTAAGGACTCTTGATTCGATCGATTCGCTTTATTTTCCAACCGGCGGCTTGAAGGCCTAGGATGGAGTGGTTAGAGATGGTGTGGTCTGCAAGGAGGATGAGGTCTTTTGTGGTGTTGGTTTGGAGGATGCTTTGTGCTAATGCTATGGCTCCACAAACATAGTGTTCAGATGAGTGAAGGACTGTCACGTATGCTTCTTTTGATTTGCTTTGTACTTGTTCATTACCTGTGTTATGTTGAGACAATGATATGTGAATGTTACTAATTTGATGGATTTATAATTATGTGTCCCAAAAAATTAGATACGAGTACAAAAAATTATTTTATTAAGTTGATTGGATGTGTTTGGGTTAGACTAAGACACAAAATTTATAACGGGTGTTAATAAGGGTTAATAGAATATTATTTCTTATCATTAAACAAAAAGATGTTACATTTAAAAACAAATTTATAGTCGGCTAACTAATTGCAATAATATACAATATATAGTTATATATGTTCAATATAGACTTGAATAGGTTGGATTTATTGTGCATTACTCTTTAGTCCACTTTAATAACTCAAACGTTGTCCTTACTTTTTACTTTACTAGTGCAATAGCGGCGGATTCAGAGAAAAACAAGTGATGTCAATTTAAGTAAAACGTATCTACTGGTTTTGAAACCTTATTCAGATATATGGAAGAAAATACACAAACCTTATTCAGATATTTAGATTTAAGTGATGTCAATTGACTTCAATGACATTACTCTAGATCCACCAATGCACTAGCATGTTAAGATTAACTAACCTATTAGTCCACCTAATAAAAAATTAAGTCTTATCTTAGTTAGAGAGTAAGTATCACCTTTCAGAAAGTATTACGAGTTCAATTTACATATAACAATCTCGGCCTGTAATCAAATAAATAAACTAATTTTTATTTTTTTTAAAAAAAAAAAGTGAATAGTAAGACCCTTACCAATATGATCTCCATTATAAGGACGGGCAAGGGCACAAGTTCCCACAGGCATACTAATAATCTCTTTTAACTTCTCTACATTAGGCTTATACAACCAATAATCTCCCCTATGCCAAATCAAATCATCACACCTAAATATTTCAATCATTGGCTCACATTTTGATACAAACACAACATAAATCTCCTTATCTTCGTTAACCCCATAATTCTCCACCAATAAATGAGCAATAGATAGACTTACTTGTAACCTAGGCACATCTCTAATCCCCTTCTTCAAATAACTACCACATTTTCCACATGGTAATTTAGCCACAACCATGTGAAGCCCGACATACTTCCCAACTTCTGGGAGGGGAATATGTGGGCACTTCCCATGCAATTCAGTCTCATTAATTGTCTCGGGGAACAGTTTTTTCCACGTGATGTTTGGGGAAACAGGCTCGAAATTTATGATTATAGACTCGGCAAATTTGCCTAGATGTGGATTGGATTGATCTGAATAATCGAAATTGATAAAACCCACTTTCAAGGATTTGTTATGGATTAAGTGGGTCCCACGAATGATCTCGAGTAATTTTGAAGGTTTATTGCAATTGTTGTAACAAATGAGTGGATGATGGAAGAAGATTGCATTGAGGAGGAGTACGGAGAAGGAGAAGAGGAGGATTATTATGAGATTAGATGGAGATGGTAAGTTGTTCTTTGTGAAAATGCCCATTTCTTAAAGGAATTTGTGGTGTGTTAATTTTATTGATTTTATATATTGCATTAGTTTGAGGAAAAGAAAGATCAAAAATAAAATTTATTTTTTATCTTTGAATTAAATAGTCGATCTAATATATATTATGAGAACGTGAACTTTATGTTTAAAATCGTTTTAAAATACTGAGAGACGGTCTATTACAAGAGTACCTGAATACTATATAATGAAATTATTGTTATGTATATTACAATTAATTATTGAGAGAAAAAGTTCAGAATATTTAATGTATGGAAAATAGATTAGGATAGGATACTATTTCTTTAGGAAACATTTTGAGGTTTTGTTCCCTTTTCTAATGATATATTTCCAAGTTTGTTCTTAATTAAGTTTGTATATGGATGTGTTACATTAATTATGATATGATTTGTTTTGATTCTTCCTAAATCTATCTTAATTTAATGTAATTTTATTAATAATTAAGTTTGTAATAAGTTTATTTCTTGGTTATGGTCATAAGTTGATAGCGTTTCGCACAAAGTCAAGGTCGAGGAAAGGTTAGCGGATAGACCATATTCGTACCCCTCGAGGAAGGAGCCATAAAGAATGCGCGCAATCAATTAAAAGCTATGTAAAGAAAGCCTTGTAAAATGAAAGATGTTTAGCACCAAGATAACATGGGAGATTACCTGCAAAACACAAAACAAGATGGACTAAGATTGCGTATTAGAAAAATATTAAATAAATAAATAAATAAATAAGAAAAAAAAAAACAATACAACATAACAGAAAGAAGTAATTGAAAAGGGATTTTAGAAAAAAATAAGTACCAATTAACATATGGCAAGTATATGGTAACAAATTAATAAGGATTAGCTCTCCTTATAAGTTATAACTTATAAGTATTAGTGGACCATATTAGTTATTAATTTAGGAAAATTTGCTCAAAGTAATCCTAATTATCATCCGTTGGTCAAAAATAATTCCAACTATCAATTACTTTCTCCGGATTTTATTAGTTGCTACAGTTCCTGTAGCAACTACTGTTCACCAATTGACCTTATTTGATATATAATTCTCTATGTATAATGTAAAACATAGTCATATGGGATCATGTTTGATTCGTCTTAATGTGTATTTTCTTAATATTAACTTTTTAGAATTTTTTATCATATGAAATTAGAGATATTAAAGATTTAAATTGTGCATTGAATAGCGTGAAAAACAGAAATGTAGCAACTATTAAAAACCACAGGAAGTATTTTTTAATAATCCCAACTATTCTCATAATTTGTTGAAAACATACCCACCTCCTTTTTAACCGGCTACAACATGTAACTTTTCAACTTTTTTCTTTCTTTTTTGATTAATAGATGAAGGGGAAGGATTATTTTGAAAAATTAAGTAAAAAAGAAAAGAAAAAAAAGTGAAAAAGGCTTTTATTCTAGCCGGTAACAAGAGGGTAGATATATTTTCAATAACATATGAGAATAGTTGGGATTATTAAAAAATAGTTGATAGGTGGGATTATTTTTGGCCAACGGGTGATAGTTGGAATTATTTTGAGCAAATTTTTCATTAATTTATAAGTATTTTTTTCTTATATTTTAACATTAGAGATAACAATTTAATTTTTTACAATTTAATTTAAGTTATTTTTATAAAATCAATATTAATAAGATAAAAATTATGTTGATGTTTTTAATTAGTTCAAGTACTTAAAACTTAAATTTGTATTGAATTTTTATTTTAGAGTAATAAAATCTCTCTTTTACAAAAAATTCAATTTTAGAAATTTATAAATAATAAAAAAATTATTTGTTACATGATGGATAGAATATTAGAATTGTATGGTGCATTGGTGCTAAGATACGTGACTTCAGAGGCATTTCTCCCATTGTGGAATTGACCGGCCTGTAAAATCTATAAATATCCGATTAATTTCTAGGCTTTTTGTAAAAACATATTCCCCAAATTCAAAAAAAAAAAAAAAACATATTCCCCATATGAACTTTAGCGGTAGTAATTTAAATGTGTTGTATATTGTGACTTTAAATTAAAAATTAAATTTATAAAATAAAGTTACATAAATCTAGTAGATTATAAAAATATATGTCTAGTTCAAACATTTGCTTAACATACACCAAATGTGAACTTCATCATCGGAAATCACATATATCGAACATAGTAACAAGAAGATTTTGTATTGAACTTGATATTAACTCTACGGGAGATGCTCTACCCTAAAACATCACTTCCTCCCTACTACGGTGCTTGGAAATGTATATCGAAAATATATTGAGATACAAAGAATTACACTAAATCCCTAGCACAAGGAACTTAGAACGATGTAAGAGAACGAAATGGAAAATTACAATCGAGGATTGTAAGTTCTCTATGTAAATTGCTAGAGAGGAGAAGAAATTCAAATTTAACATGTATGTCTCATGTATATTTCATGTGTATCTCATATAAGAAATAACTTACACATGTCTTCTATATATATAGACGGGCATACAACCGTTCGTGAAGTAATATGTCACTTCACGAACTACATGCAACATCGATTCACAAATCAATGTCGATCATTCAATTAGTATAACCATATTAATCATAGGTAGTTATAGTATAACTAACAAAATTGAAAAAACGAACATAATAAAAACCAGCATGAAAGTCGCGACCAGTGAAAAACATTGCGACCTGTGAACTCGCGCCCAGTGAAGAGAGTAATTGTGACTTTTCCGAAATAGAAACTTTACTTTGAAAACTAGCGATGCGCAAGCCTCTTTGCTATCCGTGAAAAACAATTTCCATAAAATTAGTAACTTTGCAATTTTTGGATATTTCCAATTAATTATTTATTTATTTATTTATTTATTTGATTAAATTAATTTATTATTTCTGAAGACCATTATAATTTATATGCTCTAAATGACAACAATCCTCCCCCATTAAGAGTGTATAATCATTTTCTTATTTTGCAATCCATAATCTTCAATCCATTTCAAGCATACCAATGTTCTTACAAATTGAATTGACAGCTAGTACCACACACATTTACAATCGATCAATCCCCTAACTTTCTTACGGATTAAATTACACATATATATCCAATCAATTGAAGAAGTAGTACACATGAAATAATTGGTTAAACTCACATCATCTAACACTAAACTATCTAGCACCAAATATCATGATCACATGTATGATAATAATATAGAACTATCATAAATTCTTACTTGAGACCGTCTATATAATAGACGTCTCAAGTTTTGGGGCTGTCCCAATTTATAAATTAAAATAAAAACTAACTGGTGGTTTTGTAAGTCAAAAGGGAGATATGGGCCGGGCTTTTGAAAGACGTCTATACTATAAACAGTCTCTCAAGAGAGGGTTTACTGTAACTATAACGTTAGACCGTCTATAGCAAGAATTTGTGTAAGTTAATCTTCATAAGAGAAATTAGATTAGAAACTACTAAGCCCTAACTATATATAGTCCACTTGTTATGACTTTCAAATTAATTTGGGCTTATGAATCATGAAACATACGGCTAGATAATATTAGTGTTAAAAAAAAAATTGAAATAGATACACTAGTGGAAAAAATGATATTGGCTGCTGCTTATTGGCTGCGGTTTTTTGGGAAACGCAGCCCATATGAGATTCTTAATTAAAAAAAAGCATGCAATAAGATCCAAATCAAACTTATTCTAAATATAAGCGTCTGATACCCCAGAGCACAGGTTCGGGTCTGTTCGCACTTAGTAAGTGCGAACAGTAATAAACTGGTCAAAAAAATTAAGTGTCTGTTCGCACTTAGTAACTGCGAACAGGTCAAACAGGGACAACATTTTGATTTTAAGACAAGAAGCTGTTCGCACTTAGTAAGTGCGAACAGCTTGAAAAACTGAAACAGGCTGTTAGCACTTACTAAGTGCTAACAGCCTTTTTCAGTTTTTCAGTCTGTTCGCACTTACTAAGTGCGAACAGCCCGAACCTAAGGTTTGCGGATTACGCGCTTAGTTTTAGAATAAGTTTGATACTGATCTTATTGTATGCTTTTTTTTTGATAAATAATCTTATTTATTTCAAATTTTCGTTGAAAAAAGGATTTTGCATTTTAAAAATCAATTCGGCAGTTATTTTTGTAGAAATTATGAAGCAAAACAACAATCACTTTGTTTCCTTTTTCAATCTGTTTAATAATCTATTAATAAGATTTTCTTTCAAATTCTTAATTTTGCATTACTTTAATTTTAAATTTTGAGCTGGACTCAGCTTGTATTCGGCCCCTTACACAAATCGATTCGTAAATTTATCAATAAGATGTTCTCCAACTCTTGGTTTTCTGTTGTGCACACCTTTATCTTGTTTCTTTGTCGTCGCACAATATCGTTTCAGCTTCCGTGGCATTGCATCATAAACTTTCCACCAATATGCATGAGCATCATCACTTGCAAAGCGATGATTCTCTAGTCTATCCCAATTACAATCATAACTTGAATTACATAACCATGGTTTTGTCCCTAGGAAATGAATTGTGTACCTATCCTTAGGAACAAGTCTCTCTCTTTTTCCTTCACTAAAAATCTTCATAAAGTTTATTTTCAACGTTAGTCTGTGCCACCAAGTTAAGACCTCATTCAAATACCCTTGGTCTCCACCATTGTATGACTTGAGACTGAAACGCTTGGCCATAAGATCGTCAAAAAAGCACTTAGATGGCTCAATAACCATGATTCCCGTGTTAAAAAGCCACTTATGATTTGGTGCAGCAGAGAGTTGAGGTAAGTTAAAGAAATGGTCAATATTACGAAGAACTATAAAATCAGAATCAATGTACATGAGCTTGTCATACTCGACTAATTCCCAAACTCGTAACTTGCTATAATTCCACTTGTTATAGGCATACATCTTGCGATTAGGGTTATCGATTCGTTCAATCCGTTTTACAATCCAACCGGCCAATCGGAGCCTTAAGATGGAGCGATGAGATATGGTATGATCCGCAAGAAGGACTAGTTCCTTGGTGGTATTAGTTTGGAGAATACTTTGTGCTAAAGCTATAGCTCCACATACATAATCCTCAGATGAATGGATAATTGTTACATAGGCTTCTTTTGGTGCATACGTGCTTGTAGATCTTGGCACATTTTTAAGCTCGTGTAGAAATTGATTTCCGTTGGCATGCAACTCTCTACTTCCTGCTCAATATAATTAACAAAATGATAAATTCTAATTGAAATTTGTCTTGGGTGTATGGAGAATTTACGTTATATACGAGATACAATGCCTTTTATATAATAGAAACAACTTAAAATAAATATAGATATTGTTTCTATTATAATCAATAAGTGTCACTCTAGGAGAGATGTATGTGCAGAAAAAATAAACACAAATTCTTGTGAGACACGGTCTCTTTGAGAGACCATCTCTAATTGGGTTGGCCTATTAGGAAAAGAGTAGAGTAAATATAGGCAATAAGTTTTAATGGATTAGGCCTGAGAGACGTCTACCAGAAAGACAGTCTCTCAGGAGACTAGCTAAAAAATAAATATGTCTAAGTGTAGGGTCTTTAAACACACATATTCTTTCTAGACCCATTTAAGATGATTCAAATCCTTTTTCTAGACTCATTTAAGACCCAAACCACTCTCTGAACCCATTTGAGACCCAAACTTGTTAGTCTTATTCCAGACCCAACCTATTTACAACCAAAATCAATTTTAACTTCGTAAAAAACCTATTTTTATATTTATTTAGACGCAATTTAGACATATATGCAACCCATAGACCATTTTTAGTACTAATGAAACTTTTAATTTGTAAAAAGGTTTAACTATGAATAATTAAGACAAAACTCATTTAGGCCTTTTTTAGAACCCTAGACCCATCAAACCCAGAAAATTTAGGGCCAAGTCCAAAAGTTTCATCAAATCCTAAGCATTTGAATTCAACGTAAAGGCTATTGTTTTACATAGGTAGATAAGCTAACAAAGACATATGATTTGCCCGCTATCCTTCTCCCTCGGATTAAGCTTACTACAATTCTACAAACAAAAACAAAACAAAAACAAAACCTCGCCTGAAGTAGCATAAGGATGATGAAGAGCACAACTTCCAACCGGCATCCCAATCATGTCCTTCAACTTCTTTACATTAGGCTTATACACCCAATAATCCCCTTTATGCCATATCAAATCATCACACCTGAATAATTCCACCATGGGCTCATTACATTTTCCAACAAACACAACATAAACCTTCTTATCTTTGCTACTAATCCCATTCTCAACTACCAATTGAGCCGTTGCAAGACTTATTTGTAGCCTATGAACATCTCTAATTCCCTCCTTTAGGCAATTCCCATTCATGTTGATTTCCTCCTTTACTTTTGTGCATGGCAATTTTGCTACCACGACATCGAGCCCAGAGTATGTCCCGTGCTTTGGCATGGGAATCTCTGGGCACGAGTCTCTAGTTTGGGTCTCATCCACCCATTCTGGAAAAAGTTTTTCCCAAGTGACATTAGATGAAACGTGTTCTAACTTTATGGTTACAATTTCTACGGTCCCACCAAAATTCAAGTATGAATGTGGTGGGTCCTCAAAATTGACTAAACCTACTTTTAGGGTTTGATGAGGTCTTAACTGATTCTCGGTAATGACCTTAAACCATTCCGGTGGTTTAATCTTGTTTGGATGAAACGAAGACTGAGGTTGAGATGATTTTGCTTGGATGTGGAGGTGCTCAACATCAACAAACTTAGGGTTTGAGAAGAACACATTGCCTAAAAATAGGAGAAGGAAGAATATGAGGAAGAAAAATGAAAGAAATATGGTTTTTCTCTTGTAGGAGGAAATACAAATTGAAGTAGTTGATGGTAGGCTAGGTTTGTAGAAATCCATATATGTTAGATGAGATATGAATTTCATTTAAGCATGTCTAGTTTAGAATTAGCTTAGCTAGCTAATAACTACTTGTGATTGTTAGGAGATTTAGGGATGAAGTTGGTCTATGTTAGTATATGACCTAGTATATTTAAGTGTAGGGTCATTATGCATGACTTGAAACTTTGGCTTCTTGGGTAGTTCTTTTCATTTATTTTTTTTACTAATTAATTTGGTTTGTATGTTTAATCAAGGTATGCAATGTTATCTTCAAAAAAAAAAAGTAT
The DNA here is from genome assembly GCA_019776075.1 of Amaranthus palmeri. NCBI lineage: Eukaryota > Viridiplantae > Streptophyta > Magnoliopsida > Caryophyllales > Amaranthaceae > Amaranthus > Amaranthus palmeri. The sequence goes on along the minus strand of JAAKBH010000037.1, from coordinate 245,632 downwards.
GCAATGTTATAACATATTTTGGGCCTCAACCATTAGCTTAAGCTTTTGGTTGAGTTGGTTCTTTAACATGGTATCAGAGTGCCAATTGATCTCAATGTCTTTCTATTCACGTTGAGTCTGTATTACATGTCTGAATAAGCACATTAAATTTATTATAAGAAAAACGAAATCTATTTTCTTAATAATACAAGAGAGGGGACATAATAATTAATTAATAAATGTAAAATAATAATACTCTTATGCAGCAATTTGAAGATTGACTAACAAAAAGAGTGAAAAACCAAAAACATAATCTAGGTAAAGTTTCATTTTTAAACCAATTGTACACCTCTTTAATACTAGTTCTTCTTCTATTCCCCTTATAACAAAATTTAATAAAAAATTATTTTACAAATTTTTTTTTCATACGAGTATATTTTTCTGTGAGACCGTCTATGACAAAGACGGCTCACTAAAACAACACAACTCAATGTTTAAAAGCAGTTTTTTTTTAAATATTAGACATTAGAAACCGATTTTATAATTAGGCTGACCCAAGACGAGTGGTCTATGGAAAAGACCGTCTATAGTAAGAATTTGTGATTGAGTTTTAGATCTCATACAATAATTTGTACAAGAAGTTTTGAAGTATATATGAGAACAAGGGAACAATGGGCCGATAAGCCCAACACAATGGATCTCAGTGGAACAAAAACAGCCCAATCATACCGTTATCAATTGCTGACTTGCTGTTACATTTTTAAATACAAAAAAGGATGAATACAGATTTTATGATGGATAGGCTGAAATATTTGTTTTATGTTTTATGTAATTATGAATTTAATTGGTAATCATAACCTACCTAGATTTAATTGGAGTTTTTAGTCTACTCTGATTTTAAACTAGACTAAGCAGGACCATATACACTTCTAAATTAATGAAACCTTTTCAAAATAGTTTTTTCAAATTCTTGTGAGAGACTATCTCTAATTGGGTTGGTCTATTAGGATGTAAGCAATAAGCTTTAATAGATTGAGTTTGAGAAACATCTCTCAGAAAGACGGTCTCTCGGAAGACTAGCTGATTTTAATTTATTATTTTCAAAGAAAAAAGCCAAAATGATCATAAAATAGAGTTGGTCTATCATGACCAAAAATAAGTCCAACACAAGGAGGAATAATCATTTATCATTATACCCATCATATTCCCTTTATATCTTTAAGGAAAGCATCAAATTTATTCATATTTTCAATATTTTCCATTATTAACTTCCAAACCAAAAAGCATAAAGTTACAAAAAAAATTATAAAAAAAAAACATAGATAAGAATGGCATTTCAATATTTGAACCAAATCTATGCCTTACCTACTTTCCCAAAAAACCCTCCTTTAGAATCACTCCAAGCATCAAATAACAAACAACCCATATTACCATTTTTAATTTTACACCCTTTTATGGAAAATCCAAACCCCAAAACCAAAAATTTAGAACTTTACACAAGTCTAGGATTATATGATGCATCAGAAAAACCCCCAAAAATAGTATCAATCATAGGCTCAATTCTTGAAAAAAACATTCAAAAGAATGAAAAATTGTTGAAGAAATGGAGAAGTAAAGATGGGGTGACAATATTTCATGGTACAAGAGCTCCTACGTTGGACATTCCACAATACTTGGAGCGTATATACAAGTATTCCAAATGTAGTTCTTCATGTTTTATTGTAGCTTATATATACTTGGATAGGTTTATTCAAGCTACAAATTGTTACCTTACTTCTCTTAATGCTCATCGTCTCCTCATTGCTTCGGTTCTTGTGGCTACCAAGTTTATTGAAGATGTGTAAGTACAATTTCTACTCTTATTTTGTGTTGAATTCATTCATTATGTGCTTATCTATTGAGCGATGGAGTATGTAACATATCTGATTATAAGATAGTTTTTTGTTGAGTCGGCACTATTAATATATATTAATAGTTAATATGTTAAAAGGTCGCACAATCAAGTGGAATACTTAATGTTAGCTATATGGATGATATGTGTTGCATTTACACTACTGACTTGTAGAACGTGATAAAGTATAATCAACTTAATATTGTCTCAAGATTTAATTCAGTTAATGCATGTCTTAACAATTTTTTAGGTCTTATATGCAAGTTTTGCTTCCTAATCTCATAAAATAGAAAATATATATTTGATAGGAGAGTCTTAACCAAAAATTTTAAATTGAAGGTGCAATATTAAATACTTAATTATTTAAAATTAGAAATATGCAAAATACATAAAGATAAATGTTGGCAATTTGGCATCGAGAGAAAAGCTAAAATTTTCTTTTAGTATTTTTTGAGTATTTGACCATCTCATTTTTAAAACTAATTGTAATTCACAAATTCTTGTGGAAGAAGTTTTTTAGATTATCTCTAATCGGGCTGGTCTATAAAGGAAAAATAGAGTAAATATTTCGATAAGCATTAAGAATATTGTCAGTACACATTTAGAATACTGTAAGTACTTAAGTACTTACTCGTTGAGCATTAAGTATATTGTAAGTAGACATCAAAAATATTATAAGTAAGCATTAAAGATACAGTAAGTATGCTAGTAGGCTAAGTATCTCCGTAGGCATTAAAAATCTTATAAGTAGGCATTTTAAGTATTTTTTGGTGTGCATTAAGTATATAAGTAGACATTAAGTATAATATAAGTAGACATTAAGAATACACAAGGTAGACATTAAAATTTAATGGGTTGGGTCTGAGAGACGTATCTCGGTCTCTCAGTTGACCAGCTAATGGTAATTTTCATCTACTATATTATTTCCTGAGTAGAAGTAGCATTTATTTTTCTGTTTGATTCGTGTTTAATTATACACAAATTTTTACTTGAGACGTCTTTTGTAAAGACGGCTCTCAAAAGGCCACTTTAATTCTCAATATATATTGTTACAACTCTAAATGTAGATTTGGGCTGGACTTTTCAGAGTCGTCTTTATAAAAGACGGTCTCTCATGAGAGCACCTATTAATTATATGACGTAAATTTGAAAAAAGTCATGTACATCACATTTTCATGGATGGGGTACATTGCATCCCCTTTGATCAATACTAGGTGTATTACGTCAAGAAAAACAAATCGCAATTAAGAGCATTCGTAAAGGTTCTCAAAAGTGAGTGGGGTAAAGGAGGATGAATTATAAGGGGTAAATGATTTGGGAGGGTACCAAATTGAATTTTTTTAACTGCAATTTTGATACATAAAGTTTGGTCTTAATTGCTTATCAAAATCAATTAAATTTTAGTTTTAGTATTTGGTTTGATTTACGATCTAAACAAATAGATTTTAATTTTTTATTTAAACCAATCAAAAATCATATTATGATCGATAATTTTGAATTTTTAGTTGTTTAAAATAGGTCGGTACCTAGACTTTCGAGATTTAGTGTTTTTACGATAAAATATACTTGAATTACATTCATACAATCGATAATTGCAAACTATTATATAAAATATACGATAAAATGAAGTTTGGATATAATGCAGGGGTTACAACAACGCACATTTCGCCAAAGTAGGGGGTGTAAGCATAGCAGAAATGAACAAGTTAGAGTTAAAGCTTTTATGCAGCCTCAACTACAGGCTTCATGTCACAGTCGAGACGTTCGATCAATATTGTCTAGAGTTGAACAGGACAAATATAACCGGTTCTGGTTCTGGAGGCGAGAGAAGGAACTGCCAAATCGAGCGAGCGACTCAAGCCTGTAGTCTGAGAGGTAGCTGGCTCAAGAAGAATGAGTCTAAATGCAATCCTAAATTTGTTGGGTATACTTGTGGAGCCTTATAACTAGCTACAACCATTGTCATATTTACTCATGTAATGTCCCCAAAAGTAAGGGATATGCAACATACAAAAGAGGTTATAAAGAATTAATGATTTTTAATTTCCACTCATAAACAAACGTTTATATATATTTTCTTTTTTATTGAATCAATATATGTTCTATATACTTGAATTTAAAGGCTAAAATATATCGTAAAAATGAAACGTATGATCATTAATATTGATATAAGGTCATTAATATTGATATAAGGTCGTAATTAGTATATTAAGTGCCGCGATGACAATATGTGGAAAAATGTTACAACTTCTCACTATATCAATCTTAATAAGTGATTATCATTTAGAGCGAAATTTAAAGGAATCGATTGTATATAACTCCACTTTTGTTAGTTATAATTGATAACAAAAGACATTATTCAGATCAACTCATAGAAACATACATTATCTATAACTTCATATAAATAAAATATACTAAATTTAATGAATTGTTATGCTGAAACCTTATGATCAGTGAATTAAGGGTCAAAAGTTCTTATGATATTACTTGCTTCAAGTGTCATTTGGTTTCTTTTAGTTTGGCTATAAGTTTTTTTTTTTGTCATATTTTCTTTTATTATCATCCACAAATTTATTTTTCTCTTTTTATCACATGGACATTTTTCTTTCATTTACTTATTTGTTTTATATAACAGCTTCGCTATTTAGTTGGTAGACATTTATAAATTTAAACAATTACCCCTTGACGTGAAAAAAGGTACACACATAAATGTAACGTGCATCTGAACAAAGAGAAAAAGATTTGACTACCTTTCCTACTTTAAAGTTGATTAGACCACCCCACTAATGTCCAATTATTAATTATTATTGAATGGGATTAGTCAACAACATGCAATCAAACTGTTTTAAAACAGCACGCTTAGCATGCTAAAACTACAAATATAAGACATCTATAATCATTACTTAGTTTAACACAAATTCTTTTGAGAGAAAGATCATCTCTAATTGGACCGACATATTATATATTCCTTAAAATATTATAAGTAGACACTAAGAATAATGTAAGTAGACATTAGGTATTAAAAATAAGCATTAAAGATATGATAAATAAGCATTAGGAATAATATAATAAGTAGGCATTAATCTTTAATGAGCTGAGCTTGAGATACATCTCTCAAAAAGACGGTCTCTCAAGAGACTAGCTGAAAGTTTAAAACCAATTCACTCACTAGAAAACATAAGGGCGGATTCTTGACCCGTTAAATGTCATTAACTCGCGACGTTCAACTTATAATATATAAAATTATATACCTACAAATGCTAATATATGTGCTAATTAAATTAATACGACCTTTATTATGTGAAAGTATTGACCCAGATATATTAAGCACATTTTTTAAATATTATCGACATTTAATTTTGTTCTAAATATGCCCGTAAGAAAAGTTATGGGCTACAAATATAGTAGGGTATGGGACTTGCATGATACAAAACCTTACCATTAGACCAAGTAATATCGGAAAAATAAATAGAAATCAAACATAATAAATTTTGTCAACGTAAATCATTGCTGCTTAACAATGTAAAACTACTATTTGGCAAAATTTTTATTGCACATACTGTGCACAGAACCACTTACAAAAACACTATACACTACCATAAAACCTTGCATTTAAGATACGAACCTGAAAGCGTAAACTTTGGTGTCCGCGTCTCCAAATGAACAACACAAGGCGGGTATACTAGGAACAAATATGGCAGGGGGGCAATGAACTTTTCAATTCTTTTCTTAGTTGGAACTCTTCCTTGCTGCATAAATACGGTAAGCTGCTAATCCGGCAAGGCCGACAACTGCTCCTACTGTCAAAAGAAAGCATCAGAATTAGAGAAATTCATTTTTGCAATGAAATAAGCAGGTGTCTGCTCATGCTTTAGCCATTGATTTCATAAGGCCGATTAAAAAAATTATAAGCAAATTAAGTCTAACAAACCACAAGGAAAATCGCAAACTCCAGAAATATTCCGATGCCTCAGTTTGAGATACTAAAGAGACCGCACGATGTCTTTTCTCAACGTTACGTAAGATGTCACAATTATGTCAAGCTTTTTTAATGACTCTACTATGGATTTGAAAGTCTAACAACCACAAGGAAAATCACAAACTCCAGAAAAAGTCCTTGTCAATGCAGAAATAACAATATAACGATGCAAGCTTTATGGATTTGAAACTACCTGAAACAAAAGTAACAGAATTTTTGACGAGACGATGGTATTGCTTTCTGCTTCGTCCAACTTCAGTCTCAGGAATGCTCAAATGAGGACGCTCTGCTGAACTCACAATTCTATAAAATATGTTGTTGAAATCCCCCAACTTGGCACTGATAGGCACTGGGGCATCAATACCCATATCTTGGCTAACCTGAAGGAAAAAATTTATATTGATTCTTTCTTTAGTTATAAAGAGAACTAGCATAACACAATCCTGCTTTTCCAAAATGTTTAATATGAAAAGATGTAGATTTTCTTATACCCCAACCCTCAATAGTAGAAGACATTGAGAGTTTTGAGACAGATTTGCTACGAAGTTTGTCAATGCAGCATACAATATGCCCACCAAATTTGCATAGACACCTCCAAACGGATTTTTTATTGAAAAGCATCCTTTGCAAATACATCCCTTGCAAAAACTAATGGTAGTATACCTACTAAAGCACTTGTTTTTTCTGTCCATTTTCAGTTTCAGAGTGTTTCTCTCCACCACTTCCAATTTTATGAAGATTTGGATCTTGTTCTAATAATAATTGACAAAGTAACCACAATTTAAGGGGAACAGAGAGTTCTTGTAAGTTATAACATTATTGGATCTCGCTTTTCATCCTTAGCAGTAACTTTTACAAATAGCAGGTCATACGGAAAGACAAACTCACAGTACTTTGATTTGACTTCAGTACCTCTGGGCTTCAAATAAACTTGTACTTTTACGAAGCCTACATAAAGTCCCTAATACTTTTTAGAATGATGATTTGAATTGATTCCCGTACTGGTACCAAGTACTACTACTTCACTTCTAGCAGATATAATAACATACATCAGAAAACAAGGTAGAATTATGGATTTTAAATTCACTCACTCTACGGCATAATTACCCGCATCAACATTTCCAAAGCAAAGAATACAAATGCAAACAGCTGAATATAACAGCACTAAAGCAGAAAAACTGGCCGAGATCACAGCAAATAATCTTGATACACTTACCACACTACCCAACCAACATAGATACAAAACATAAAACAAGGAAGTTAATGTGTATGAAATAGAAAGACAAATACCCGAGTTGAATCATGAATAGCCATAGGATATGGATCCATATCATCTTTAGCGGCCACAATAAGAGAGGGCACCTCATACCCAGTATCTTCTCCATGGCCAGCAACCTCTACCAGCAATTCAGCAGTCTTTTTCCACGATAATTCGTCAGAACTGTGATTAAAATGCCTCTCATTACTCACAAGTTTACAAATAAAAATGGTTACCCAAATCTAGTTGGTCAATTCATCTCTTCTTTGCGGAGGACAATCAAGATGTAAGTTATATTCCATACTTGTACCAAAAAGATCTAGAAGGGTAATTCTTCACACATTTTTAATTCCTTGCGCAAAAACAGTAACCCATAACAAAAAAACATACAACAAGCTAGGGCAAACTGATTTTTTACGTTAAGCCCCAACATTAACGAAATTTAATACTTGATTTTTATTAACTGCTAAAAACATCTTGTACTCTAACACAATATCATCAATTCATCAAATCAAGGATAATAAGTATATTTAAACTTTAAAGTAGACAATTGACTTGTACACTAAATTCTTCCGGTCATGGCAAATTGAAAGAAAAGCCCTCACCAAAAAAACAGCTAGGAAAATTAGTTAGGAACATAATAAATAAATTCCACCAATCCATGAGGGGTATTAATATCAAAAACTAGGTACTAACAACTATGAATAGTGGCTTTACGATTAGGGACCACAATTTTCATCACTAACTATACAACAGTGATTTGTGAATCTGGTGAAGGAGGTGAACATAAGCTATAGAAAGAATATCATAATTCATAGCCACAATTGCTAAACATAACTTGCTCAAACCCTACTACTTCCACATAATGAGTTAGTGTCTGATATACATGATATGCATACAACAAGTTCCACACCTCACATAAATGATCTAGCACAAACCTAGATTGTAAACAAAATAAAGCAAAAGATCCTCCCATAGGCCATGTTCTCGTATCCTGAAACTGTCCTATGCTCCCCATGTGCTGTGAAGCAATACATCAATCTCTTTAACCAATTGAAGTATTTCCGACACACGAGACACAAGGTCATCAAAATAAAATTCATATGAATGAATATGTAATTTACATATCCACATGATGTATCTCTATACTAATTCTTCCTTTGACAAATCCTGCCTGAAAAATTAACAATCAACAACAGTAAAGTCAAGTAATACAACTTTCCCACCAAGGCCCTTTTATCCATTTCATTTACTACACGGAAGTTAACCCTGTTGAGTAAGATGTTTAACTTCCTGTACTTTCTCTTTTATAAGCTCCACGGTCATTAATTGAGGAATGAAATGGGACTATATAACTTAAGCAAGGATATACTTTCGATTCAACAAAACCACAAAGAGCTCATGGAATTTTGTTAAACACAACTGAATTGAACACGAGAAAAGTTTGGGATAGATTTCGACTCAAATTGTTTAGTCCAAAATTTTTCGATTGAATTGCAATGGATTTGACTCAAATTGTTTAGTTTAGTAAGGTTTTAATCAGATGGGGCGCATATATACAATTTGAATGTGTTGCATGACAATCTGTTCATAAAGAAAAAGAATTCCCTAAAAAATAACCAGTTCGATGCACATTGCAGCAGAACATGACTACATTTTGTTAGACGCAGAATGAATCCAAGATTAGAAAGCAACAAGCTCCTTCATAAAAATGATGTATACGCACCTGTCATATACAAAAATGGCTACGTCACAAGCAGCTAAAGATTCTTTTGCCGAAAGTATGCTCTTAATTTTATCTTCAGGTATCTCTCTCAAAATAAGAAACTTCTTGACTCCCTGCCAAAAAAGACTGGAATTTAAACATAACCATAGTCCATAAACATGTAATAGTTTCTTTCTTTTTCTTTTTCTCATTTTTTTAGAAAAAAAATAATAATTTAATGTATTTGATATAAGCCCTAAACAAGTAAACTAAAACTCCTTCACCAAAATAAAGGCATCGTAACCAGAACTAATATGCTCAATATTTAATACTGTTTTGACCCTTTATTTTGTATTGTTGCAAAAACAATTGCAAAGAAAAGAGACATTTTCCCCATATTTCATACTATTTTGCAGAATTCCTAAAATATGATTGTATTGTAAGAAGCATCAACCAAAAAAGACTGTCTGTTTCAGCGATAAATAGCCCTGCAAAAGATAACGCAATACCAAGAAACACCTTCCCTTGTGCTACACCTATCAAATGAACTTAAAAAAGACAGATTCATGCTCCTATTTGCTCCAACATCAAAGTCAAATTTCACAACCCATTGAAGGGAGTAGGGACTAAGAAGAAACTGGATAACAAATACAACCAGAAAGGAAACAAAAATAACTCACTGCAGAAACAAGCTACTCAATCATGCATGATAGGATTATTCAGAGCGCAAACTAAGAGCAAAGGTTGGTTTATTAGAAAAAGTTAAAAATTGGGATTATTCAGAATGGATGGGTGAAAGGTTGGATTATATATTTAAGTTTTTCCTAAAGAAAAAAAAAAGCAAAATTTTAATTGGTCGTAATACTCCTTCAATCATGTTCAACGACTTCACAACAAAAAGCTCTATCCACTTGCAACAAAAGCCTAAAATCATTATCCAAAACAAAACAAAAAAACAATCACAAAAGACTCTATTTTTCTAAATTATATGCAAATCTAAATATATTTGTACCAAAATGTCTAGAAAAATCAAAAAAAAAAAATTTCATCTTTAGGACATAAGCCTTTTAAAATCCCAACTTTGCATTAGTATGTTAAATTCCCACCTTTGCATTACTTAAAACATGATTGATGTCCTGGGTAAGGTTTTTTTTGGTTCGAGAGTAAGGCTGAGAGTCCCCCACATGGGGAAGGAGAAACTAATCCCCTTATGTAGAGTTTGAGAATCAAACTCTTGTCATAAGGTTGAAAGGTACAACCTCCAACTATTAGATCAAACCATGATTCTCTTTTGGACAATTTTTTGGGTGGTAAATGTCGGGAATTGATTCAACTTATGCAAAAACATTCATTTTCATTGTCTAATTACACATCTTTTCGATTTCAACCATTAAATATCTACTCATTGATTATGTTCAAAAACTAATTTTATGAATAATAAATTAGAAGCATTTGGTTTAAAAGATGAAATTTCATTCTCTTCATTTGGTAACTTAATTGATGCAATTTGGGAGTATAAACATTTGGTAGAAGTTGGGTTAAAAAGGGAATTTTTGTCAAGATTGAGGGTGGGAATCACTAGATCATCAATACTAACGGAAATCTATATTAGCAACCCATAAAATATGATTTGATGAAGAAGAAAGAAAATCAAGAAAGCGGGAATTCAATTTATGGACTATTTCAAGCCAAATTATGTCAGCAACCCAAACATGTTTATTGCAAGTTATTTTCAATCGATAAAGAATAAGAGGGGAGAAAAAGACAAAAGCAAACTTAACATGCAAAACAGGAGATGAAAACTGAGAGATTATTGACGATTAAGGGTATTGATTAAGAGCAAAATAAGTTGGAACATCAAAAGGCTCGAATATGAGTATCATGCATAGGTATCCTCTTTCTTACTCCCTTCAAGATCTCTTCTAAATTAACAAATTTTCCGGTAAATATGATGAAAGATAATTAGAAAGTTTCATGCACCATTGCTATAAGGTTTTGCAGAGAGAATCATATAGAATGGGGTGGGAAATTTTTATGGTTAAATTTCCACTTTTTTTGCTTCAACTTTATAGACATTTTATTTTTTGAAAAACATCATATTATTTAAACCAAGTGGACTAATAGGACATGACATGTGGACTGAAAGTTGTTTCTCGTAACCTAGGATTACTTTAGTGGAATAAATAATACAAAGGTAGGATTTATATATACGGTTGAAAGGTGGGATTTTTCTTTTTTAATTTGCAATTGTTTATCTATATTGATGAAAACAATTCCCAAACCATTCTTTCTCCAATGATGTAATCTCACGAGATTTAGAAGATATAACAATATAAGGGAAATATTAGATCATCATTAAGCCAACAAAACCACAGTAACCATTGCTGACTCAACCAAAATATATTTCTATCATGATCAAACAAGTATTTTGTATCATCAAAGGAATCCCTTTTAAAAATTATTTTTCCTACCCAAGAACTATAAAACAAAAATAATCACAAGCTGGAAGCTAATTGATGATATTACCATTATCAAAAAGAGCGTAGTTATTTCAGCAACATAAAATTAACTAGCATGTATTAGCATAGGAATATTATAGCAGGAAAGAACCAAGTAGAAACAAAATAACCCTTCTATTGTAATTGGCCAACACAACAGCGCGCTTTTTAAACTTAAGCCGGTTAAAAGCAATCATGATATTAGATATGCATGATACGAACAAGCGTAAACTCTTGCAATCAAAGTTAAAAGGGACGACTAACCCTGGGCCCTTCTACGACATTAACAGCATATCGTTCTTCAGCATTTGCACCATACTTTTCAGAGAAGCGCCTGCATTTGGAAATTGAGTTAACTAGGAGAATGCTAAAACACATTCATATTTCCAGCTGTTTAAGTCATACATAGAATTAATTTACACATAATTCTTCCAAACTTTATTACTTGCAACATTTCTACAAAATTGCCGCAACTTTTTAGGTGTAAATTTAGAATCAAACAGAATAGAAAAAATATAACATTATATGTGGTACAGTTGAAGAGCTAACAATAAAAAATGCTACAATATTGTCATAATATTAATATAATGCACATGCAATTATAGATAACAAGACAAACCTTCCCAAAAAAGCATCCAACAATGCTGATTTACCGGCCTTTTTTGGTCCAAAGACAAAACATTGGTAAACATTTCTCTCTGATTGCCGCTTCTTGCGATCTGTACGCCGCCTTCTAGTCAAACGAATAGCCGAAGCAGCATCCCCATTATACATTATATACTTCAGATACTCCACACTCTTAGCTGGCTCCAGAAGGGTCATAAGAGCCCACTGCAGATAACATAGAACACATATGCAACCAGGCATCAGAATCGATAAAGCTATGTTCGGGCTTGTTTGGTAGCTTCTAGGGTAGCTTTTAGTGGCTTGACTTTAGTCAATACATTACTTTTGAATGATGTTTTGTAGCAATTTATATCTTTTACTGTTTTGTTTTGCAAAAGCTAATAAAACAAGATTATATTACAAATGCTTTTAAAATCACATTTTAATAGTCACACACTCACATATTACTTCAAATATCAATTTTGACAAATAGCCACTATCTACGAGTTCACTAATATGGTACAGAACAAACAGGATAGCTCACTCAAAAGACTAGCCTATTAGGTCACGGCCCACAATAATTTCAATCTACAACAAATGTGGAACAAGTCTCATACCATGCAATGGACCATAACAATCGACCCCCCATAAGGCCAACGTCCTCGTTAGGTCAAGGATGCATTGGGTCACGACTGGCTAATCTAATCCAATCAATCTGCAAGCCACCCACTCTGTCGGCCACCCATGTTAAGACAAACAGGAAGCCCACCCAAAAGACTAGCCTATTAGGTGAGAGAGCTCATTAGCCTATAAACCTCACACCAATTGCATTTTACAACTGAAGTGGAACAAGTCCCATACCTTGCAATATACCATAACAATCGACCCTCATAAGGCCAACGTCCTCATTGGGTCACGATTACATTGGGTCACGACTAGCTCTTCCACACCACCCACTCTGCAAGCCACCCACTCTACAAGCCACACTTTGGGTCCGATTCTGATACCATTGTTATAGGACAAACTGGAGAGTTCATCCAAACGACTAGCCTATTAGGTGAGATAGCTCATTTGCCTATGAACCCCATATCAATTGCATTTCACAATCGATGTGGGACAAGTCTCATATCTTAAAATGGACCATAACATAATAACACCTATTCATACAACTAAAAACTACACCCGCAGCTACTTCTACAACTACTTTTGTCTAATAGACCAAATAAATGGTAGTAAAACAAAAAAGAAAATTGCAAACACTACTACATCATATTGTGTTAACATGGTATTGCAACAGAATGGTTGAAAAATCATAACATTTTCCCATGGTAACTAAAAGGAGAAATGGGGGGCCACAACTATCATGCTTACACCTTTCTCGCGCAAGGGCAACCCTGGAAAAAGTTGATACAACCAGAGGGGATATATTACTACCGGAAACATGAAGTTAATGAATAGAAAATAGCATTTGATAATCAATCATAGCAACTAAGTTGAGAACAGTCGCCCAAAAACAAAAAGCATCTCTTTTTTTATTCTGTCAAATATTGAAAGAACATGGACTATACAGCCTCAATAAAAAGGCAAGCATAATGATTTTGCGAAACTTACAATCTTAACAATGAATCATTAATGCCAAAAATAAATTTCAACAATAGGTCATAAAATACTCAAGAAGACATACCATGGATAAAAATCCATCTATTGTTAAACCTTCTAATATAGTTGTTGGTGCAGCCCCCAAGTATGGACCTTTACTCCAAGGACTACATCAGAAAAACAAGAAACAAGTATACCTTAGTTTTATAAAGCTTGAGGAGCACGAGGCTCAAAAGCTCCTTAGAGCCCAAGCGCAAATGGGTGAAGGCACGAACTTTTGTAAGTAAGGCGCACTTTTTCGCTGAAGCTTAAAAATCAATTTTAAAACATATATAATGCTTCAAACAAAATGATTATATTTTAGTATCAACAAGCTTGAAAACGTTCATCATCCTTGCGGTATCACCACTTTAGCACATAACTATTATAATAAAATATGAAGAATTTCCAAAGTTATTTTCTTTTTCTTCGCATGCTTTTTCTTTTTCTTAAAGAAGCAACGACTTTTCAACAACATATTCAAAAAAATTTGGGTTTCGAGTTTCATTTCTTCAAACAAACAAGCATAAGTTAATTACCCAGAAACACAGAGGCACACAAGAAGCAAAACATGAAGCGCATTAAGGCGCCCAAGGCGCAAGCCTCTTGTAGTGCGTTTTCCTCACCTAGCCGAGGCATTTTCAGCCAAGCTTGAGCTTAAGGCGCACAAGCCGCAAAGTGAAGCGCATTTTTTGAAGTTAGGGGTGTTAGAAACACAAATAAGGCACAACCAAACAAAAAATTAGGAAACAAGGCCATACCAATCTGGTGCTGTAGAAAAAAGATCATCCAAATCGGCAGGGCGTATAGCACCATCCTACCATGAAACATATTAATCCATATAAGCAATAGTAAAAAATTCAACTCAACTCCACTAATAAATAATGAAGATCAAAGAGCAACATATTTAAGGAAAACAGCTAGTAAAGGATAGATACGATGGATATTAAGAGACGAAAACTGCTATACAAACTTAGGATTCGATGTATAGGTAGAATTATGTAGCTGAACAACACTACATCACTTGCTATCAAACTGCGTCAAGGATTACAATACAAAGACAAGAAACACTACCATTGCATGATTGTACAGACATGTAAATCCATTACAATAGAATAAATAGACGAACTTACATTATCATTGTCATACATACTGAAGATTCCTCTCAAGAATTCTATAGCATCAAGTGTCAGCTCCACCCCCTATATAGTTTAAATCAACAAGCCACCTTTAGAGATACGACAAGAACAAGGAAAGCAACAAACCATCAATGGCGTAATGTATTGATTATTTCCATCATAGCATTTATATAAAAACTAAAAAAATGATGGTATCAAACAGCAAAATTGTGGTTAAACATTAAACTGTGCTAACCAAGGAACAAAATATAAACTTTGCAATGAACAACATACTATGGTCCAAGATTAGGAAGTAATTAAATCTAGATACTAACTTACAGAAGTATCTGGAAATGGAGCCCTAAATTTTCTTATTTGAGATTATTATTTTGACATAAGCACTAAAGCACATACAACAAAAAGGCACGACCAATCTAGACTTAACTTGGTTACCATTAAATTCCAAATATCTCGTGTTGCTTTCACGCAAAACAACAGGTAGTGTTCTCAAATGAATTAGTGAGATTCCCATTTCAGCTTACACAGCTCAAATAGCATACCATATAACATAACTTTGTTTATGATAGTCCCAGTCCAGCCTAGATAGCGTGAAAAACACACCTTTAACATAACTTTGCTAATGAGGTTTCCATTTCAATCAGCATATCTCAAAAGTATAACATTCAATGTAAATCTGTCAATAATGTGAGTTTCCACCATGACTCTGCTATGAATTAGCTAAGAGGGGTGCATTGCAAATAACTTTATATTGTAGTTAGTAATAAAAGTTCTCAAAAGGCGGTTGGGGGTTTTATAGTGGGAAATAAATATAAATCACTTCAGAGGAAAAGGCATGAACAGACGTAAAAGGAATCTCATATAAGAATAAAATGCAATGCTTGTCTTTATGCTTCCAATCTTCTGCATCTACATAGTTCTTGAATAGAGTTTACTATTCTCAATAAAAACTTGCCTTCTTCATCTCTCCATTCTTCCATGATTATGTCAATTTAAACACACACATGGCAACAAGCCAATAATACAAGCAAGATTGTCAAGATGCAACAATGATGACAGTGAAATGACATGAACAAGGCCTATACAAGGAGTGGGAGACAACAAATGTATGGTTCTGCAGCTTTTAGCCAACACAAAAAAGAAAGTGAGTTGACCTGGTCCGGGGCTTGTTTAAATGAAGGTGGAAGGAAATCTTCATCAAGCCTGATTTCATTATTGTATCCAAACTTACGCAAGACAGTCCATGTCGTCTCCAACCTCCCTTTTTCGATGAAAAGGGCATGAAGAAATAGAAATCCTCTCAATGTGAGACCACGACCATTTACTCCTTCAGGTAATTTTTCTTCCACGACCCTCTTAACACCTGTTATTTCTGATGGTTGGAGAGGAGCATTAAAGCACTTAACCTATTTACAGATAACATATATAGTCATACAGTAGTTAGAAATCATACTGGACATCATCAAAAGAACCTGCAACTAGCAAAATTCAATATTCTAAAAGCAACAAGTTACAATATTATGATAACCATACAGTTATTACAATTCCATACACAGACCTGGAAATCATTCAACTCTGCATCACTTAGCGCACCATCCTTGTCATGGTCACACAATATAAATATGCGTTTCAGCGCCCTGACACATTGTGGTCTCAATGTCTGAGTCTCTTGATCAAACAATGGTGCTGTGGGGTGAAGTACAGCTTTTTGGGCATAATAAAATACCTCTGGAATCTGCAACAAGTCATACTCATAAAAGTCCAATACAAAAATTGCCTCTCTACCATCCCAAAAAAAATAACAGATAATCAAATTAAACATTCAACATTCTCCACCAAGATACAAAAGGTCAAGACAAATGACAAATCAAGGCAGTTAGAGACTTTCAAGTACGAAGGTAACGAAAAACTTAAAATTCATAGAAAAATTTTCGCACACGGCGAGATTGCAGGAGAAATGTTTAGTTTTGAAATAAAATGTATAGATCAAAAGGAAGCTTCTTTTTTCGGGCAGTCTTAAGACTCTTTCTGACAGGTGTCTCTTTTGATAAAGATATTGGCTCTGAGTTTTTCTGAATTTTTTAGTGATAGATATCAAAAGTATCACACATAGACAGCAAATTGGTGGAAATGAGATTAACAAACTCAAAACTCAAAAGGTAATGGCACAGTTAATTTACCTGTATATGTCTGGATGCAGAACATTCTATACAAGTCTCAATCTCACGAAAATTTTGCATGATTGGATACATCACCTGCTCCAGACTGCTTTGCTGCTCCTCATCCCTCAAATCTAACTTGCAACCCACAACTATAACAGGGACTCTAACCTGATCATGCATATTTACTCCTCAAATAAAAATTAAAGTCAAGCTGAAGATGACACCATTTATATATGAACACATGTATATAACTCATGTATCACATTATCAATTAATTTAGCGGTGGCCATTCATACAGAACTTAATATTGTCCCCATAATGTAGTCTGCCTCTATATTAAACTTCAATCGAACAGGTTTCCCCGAACACGAAGGAGTTTTGCCAAAAGTTCGAGTATAGGAAATACAAAGAAATGCATGTCTAATTAAATTGCACCAGGAAAAAAAAAAGAGCTAGTTTAACACAATAAAGAATCCACACCCTACATTAACTAGCATTGTAGTGTTGGGACTTTTGATCTAATAGATATGCACAAAGTTTGAAAAACCTTTAAAATCAGATAACATGAAGTACAGCTATGCCAATTTAAAATACACACCAAGAAAGATAGACCATCAAAAGACATAACTTGATGTTATGAAATCAAAACAGCTTTAACCTGCAAGTCATTGTGTGCAAAACACAACAGAAGATTAATTATTTTTTTTTTTTTTTTTTTGTGAACAGAAGATTAATTATTGAAACTAAATGATTAATCATCTTTAGTGTGCGTCACATTCAGTAAAAAAAACACCATATCACAAGGTTAAGGTTTCATATCTAACCTTTCAGGTGAAAGCTTTCAAAACCCCATAATAGCATTCTAATATGTGAAATGTATCGATAATATTGCACTACTTATGACAATTTATTTATCTTATTCTTAAGGGTCATTTACGATCATGAATTTTGTCACCTAATACAACCGATAAGTAAAAAAATTTTGTCTAAGGAACTTCATACTTCTAATTTAGTGAACAATTTCATATAATTTTCTAATACTACCTTCGGTTTTAATAGTTGCAATACTTGTTTAGTAGCCACTAACTGGTTATCAAACAATACAATTTATATTAGCCACTATTAATCAAGCAATAATGCGTGTAAAAAACACAAAATTAAGTTGCATCTTGTTTGATTTGTACCGATGCATATTTTTAAAGTATTTAATTCTCTATAATAATATTTTCTAAGCATGAATAACAAGAAACTATTAAAAGTACATTAAATAGCTGAAAACAAAAGGTGTTCCAACTATTAAAAACAAGAGGTATACCCAAAAAAAAATAAACATAGCATGACAAGAACCCATCACATAAAATTTAAAAGGTGAAGGCAGCAGCACCTGTAATCGACGAAGCTCAGGAAGCCAATAAGTACTCAAACGATCGAGAGTCTCGGGACGATCACACGCATAAGTTAGCACAACAACATCAGCACGCTTCATCTCCTCCCCGACTTTATTCCTCTGTTCAACACTGATCAAAACCAACACCAAATTTCCTCATAAAAACCCAATCAATTTCTACATTGGCTTAAAAAATAAAGTTCTAAATCAGAAGTTCAGAACCATACAAACAACAGCTTACTAGCTTAAAAAATTAAAAATAAAAACAGCAACAAATGCATGAAAAAGAAGGGTTTGGTATACCTAGATGAAGTATCGACGATAGTAATAGAAACACGATCAGGAAACATATCGTCAGGAAGACGAGAAGGCGGCAAAACCGGCGGAACATTGGTCGGAAAATTTTCGGAAACGGCGGTAAGAATCAAGCTTGATTTACCAGTACCATGGTCACCAGCAACAACGATTCGGATATCATTTTTGTTGCCACTTGAAGATTTTGCCATGATTACTACCTGAAGAAAAAAATCAAAGAAAAGTCAAAAATTAATTAGAGAAGAAGAAGGAAAGATGTAGTAGAAGATTCTAGAAAATGAAGAAATTACGATTTGGTTATGGAGTTCGTGAAGTATGGAAAGACGTGTCGGGAGAAGATTATTTGTTGGAAGAGAAAGGGGAAGAAGAACCCTAGTTCAATTTGGGTATTCAAATTGGAATATTGCTGATTAGATGTGGAAAACAGGAAGGGAGAAGAAAGATTCAAGAATGAAGATGGATAGAATCAGCAATGGCAGCTAAGTCTTTACCCTTCAAATTTTGTTATGCTTCTTCAACTTGTCCCAAAAAAGCCCCACTAATCATTTATGTATGTCATTGGTATTTGGATTGTTTCACATTGTTGTAGAATCAAATGTTGTTATGGACCGCAATTGTACTTGAAAAAGAAAGGTTGGTTGTAATATGGGATTATACACATTATATAAATGATCAACTTTTCTTAAATTTTCACATACTAATGGTGAAAAAATTTTGAAAGTATGATGATATAAGTTGAGACATGAAAAAATTTAAATTTATGATGATACAAGTTGAGACGACAACAACTAATTTAATGGCACTTTGTTTGTCTACCTTGTATTCCCTTGTTGATGGAGTTTTTAACTTGAGTTGCATTTTAAAGATGTTTAAAAGTGTTAACATGGGAGATTCTGAGCATGTTCAACATGTTCGATCGAATAGGGCCCCGAAAACTTGGGGGCTTCAATATTAAATTATGTAGTACATATGTAGTGTATAAAGATACAAAGTTGTTAGAAAAATATCACAATTTTTGAAATTGCACAGAGCCTTCAAAAAAATTTAAAATCTTGCTCTGCCCCTGAGTGTTAATAACCCATAAATTAGGGTATCTCTTTCTACTCATATGTTATTTGAAAGTTGTGTGCCCTAATATGCAGTTGTAGATGTGTTTGCATTGTATGTGTTAAGTTTGTTTAGTGGATTGTATATTGTGATTGTTTGCATCCAGAAATTAAATACTCGAATTATCCCTTTTTGTGCTATTAGGATGATGAATTAGTGGAATGAGGAGATGATTGTTGATGTAGTTTAGGGTTTGTGAATCAAATTAGGGACACATTGACTTCTATTATTTTCTCTTCGAATGCATTACATTTGCATGCTTTGAAATCTATCTATCTATTAGAAAATCAACTTTACATTTCTATACCAACAAAAATCAGGGTATGTTCAAATCAACTTTATATTTCTTTTGTATAGAAAATCATTACATTTTTATGCTTTGAAATCAGTTACAACAGAAAAAATAGATGATTACTATTGTCATGGTTACAAACAAGCTTCATGTATGGTTGGAAAATCTTCCTCACGTAAAATTCCTATTGAAGAAGTTTTAAACCTAATTGAAGCACTTGCGGAGTTAGATCCTTCATCCACTTCTCATTGAAGAAATTTCTAGAAAACTAGTATAGAAGTGGTAGATGTATTTGTAACACAAAGGCAGTTGCGGGGGATCAAGTGAAGAGTTTGAAAGCCAAAAGGAGACGAACCCACAATACAGTACGCCAGACCATTAATGAGGAATATGTTGTAAATAATCTTGAATTTTCATGACGGAATCTCTATAAACCTCTTTTCGGTGCAAAAGGATGGCCGGGGTTATCTTTTATTTCTCTAGTTATTAAGTAAGGGGTCCTGGTAGCATCTATATCCAAACCTTTGAGTTCAATAAGATGGTAAAATTGTGGGACTTGCTTATATCAGTTTGAAGGGTACTTCAAGGATTATTGGTCATCCATTGAAAGAATTATAATCATCTTCCATGGGGGTGGGTATTTCAAAGTGCAACTTAAGGCATTCTAGTGACCTCTCACAAATTGATGTCGTACCAAATAATTGAACATAAAAATCATGTATTATCGAACATGCACAACACAAACTAATTCATCCTAAAGCACCTCATGCACTTGCTAATTTATAACACACAACTAACCATACAAAACACAATAAACGACGAATCTTAAACAATTGATCTCTTAATCACCACACATGAACCAACGGTTAAAACTCTAACAGTGGTAAATCATGGACTCTAGATTGTTAAAGGAGCTAAGTTAAAGGATCAAGGAAGTTATCAAAGGTTAGTTAGGAAAATAACATACAAGACCTAATATCTCATATATAGCAGGCATAGTTAGTATACACCAACCACAAGTCCAACACATGCATGTCGTGATATAGATCTTTTGATACCTCTAAGGCACTATTGGAAGAGAGATTGTCTTTAAGAAAAATAATCATTTAAATCTCTCAGTCTTACAGATGCAAATTAGGCAGGAGACCGAGATGAAAGGAAATCCATATCAGTCGTTAGGATACTTCACTCTAAATGATGGAAATCTTGTGACTTGGAAAAAGCAAAATACTAATAGTGACTACTCTATCAAGGGGCGAAAGAAAATTTAGAGGTATAGAAAAAAGAGTTGTCGAAATAAAAGTCGTAGAGTAATAATATTGTACAATACCTCATTGACTTTAATGAGTTGAAAGAGAAGTACCGTTGCTAAGAATATGCAGAGGATTTTCCAAAATGAGAAAAAAAAAATTCTTTGTATATAATGCTCCATCGCATAGTTAATAAAGAGCTGTCACGTATTAGGTTGTAGTTGATTCTAAGGAAAAACACATTGAAATTGATAACGATAAAATCCCAACGCCAAATGTAATGTTTTGTGGTACAATTAGGAGCATTGGACTCATAGCTAAATGATGAGATATAGATTATCTCTTATTAACCATTCTCATGGTATCGACATTTTGACTGAACTCTATACCGAACTTAGCTTCTCTCTCAATTGCATTTATTGATAAGGAACAACACTTATTGCATTCAATCATTTTTGTATTGATTTTCATTTACTCTTGTGAGACAAGAGAATTAGTTCGGGCCTCACATCATAAATAAACCCTAGTGAAGTTCTTTCAAGCTAAGATCCACAATGCACTTGGGATTGGACTGACTAGTTATTCATCTTATATATTAATGACTTGGGTGTTGGATTAGATCCTTGATGAATCTTTGAGCTCTCCTAACCCTTGTTACATGTGCAGATACGCTCATTAGAGTGGTCTTATAAGAAGACTAGATAACAAGGACAAACCTCTCAACGAACAATCTCTCATAAATAAACATTAACACATACAAAAAGACTTAATGGCATTTAGTTGTATCTGTTCCTTAACAGGAACAATAATAATGAGAGTGAATGAGTATATAAACTAGATAATAATAAAAGTAACACCATTACCAAAAAAAAATATACAAATGAGGTTGATAGACGATGGTAGTTAATACATGATTGAAGTGACTATTTTGACTAGTTGAATTTTTCATTCATTTAACTAGTTGATTTTATGTATTGACACCATTTGATTTTGAATACGCTAGTAAAAACATATTATTATAAATTACTAGTTAAAAACTTGTACAATGCACATTTTTTTAGTATCAACATTTATAAACATATGATATTAAAAAAAATAAATCTTACACTCAATTTTGCTAGTTCTTCTATATACATCCTCTATGATTTCAAAAATTGCCAATTATATATTATTCAGCATATTATATACTTTAGTTTACTTATTCAACTATGAAAAGTGATAGTCAAAGATAGTTTAATGGTAGAAATATTGGTCAAGATCATATGTCATCTCACTTTACTTTAGGCAATAAATAATAAGTTCCATTTGGTAAACTTTATTTAGTTGTGTCACTTGGAATTTTTTAAACTTTTTAATATAATGTATGATTTTTAGTATAAGTATGGTATGATATAATGTCAATAATATGTTATGCACTATATTATATTCTTTAATTTACTCAGTTTGACTATAAATAAATGCTAGTCAAATATACTCTAATGATGGAGATATTGGTCTAGATTAAATGTCATGATATTTTTTTAGCCAATAAATGATTTTTATTTGACAAATTCTCTTTAGTTATGACACTTAAAAATTTTGAAACTTTTAAAAATAAAGCATGATTATTATTGACTATTTATTAGAGAAAAGATAACTAGATGCCAAAAATCAATGAAGAAAAATAATAATAATTTTTTGAATTAGACTTTAAGAATTAGACTTTAAACTATTCATCAATCACTTTGATAAACATTTGACCAACCAAAAGCACTTAAAAGCTAGATGCCAAAAGCCACAAGCTGAAAAAAAAAAGAAAATTCGCACAAAATAATCTCAACTATCACCTGTTAGCCAGAAATAATCACAACTATTGATTATTTTTAAATAATCCCAAACCTGAATTTGTTCATGGCATACCATACAACTTGGTAATCTGGGATAGCAGGTTCCCTTTATCTAAAAAAAATGAAAAATAAAAAAACTAAATAAAGGAAAAAAACACTTCACCATCCTAACCCCCTCCTCCACCACCAACCGGCCACCCCACCACCAGCCATGCAAAACAACAACCGCCAACAACACCGACCATCTTGCTCGAACCTTAATCGATCACCATCATTGACCCTCCTTTCCCACCAATCGAACCATCACTACTCCTGCGCAACGAGTTTCACTCCCCTCCCCTTTCGACCTCCATCCATAGCACCTTTCACCACCACAATCGCACGTTAATAAAATAATCACTACTGCAATCGCCACCACCACAACCACAGGCCACCATAACCACTACAATCAAACATGGGTGTGGGTTTGGTTTAACAATTTCAATCGATTTGGGATTGAGGTGGTGCTTGAGGTGGTTTTTCAATTGGAACTATGGTGGTGCAGACAGGTGGGTGCTAGGTTTTGGTGGTGATTCAATTTGAAGGATGGCCGACGAAGATGGTGGTCAAATAGGGTGCTATTGTAGTTGTTGGGCGGCGAAAATAGTGGTCGCCCTGGGTGGTGAGTGTTTTTTCTTTTTTTCCCCTTATTGGTGTTAGATTGGTGGAAGAGAAGGATCAATAATGATGATCGATTGAGCTTTGAGCAAGGTGGCCGGTGTTGTTGGCAGTTGTTGCTGGTGTGGCTGGGAGAAGTTGGCGTGTGGTGGGGTAGCCGGTTGGTGGTGGAGGAGGGGGTTGGGGTGTGAAGTGATTTTTCTTTTTCTTTCCCTTTATTTAGTTTTTTTTTTAAAAATTTTTTTAAGTGAAGGTAACCTGTTATCCCATGTTATCAAGTTGTAAGGTATGTCATGAACAAATTCAGATTAAAGTTACACAAATTCTTACTTGATACCGTCTTTACAAAAGACGTCTCAAGATTGGGCCAACCCAATGTTTAAATTTAGAAAAAAACAACTATATTTACTAAAAATAGAAAGTGGATTGGGCTTTTGAGAGCCGTATTTAGAAAAGACGGTCTCTCAAGAGAGTACCTATTAAAGTTAAAATTATTTAAAAATAATTGATAGGTGAAATTATTTTCGACAAACGGGTAAATGTTTGAGATTATTTTGAGCAAGTTTTTTTATTTTATTTTTTATTTTAAATATTAAAAAAAGGCCTAATCCTTCCCCAATTTGATTTGAAGAGGGAGAGTGATTCACACCCAAAGGTCGAAAGGAACAAAACGTGTGTTGGTGAAAGATGACGAGTCCAAAAGTGTAAGGTAAAACTTAGTGGGACACTGTGAGTCGAGGAGTTCTCTTCAGATCTCGAAAAACGCTCGCAATTACCAACTCTGTGCGCAAAGATGATGTCCGGCAATTATACTACCATTGAAAATCAGAACGTCTCCGGATCCGTTCCTGTAAATGTTTCTTCCTCCATTTCTAACCAGATAATTCGAATTTATTCTCAAATCTTTGTTGATCTTCTCTCGTTTGTTGTTTCCAGGCAGTTGCAGATTCCGGCCACGTTCCCGTTCAGTTCACCGGTAATTATGATCACTTTCGTTGAATTTAATCTTAATTTTGGATTTGTTGCTAATTTTTTTTCTTTTTGGATTATTGTGGTGAATGCTAGAATCAAATCTTCAGACATTTCCTCCATCAGAAGCGTCAGGGAAGATAGCTGGTGGTTCCCGACCTCCACGAGATGCTGATGGTAAATTGAGTTCTTCTATCTTCTAGTTTTGAGCTATATTTTTTAGCCGCCTTATTTGAATTTTTGTGAATTTTATTGATCAGTATACATTGGTGTGCAAAAGAAGATACCTAAAAATTGGGATTTTAATAGTTGAAACTTGAAACCATCAGCTGTCTTGTCAGTCATTACGATTCAAAAACGAATTGTGTTATTTTATGATTGCAAGTGCCTTTTCTTGAGAAATGACGGTGGATCTGCTTCTCTGAGATTCGAAGCACTTAGAGATGTGCCTGGTTTACCTGTTGAGGTCAACGTTTGTGTTAACTGAAAAATCAATTTTTCTAAACTTCTAATCCTTAGTGTTAACTATAGACTCAAGGTCATTAGTGAATTAATTTGGTGTCAAGCTTAACATTATGTTTGGACAGAGTGAATCAGAGTGATTTAAAGGAATTAACTCTCTCAAATTTGCATAGGATGGCAAAGATATTTATAGGATGACAAAGAGGAGCCAAGCAAAATCTAATGATATAGGTGCATTGTAACATGATTCGCTAGCTAATTCACTTTCTAAATTCGCGACTCGTTCAACTTTGTCCAATAATAGCCTAAAATCAACCATAATTTGCAATTTTCAATTCACAATTTGCGAGGAAATTAGCGAATCATATGACATTGTATAGGTGTAGTAAGTATATTAAGAAAAAAATGGGGTTGATGAAGGGACTATTTTTAGAATCTATGTAGTGGAGAACAAGAAATGTTATACATCATATAACAATCCCTTCCTTATATGAAAGTAGGGAATTTAGGCGAAGAATACACAAATTAGAGGTGGAGTGAGCTTTGAAGAATATGAAACCGAAAATAGTTGTTGGGCCATATGATAAAGCTATTGAGGTTTGGAGATCTCTAGGGATGATTGAAGTAACTTGACTAACAATTCTAATAAACAAGATTTGTAAGACAAACAAGATGTCTAACGATAGGAGAAAAGGTACTGTTGTGCTTATCTTAAAGAACATGGAGATGTCCAAGATAGCTTCCACTATCGAGGAACAAAACTCATGAACCATACTATGAAGTTATAGAAAAGAGTGATAGAGATATATATGTTTTTATGTACTCAGAGAGCCAATTTGGATTTAAGATAGGGAATAAGGAAGATAGAAAGTTAGAACTCAAAGGACTTAAATAGAGGATGAGGACGACCAAAGATTACTTTGAGGTAAGGAATAGAAAATAATGTGAAGAATCTAGACTTTCAATTTAGTAACTTGGAATCTTCATTAGGTGTACTATCACCACATAATTTTTTCACACTTGGATCAATTATGTATTAATTAGGGTATTATGTGACCGTGATGTTCTTGTAAGGCTAAAGGGAATAATATAGAGTATTATAGAACAAACCGCAGTCTAGGTCATTTTATCCGATTTGCACAACTCAAGGTGATGGGATATGCGAATTGTATCCTTTCTCTATCAACCAAATATCAGTGAGAAAAATAGAGCCAGCTGAAGATCACACAAGAAATAGAAAACAAATTGAAAAAGAACAACAAAAACTTGCTAAAAGACTTGAAAATTTGAAGTTCCCCTTTTCTAAAAGCTCGATTCTTGAAGGTGATGTCGTCGAGCAAGAAAATGAAATGAAGAATAATAAATAAAAAACATATAGTGGTGGCGATCCCATTATAAAAAGATTAAAGGAGCCCTCTTCCTACTCCCAAGTCCCAAGTAACTGAACATGCAAATGAAAAGGATGAAGATGAATAAGCCTACTCCTACGTCAACCTAATAATGTATAATTAGGTTGATGTGAATCACCTTGTCAATTATCGAGACATTTCACTTTGAGTTTTTTAATAACTTTTTTATTAAGGTAATATTTGCGTAGCAAGTGGGCTTTAGACCCACCATAAATACTTGCTTTAATTATACCTTTGTAATTACTAGGAGTATATTGACTGAACACTAAATATATTTTTGAAGATGCTATAACATATTTATTGAAAATATAAAATATTAGTTTAATCAAATATTGATAGTGAAAAATATTAATTTAATATATATTATTTTCTCATAATTATAAAAGTAATCAACTCCAAACGCATGTCAATTTGAAATATAACGTTCTAGGACCTAAAAATTTGGGCCCCATGTTTTTTTGGTCCTTCATTTTTTGAAGAATGGTGAATTGCACTCCAGACTCCAGTTCCTATTTTGTGACTCGAATTGTTCATTGATTTTTTTTAACACGGGCTTATTAATCATTAGAACACAATTTATAGAATTGGTATATTAATTATCACGTTCACATGCACATTAGTTTTTAAGAGTGAAGAGGAACATGTAAGAAACTCAAGACAATGTCTTTTTCTATGAATCCCACATCCTTTCAGAGTCATTAAAACGAATGCTCCTATGTTCAAGCTATAATTTCAAAAGATGGGGTCGGTTGCATAAACTGAAATTGTTACTCTAGCTTTCCACAAATATCCTTTCCTTTATATATGTAGTTAAAGATACACTAGTATGCTGCACCTTCTAGTGCAAGCTCTTCATATCCGTTTTCCCTTATCCAATCCAAGTCCTGTTTGGCCTTCCTCGCCACATTTGTAGAACTCAGGTTGACGTCAAGGTTCACGCATACCAAAATAAATACATGAGCTTCTCCTAACTGTCCCCTCACTGCAACTATTGTCTTATTGTCCACATGAATTCAATTCAACTTGCTACTAACGTCCTCGTTGCATTTTGGCTACACTATGTTCGTAATATGATCTCCCCCCCCCTATTTTTGAACTAAAATTAGTACTAATTTGTTCAATTCACCATTTTTTTAAAAATTATAGTGCGATTGAAAAAGGTTGGGATCAAGATTTTTAGTCATTTAACATTATGCTCTAGATGGATGTACATTTTGGTTACACTATGCTACTCAGCTGTTGACTATGACTATGACTTTCATGAATCGTGAGTAAATGATTTATATATTTTTAATGTTTTATGCTGTGAATATTTGATCAATATAAAGATTTAAATATGTAAAGGCATGTTTAAATAGCTATTTAGTGTCTTCTTAATATACTCCTTGTAAGTTACAAGTTATAATAAGGCTCCTCTTAGTATGGGGTTGATTAGGTAGTACTAAGTTTTTTAATATAATCCATATACAACCCTATGGCAATAGGACAATCCTCTTGCTTATTTTCTAGTAATTTTATTCCGCATATCCTAGTTTATTATCTTGATGCACTTTCAGGACGCACCCAAGTTTGTCATTGACTCATTGTCATTCTATAGTTATCTTTTTGGGTCCATACTCGTGAAATGTAATCAGTAAAACTAAATGTGCCATTGTATGCAATATATTTCTTTGATATATCTGTGAACTCGAATGGCTTTTGCAAACACTATTTGGGTTATTGTTCAAAATTGTTTTCTTAATCTTTTTTTAAAGTAATTTTTCCCAGAACTTGATTTTATGACTTGAAAGTTAACACACTCTATAGTTTGAACAATCCTGCACATCTTCTTTATTATAAATAATTGCAGCCAAAGTAGGCGTTTACTCCATTTCTCGTGACCATTTTTTAATTCTCTATGTGTTGTTGAAGAAGTGTCTTTACTAATTCTACATTAATCTTGCTATTATTACCAAATTTGCCATTACTTGTATTGGAATTCATCGTGAGCCAATTGATTTTTTTGATTTTGTCATCTTAAATTCCAAATGCATAAATCGCATGCCAATAATTGCCTGTCTTTTGTGGTTAAGTTGTTGACAATTGACATTGTTGTTGTGCCACAAGTTGAGATGAGAAAGTAACACTAGTCACTAGCCACTAGGGTTCTTGTAAAATGTGTATTACCACAAGAGATTAAAGAAAGCATAAAAGGAAGAACAGCGGGGAATAAGATTATCTGACATAAGTTGGAAATAAAGTAAGGAAATTCTGGTATACAAAAGTTACCTCTTTGATGAGTTCTGAAGTTTTAGCTCATAATTTTCTGCAGAGTTTTGTAACCTGTTTGCTATTTTTCCGCATGTGGAACAATAACCTTAATTTGTTGCCCCTATTGCTCATGAATTGATAGTTTGGTTTTAAGAAGAGATTATCGTTGTCTATTATGAAGTCGGATGATCTTTTCACACCAAAGTATTGATATGTTTATTGCTTATTTTATCATTCATGCAGTATGCCTCCTTCCCCACACTTCATGTGTTCTTTATTTGTCTGTGCTGACTGCTGAAGTATATAAAGATGTCATAAGCTATTTAGTAATCGTGCCTTGCACATTTTTTTCTTTCAGATACCTTCTCTAAACCAGTTCGTTCTGATCAGCCTCAATCAAGTGGTTGGTTTGGAATCTTCAGTGTTGCTGCCTACAAACCATATTTTGATGTTGATACTTCTGATGTCTTGGAGAGGATTAAAGAATCACTTTTTCCGTGGAAAGGGACTTTCACAGAACTAATCTCCAACAGCCCAGATTTGTATGTTCAGTTTTATTACTTGCATGAGTTGGTACTTGGTAAACATTTCTATATTTTGTGAACTTGAACTTTGCACCCTTCATTGTTTGGGCCTCAAATTTGAAAATAAAAAATCTTTCTACTAATATGAATGTTTTATAAGTAAGATGGAAAATGCTTTCATGGCAAACCAGTAAGGTTAGGAAAATTGGTACTATGTTTGATCTCTGGTACTTCTGTACTTGATCTGTATGATTTGTTTATTAGAAGAACTTTCACACAATCGTCGTAAGGTGATTAAATATGTTTCTTTGCTTTTTTATGCCAGTAGATCAAAAGAGCCAAGGCAGTATCTTCCACAGCGTTTGTGGCTGTTTATTATTTCTATTTCTGTTAGGATGCTGTTACCATATATATAGTTCAAATTATGTTATATTAGGGTAATTATTTTTGGATAAGAGGGAAAATTTTCAAATATCCTTAGGTTCATTTGAATGCTTAGGGTATGATTAAAATTGCAACTCTGTTTTTCTATTACACCTGCCGTCAAGTCTTTTATGAGACTGTCTCATCAAGAAACGAACCATATATTTAGCCTATTTTTCTAATTGATGACTTTAAGATCGGTAGTGATCACTTTAAGCTTATAAGCAATCACTTTAAGATATAAAAAGTGATCACTTTAAACTCACTTTAAGGTTATAAGTGATCACTTTTGAGACTATAAGTGTACATTGGGCCGACCAAATAGAGATGGTCTCACTGTGAGATCGTCTCATTTGATAACTTATACACCTTTTAAGAGGTAGATTGGTGAAATTCTTATCCCTAATTCTGTGTTTGTGGATTTGATACGTTAGTTTCCTGAGTTCATCTCATGCTATTGAGTATTGACTATATATATTGATTGTGAAATGTTGGGCAGGTATGGACCTTTTTGGATATGCACTACTTTAATATTCATTGCGGCATCCATTGGCACATTTGTTACATATGTTTCACACAAGCTACAAAGCAAAGAATGGAATTATGATATAAGCTTGGTTACATGGTCTGCGGGTCTGTTCTATGGTTATGTGACAGTTGTTCCTCTGTGCCTTTATTTAGTGCTGAAGTACTTCTCCGCACCATCCGGCTTTGTTCAACTACTCTGCCTTTATGGTTACTCCTTGTTTGTGTTTGTTCCTGCGCTGGTAAGTGCTCTTTGGTTTTTTGTTAAAAGCACCCTTGTAATAAAATTACTGATGTTCTTGTTCAAGTATAGCCCATTACATGATCATGGAAGAGTAGAACATTTTGTTTGCAACTTAGCTCTATAATTAGTGGTTATGTAGTTTGTGTTTCTACAGCGAGGCAGTGTGTTCTGGGTACTTCAGTTTAGACAGTATACATTCTTGAATGGGATACAACTAAATGAATTCAACCTAATGTAGAGAGAATAGAGAAATTTGGCACCACAGTCCACTAGTTGGTACTTGGTACCTTAACTTCCCCCAGGCTGGACCCCTGGGATTAAATTTGGGTATGTTTTCCTTGAGTGCAAAGGTAAGCAACAGGGCTTTGATCCCAGGTTTAAATGTAAAGAATGGGCTTTAGTACAGATGGATTTGATAGGACTTACAGATGAATTAAATAGGGGGCGGGGGGCCTGATTTTTATCTAACAAAAATAGAAGAACGCTGCAGAATTTGTCTAAGTTTTTGGAAAACTCGTAAGTAAATTAAATCTGATTAATTAATGCATGCTTTGGATGCAGTGCTTGTCTGTGGTGCCCCTTGATATATTCAGATGGGTAATTGCTGGCGTAGCTGGGTTTATGTCTGCAAGCTTTGTTGCCCTGAATCTTAAAGCACACATTGAATCAGCCGGAGAAAGGTGGTTTCTTATCGTTGTTGCCATATTTCTCTTACAAGTAGCTTTGGCAATTGCACTAAAGGTCTACCTATTTACGGTCTCTGTTTAACACAGTTAATCAATGTTAAAATGAATATGTTGTAACTTTACGGTTATACATATGGCAAAATTTTGGCCTGCATTTCGGCTGTCAATTTTAATTCATAGATGTTCATGGTCCAAACCTTATTGTATTCATTCGTTTTGGCGATTTATATGTTGGAAAGACTTTGAAGTCGAATTGAGTTCTCTTTCGGATCATCTTACCTAGTGCCGGCTGTAAGTTTCCGAGTCTGAATGATGAAATGAGCACTTTTGGTTGGAT
This sequence comes from Amaranthus palmeri, assembly GCA_019776075.1. Taxonomy (NCBI): domain Eukaryota; kingdom Viridiplantae; phylum Streptophyta; class Magnoliopsida; order Caryophyllales; family Amaranthaceae; genus Amaranthus; species Amaranthus palmeri. The sequence goes on along the minus strand of JAAKBH010000037.1, from coordinate 214,117 downwards.
TTGTGTATATGCTCTTCTCAAAATGTTTAAGAAAGCAAATTTATAGAAGTATTTTTTAAGAAAAAAGAATATTGACATAAACAAAGTGAAGGTAGGTCAGGTGAAGAAATGTAACTAGTAAGCGCAGCAATAGTGATTATCGTCATAAATTTTCCAAAAAAACTTCTAGATTCAGTCGTAAAATAGTCGAAATTTCCAACTACTACTCATTTGGTCAGAGATTAGTGGAAAATTTGACTACACCGAATTGGTCATATTAGTTGAAAAATTCCATTTTCTGTAGTAGGTAGTCTTTTTATAATAAATATTTTTTAGATTAGTTTTTATTATATAAATTAGAGGATTTGGGTTTACATTAGAAAATTTAAATTTCTTTTCTAGATTTAATGTTTGATTTTTTTTCTACTTTTGGATTTATTATATTTGATCTTAAAAACTTTTAATCATTCCAATCTTCAAATATTTTAGTTTTAATGGGTAAATTTAGATTCAATATTTTTTTGCAAGTTTTACAACATAAAGTATATAATCTGTTATGTTTATTCACTCTGTTATTTTATGTTCTTCTTAGTTCAAATATAGAAACAAATTATAGAGGATGATTTTTTCATTTTGAGTAATCAATGCTTGAAAAAGAAATCATTATGGTAGACTGATATAAAAAAAAAGACAACGATTAGAATCGTAATATCATCTGTTCAATTTATTTTGTTGTTGGATTATTTTCTTTTGTTAAGTAAAATTTCAATGAATAAATCATAGTTTATTCAAAATATTGTTGTAAATTACATATTCTTAAACAAATATGATTCAAAAAAGGACCGTGTGCATATCATAATCAAACCTCCATTCTAAAAGTGCGAGCTGGAGCAAATTTACGGAACTTAAAGTCGAGTCAAGTTAAAGTCAAAGTTGAATATTCAAAGTAACTGAGTAAGTTTAAATTGTATAAAATTCGATCCCAATTCAACTCCCGTGTTATTATCTACCTTTATCATCCCTAATCATAATTTTAAATTAGAAACAAGAGTAATGTTCCAACGCGGTGAATTCTACCCGCCCACACCCTACTACTACCCACGTAATACGTATACTTACACATACACTTTTGAGCAACAAACAAGTAGCCGATGCCTTGACCTTAAAGCTAAATTATTAGCTAGTACAAACAAACAAGGTCTTATTAGGTCCCTATCTATAATACCGCTCACAAAACTTCAAAAATCTCATAGTAAACAACAAATTAACCTATTATATATTCTTCTTCATATCCATATTCCCATAATTATGTTTGAATATTCCTAAACTTTTGTCACATATTTTTCCCCAATTTGTACTTAATAAACTAACATATAAATCTATTTCCAAAAAAAAAAAAAACTAACATATAAATCTATTATTTTCTCTGTTCTCTTCACTATTCTCACAAAATTCACACAAAATTAAAATGGTTTTTCTTCATTATCAATGGCGACAAAGAAAAAGAGCCGCTTTATGCATGTTGGTATTAATTTTGGCAGGCATTTCATGTTTACATGATTCCCAAGTTTTGGGAGTTGGTCAACTTAGGTACGATGATCATCAGCTTTTAGACAGATCGTCAGAAGTAAGTCATCATGAACAACATGATGAGATCTACAACAGTAGAAATAGTTCTCATGAATTTGAAGGGTCTGTTGCAGATAGTGAGAGAGCAGTTCCAACTGGTCCAGATCCTTTGCATAACAGGTAAATTTTCTATATCATTTTACATAACTATACACAAGTTTTTGAATGTGACGGTCTTATTGTAAGACCATCTGTTATTGAGATAGTCCATATATATTTACGGTCCTTTGCTAGAATGGTAATATATAAACGATGGTAATGGGAATGATAATTAAATCTCAGTTGAAAAATCTCTTCGCTACCTTGGTAGCTATGCTTGTCCAACCAGTGTAATGTATGGGCCCTAGGCAAACTGTAAGAAGAATGCCCTCTGATGGAGGGTCGATTCTATACTTAAACGGATGTTTGGAAAAATAACAAAGATGGACCCCATATAATATAATTATGTTAAAATTGTGGACGTATCATATAATTCTTAAATAATAAAAGAACAAGTCATAAATTGCAAATTTTTAAATGTGTACTTTTATTAATTAGTAGTATTTTCTAATTTTAGGGCACTTTCTGATTCTAGGCCCTAGGCAAATATCTACCTTGCCAATGCTCAAGAATGGCCATGTGTCCAACTTCAATCATCTCATTTTCTTCATAAATATCATTCCAATGCATTAACATTGGGGAGGTGGTATTAGGTGGTAATGGAAATTTGTAAACAAAAATGGTTTTCTATGATAAAAGTTTCATCACAATGACATGAAACTTTTGATGAAATTTTACACTATAAATCATTCTCATTACTACCATTTAGTACTATTAACCAAACAGCCGGGCCGTTCATGTATTAAAATGACCTCTTATAATTTTAAAGTAATCAGTTAGAGATTTGAACTAACTACAAGAGTCCGTCTCATGATGAGACGGTCTCATATAAGATGCACCGTAGAGTATACATTAAATTAATAACCATTACCATCCACTATAACTTTTTATCAAGTTGGTTTCTTGACAAGGTATTAACATATCATGTTATGGTTTCAAAACTCATCCATACCTCATTAAGGAAAACCTGTATTATATGCACTTATAATTTTAACTCAAAAGACTCTTATATAAGAGCTGAAAGAATGTAATAGAGTATATAACGTATATTAACTCTTGAGCAAAAACCGAAGGAACTTAATTAATAGATAATATAACATATATATTACTTTAAACATCCTCTTAAACTTTTGAATACTTATGGAAATTGTCCAACAAAATTAGCTATATGTTCTTCTAACATAGGCTTATAATCAGAAAAATTTTTATTTGTAAAGTGAAAGAAGTATATTATATGTAAACCCAAAAAAAAAGCTGAAAAAAAATAAAAAGCAAGGCACTTAATTAAAATAAAATGATTGGGGGCAATTTATTAGAGTAATTAATAATAATAGTAATTGTTTGTTGTGATAGATGGTATTGGTGTTTTAAAATGAATTTAAGTGCGTGGTCTAATCCATAAATAGTAGAAGCAAAGAGCCTTAACTATAGGCTTTGATTCTCCTCCACTACTTGAATTAACTTTTTTAGGGTAAGATTTCGTAGGGTTTGGATATCAACTTTATTTGCTAATTAATTAGCTTTTTAAAGCTTCATGTACTAATAATTATATCGACGATAATGATATTTTACAGGCACTATTACTTCGTCTTAGCTATATTCTTCTCGTTAATATAGTATCAGAGTTTATACGGAGATATATGGCAAAATAACTTTTTTGTTCGGGGTAGGCTATAAAAATTTTAATTCTTTTCTTATATAGTAAAGTTGAATTGCTGTCCGCTAACAAAAAATAAAAAAGAAAGACCTTAACCACGCACTAGGCAAACCAAGATATTAACACTAACATGTTGAAAATGATTGCTTGATTCTTGAGATTACCAAGCTTGTGGAAGAAACATGTCAATGAATAGGTCATAAATGTAACTTTTTTTAATATGACAATAACGATCAATTATCATAAGATGAGATATGATCTCTTTTTTTTACTGCATAAGGTGAAAGGTGGTGTAGCCACGAGGTAATTTTTACATGTTCGAATGTACAACAATTATAATAATTTTATTATTAGGGTTTATATAAGAAGACAAATTATATTTTTTTTTTAATTAAAGACAAATTATAATACTGTTATCATAAGTAATAAGTAGTTGCGATTATAGAGATCTCAACTCGAGAAAGACATACAAATGACAACATAAAACCCACATACAAAGATAAAAGTCGAGGCAAGACTGAAAAAGATAAGATAAGTAAACAAACTAATAAGCAATAACATACCACATGATATAAAACAATCATATAGGCACTAACAATAAACATGACAAGGATACTATCGATGGATGACATCAATAATGTGTGTCAACTAGTTTTAGCTTTTAGTCAAGTTCTTGAGAGTTACAAGTTACAACTCACTCATGTCATTCCTACTTTTCTCTTCGACATCTTATTAGCCATACGCCTATATCACACCTTTTCTTTTCATCAACCGTGATTTTTTTACCTTTTATATAGATGCTTCTATGACTTCCTTTATACATTGTCCAAATCATCTCAATCTGTTTTCACGCTTTGTATAAAAGGGTCTAACAGCTAGCCTCTATTTCAATACCTAATATATAATCTTATCTAGATAGGTACGCCCGTACGCATTCACTTTAAAGACATTTTTGTTACTCTAATGTTATGTGTGTATATCTTTTTAATCAGCAAATATTATAATCTGTCAAATTGCAACACACTCATATTTACCTTTTTATTCTATTTGGAAATCTCCTAGGATCATTAGGAATCCTAAATCATAAATCATGATCTAAAATCCTCAAACGAACTAATAGTCAATATGGTTGGCCTTATGCAAAGGAAAATGGAAGCATTATAAGCACAAAATTCGAGTAAAGTGGGAAACACTATTAAGCTTGCTAATTAAGAAATTAATGGGTTAAAGTTAAACTAAGCAAAGACCTTATTTTATGGCTTATTTTTCGGCATCCCCAGACACTTAATTTACACTCAAATTTAAAAAACCATCCAATTTACTAATACTTTTTTTTTAAAATAATACTAACCTCTTACTTTGACTTATGTATAGATGGATGAGATTTCCATATTTAATATTTTAATGTAATCTTTTTTTTTTTTTTTTTTTGAGATATAATGTAATCTTATTCGTTAAAATAAAAATAGTTTTTTTTTTTATATATTGGGTCAATTGACGGAAAAAATAATATGTATAACTCGAAAATATTCATATACAACTTAAAATTTACCGAATTTCAGAAAGAAAAGGGTTGAATCGATGAAATTTCGATGGATCAAGTTGAATGACTTCTATAATCGAATCAAAAAAATTTGATGATGATGATGAATTGACGCCGTCCTTCTCTCTCCAGACCCTGTCCATAGTTTCTATGAATGGGATATAGTGGGTAGGATGATGATGATGAAGATGATGAATCGGATCAAAAAAATTTGATATGAGCTTCTCACTCGGCTCATCATCAACATCATTACCAATTTATCATCCCAGTATATTTCGTTCATAGAAAATTATAATTAGGATTTGAGAAGGGAAAAAAGACGATAACTCATATTCATGAAGAAAAATACGATAAAAGAGTCCACCAATATTAAATCATGTTTTTGGATTAATATTTGTTTAGTGTTTGTTAGGATGTGATCCCCACAATCCTTCACTCATTGCTCATTTCATTGCGTAGTGCTCCCTTAATTGACTTGTATTGTCTTTTATCTTCCATTTTTGACTTTTTTCATCATTCTTCTCTTGTTAAACGTGAGTTTTACATATGCTTTTGGACCAAGTAAAACCCATAAAAGTAACTTCAAAATGATGAAGACTTTAATCAATAATATAATATTTTTATTTATCAAGTTATCAATTACTTATAAAGTTATAATTCCACTACCTTTTATTTATACTTTTATAGTATACACTTCACTTTCACAGCTATAAATTTTTAGTAAAATATTATGAAATAGGATTTTATAAGTTTTGTTGATTAAAAAGGTTTGCTTTAAGCCTTTCTAGTTAGCAAAATTAGATTAAAAATAATCACATATTCACACACTTAAAATATTTGATACATTGAGTGCCTTTACATAATAATTAAAAGTTCAATGAATCTTTTCAAAATAAATACCAAGTTTTAATAAAAATAAATCATTCTTTATAAATTAATGAAGTATGAGAATGTTACTCCAATAATATAAATTATTATGATTTAACAAATATTAGAGAATATTTCAAGTGAATAACTAATACTTGCGATTACTTTAACATGCTTTCCTCTAACATTTATATTAAATTAAACATATTGAAATCCTATTAGTTTTCATCTTAGCACAAGTTAGAATTATATATTGTTAAAGAAAGTTGGGGAAATTCTACGTTGTGATCCTGAGTTTTTGGCTTTTTCACAAATATTTTTTTGAATTCACGTGGTGATCTTGAGCTTTCAATTTTTCTATATGGTAGTCAAAATGTTAAGTTTTTGGTTAAATTAAGTATTTATTTCGGCTGCATTTCGAAATATGTGGTCAATTGGAGTGATTATGATGTTTGTTTCTTGAAAAGAAGGTCATAACGTTGAATAAAAATAGTGTAAAGTTAACAGAAAAACATCTTTTTGTCTACCACCTGGAAAAATTAAAAGGTCAAGATGACAACGTTGATTTAAAAAAAGATTATTTACCATGTGAAAAAGTCATAAATTCAGGTTTACCATTTACTAACCATTACTCAATAATATAATTTGAGTGGAAAAAAAAAAGATTTGAAATTTAATTTTGTAGTCCAAAAACATGGAGCATTGTTGATGAGAACGAAGTGCATGAACAAGTCAATGACTATAATTGTGTAGGTTCTTGACTCATTTCATATGTACGTTTAACTATCATCATGATGACATCATCTTATGTTTATTATCTTCCACCAAAGAGTGTAACTTTTGTTTTGGAACAATTGATTTGAATTTGAGTACTTAAGGGTGTCTTTAGTGATTATAGCATAGTTATTGTCTTGTTGGTTGAATTTACATTTTTTGTTTTTTATTTTTAAATTAGTTGAACAATTAACCAAAAAAAGGTTAGCAGTACAAAATTTACCTATCTATAATACTACTATAAGCTTTTTGATAAATGGAACTATTTACTTACCCAGGTTGAATAATTATCATCAATGAAATAAAAAAAAAAAATCAAACAATACCTACTAGTCAGAATCCCAAAATCAATAATTATCAAATATGTAATCACTATCCAGCTAATAATCATAATTGAATATTTAATTTTAAATCGAATATTATAATTTTTCGTGCACTTAAAATAACAGAGTCCTAAGTTGTCGCTGATGCCGCTCATGCGGTAGAGCCGGCTCTGCACCCTATACTACTATTTTGTATTGGCCATTGTCTAGAAACAAAGGATTGTATAGTAAGTAAGCATATTGATGAATTGGTGTTCATATATTGGTAAGCAGAGAAGAAAAGACGTAGAAGATGAAGTGCATAGAGGCTATAGGAAATAGCAAATCAGAGAAATGATGGAGAAGCTGGAATTAACAGCCAACAGCCAACAACCAACAGCCAACAGCCAAGACGGGATTATGGACAGACATTGACATTGTTGATCCTCTTCTCTTCAATTTTGAGTGTTGATTGATTGATGAATGATTAATGTACGTGGTGTGCTCACTGCTCACTCCCTACTGTTTTCAAAACCTGGTGGGGCTTCAATAGACGAGTAGTTAGATTATATTTGAATGCTGATACAATATGTCTGCTGTCTGTCTTTTTGATGTAGTACAACCACCAGTTTATCTGCTACTGTTTCTTTGCATTTAACAACAATTGTTTTTATATATAATATAATATAATATAAGATACTCTTCTGTCCCTTTCACGTTACTACTGATAGAAACATTTTCCTTCATTATATGTCACTATCGATAACAATGTCAAAAAGAGATAGGAATACTGGTTTAGCACAACTCTGCTTATCCAACTTGTCAACTTGAATTTTATGATGCTATGCTATGCTATGGCATCTATAAAACCTAGTGTGCTTAAAGGGTTCAACCTAGAGGTGTTTAAAAAAGATCCGATATTACGCTATTTATCCGATCTTATAACTGATCCCGACTTGATCTGACTTCAAAATGAGTTTAAAATTATGTAAAAAACAATGTGGACACAAGATCAATTTTGAACCGACCTAAAACACGTTATTTCAAATTAACCAATGGTTGTTCATGTAGTCGACCTCAATTCTTTGGAATTAAAACTCTAGTATCGTGATTGTTGATTAGTCTAGCTCTTACTTAAAATAAGTTGAAAAGTCGGATGCACATGTAGTACCTTTGTATTAACAAAAACGTTATTTCAAATTAACCTTCACAACGGATACCTTTGTGACAAGAATTTGATTTCCATCACTTACGGCAAGAATTTCCCCTTCTCCCTAACCTTACTCACCGTCGTAGAGAATTCTCAAGGCTTACTCTCGATCCAAAAGGAAGAGAAGAGAAATGAAGTTCATTTGATTCGTTATTTAACCAAGACGCGAACAGGTGACAGCAGTCTTGGCTCACCAGAAAAATAATCAAAATTTATAAACTTATTACAAGTGAACATCTTTATAATTTAAATTAAAATACTCTCACAGGGGAACATTGCTTGTCAATGCATCCTACCCTAATACATTTCTATAATTCTATACCACAGGCACTACTTTACAATTTCTATAAAAGAATGATAAATCAAATGCAAACAGATTACAGGAAAATAATGAGAATACAGATGAACGAATACCTAAATCCGAGATCTGTCGAGTTGTTGACTCACATACCTTGAACACTTGAGCTGTGTGAGACGAACTCCAACAACCCCATCTCGGAAAACCCAAAACTTCAAGCAGCATCTCAATGAGAAAATCTTAAGGATTTCGAAACTCATGTTACTCAACTAACTTGCAACAGAGGTAATTGAGGTGGATCACGGCTGATAAGATTAGCCCACAAGTTCGCCAAGTTTACAAAGTATGTCTTCTCACCCCACATCACCGTCTTCAAGCCTGGTCAGGAAAGGAAAATAACACAACGCTTAATATGAGATCAGTGGCGGAAGATAGTTAATGCGGGAGGGGACATTACCCCCGAACTTTTGCCTAATATAATATTAAACCAAAGTTGTGAGTTTAAACTATTGTCCCCCTAAAATAATCGTTCGAGTTTCGCCACTGTTAATAACATCCTGGAATAAGCAAGGATGAAACTTGAAAGCAAGATCTCTTCCACACGATACAATGAAGTTAAAAAGGGTTTGTCCAGTTTGTTGCACATATATAAGGATCTCTTTCTTTCCTAAAGTTTAGATTTAGACATGTGATTATTTTTGATTGTTTGTGAATAAAAAAGGCATTTAGAAAAAATAATTAACCTTCCAGCATATCTTCAGGCAGCATTGACATCCGACAAAGTGACTTATGTTGTATGAATATATGATCATACATAGTAATGATATCGATATCACGGATATTCTTGATAGAGGACAAAAGTGCCTTTGCAGTTTCACTACATCCAAAATCAACATGATCTGATAAATTTTGGACCGCTTCTTCCAGACCTGAATTTGACCATAGAGCTTTACACTCATCCAAAACGCCAAAAAACGGTGCCGAATTTGACGAAGTTAGAAGTATCCATGGCTTGAAAACTTCGGCCGATAACCCAAGAAGCTCCACAACCTTGTAAATTTCTCCAAGGGCTTGAAAATACCGCTGACCTATACAATAAGGAGGTTTCAATAAGATCCACCAATAGTGTTCACAAGGCTAGAGGCTAATATCGTTTTGCGCTATAACAGTTTCTATTATCGGGTATAAACATCCAAAAAAAAAGCAGTTGAGGGTAATAGCAAGATATCACATCACATATAAACATGCAGGATCCATACCTTGAGAATCTGACAAGATCTGATGTTTTATATTTTTCTCTGATGCCCTTTTCCATATCGATGCACCATAACTCAACTCTTGAAGACAAACATTGATAATCTTAGACCAAGTGGAAACATAAATAGATTGCTCGTAAGCTGATCCCAGAGATAGAATTTTCAGCATTGATAGGGTATGCCTCAACAGTTCGGCTGCCACCCTCAGCTCATTTGTTGCCTAAGTACATACATAGAAGGATATTAAGCCACAATGCAAAGCAAAGTCAAAAGCACCAATATTATGGAGCGAGAAGGAAAAAAAAAATAATGCCAAAGCCTTAAGCCCAACATATGGGGAGTGAAGAAAAGTATACATCAAATTAAACGCTTGAATAGAATACTGACAATTACATCAAATTAGCATCACCATACTATTTTTTCCAAGGGACAGAAGTCCCAAGGAAGTATAAAAAAAGGATTAGATGCATAAGGGCATACCAACTGCAGTTTTTTTGACAGTGAAAAATTCGCTTCAATTACATTAAACTTTGGTTCTCGAAGAACCTCAAGATAATTGCTAAGACAGTTCTTTCTCTCAAGGTCATTCTTTGAAAGTACTTCCTCTGATATTCCACTGCTTTTCAATAGTTTAACAGCTTCCTATGAAAAAAGAAGAGGTGCAAATTCAGACAAATCAAGTATTCATAATCCAATAATGAGTAACAAGTCAACTTCCAAAATAACCGTGGAAAAACTTAAAAAAATACAAACCTGGATTTCAGCGTCATGAGAGTTTTCCGTCCCTCCATAGTCAGACACAGCATCTGAGCCTCGAGCTTTCTAGCAGTAAGCAGATTTAATGTCAGTGTTAATTACAGGCCACTATAGCGTATAAAAATCTTTAGAAGTACACAAACCTTCAGCTCGTCAAGTTGGCAAGAAAGAAGAAAGCATAATGAATCCCTCAATTGCTCATAAAAATCAACACAAGTTTGCAATTCTGGTAAGATCTCAGTCTGTTTCTGAAACATATTTCCAGGAATAGCAGTGGGCAACCGTTCTTTAACTCCATTTTCTGACAACGCATCTACATATTCCCAGGATCCATCATCCTCGATATCATCCCCGTCCAATGGAGTTATTACTTCTACTGTTGATGGGAAATGGACTCCATTCTCAGCAACTTTTCTTGTGGAATCAACTGTAGTAAGCTGTGCTTGACTGTACAAATTTGATATGAGATCATGGATAGGTATCCCAGAACCTTGGGTGTTAAAACTATAACCAGAACTAAGGGTGGGCTTATGAACCACTTCATTCTGGAAATCCAAGCAATCGTTAGATTCTTCTAGATCATCACTGAAGAGGGACAGCGGCAAAGCTCCTCTAGAATGTGCTGTTTGCTTCTCCTGTAAAATGCCAAAAATGGGGAAGAAAAAACACTTCAAGTAAACAAGAATTCTATAGGTGACACCTCGTTATTTGATACATAAAATTTACTCTAACAGGACATTATGAGCTCAAAAAATACAAACCTGAACTTCTTCATGTGGTAACTGAGCTTTTGTGGGAGTCGGTTGGGTAACCACAGGCTCCTATCACAACCACAGGGGATCAATCATAAAATACTATGGACAGTGATAGATGAAATATTTCAATTAAATAAAACTTAAATCACCTCTTTCTTTGACACTGCTTCATGAGATGCATCTACAAAATCCCCAAAATCATCGACATCATCATCATTGATTGAACTTGCATTTGCTCCACCTGCTTGGCCAATGTCTTCAACTTTAGGAAATGGGTCCCACATGAAACCATTAGACGTGCTCGAGGTTGCCTTCAATCCAGAATCCACTTCATTGAATTGTTGACTAGTCCCATTTTCATACGACGCAGCGAAAAAATCAGTAGATTGAGGGAAGAAGTTAATGGAACTAGGCTTGTTTTCAACAGAGTTGGAAGCATCCTGACCTATCAATCAACATGATAGCTCAATGCATTAAGATCATGTACCATTTCCAATAATAATTTTCATAAAATTGATGCTTAAGTACAAGCATACAAATCACCACATTCTAATCTATTTGATGATTACATCAGTAGAACCTCGCATAAAACTTAAATCATAAACATACTCGAGCATAAATTATAGCATAGTTCTTTTGTCCGAAAAGTCAAATATCCACATATTCCCAGCAATTGAATGCATCTACTAAAACATATTCACACAGCACATCAACGAAGAGATAAATCACTCTCCATCTTGAATAATGGGACAACTTTATGATATTTAAGAACATATAATTCTTTATTTATTTCCCTATTTGGAAATTTTCCGGTAGTTTTCAAATAAAAAAACATAGGATCAGACTTATTATTCGAATCCAAAAGAATAGCTAGGAGTTACTCCAAAACAAGGGTGTGTACTCTTCATTGAAATTTGACCTTGTTCAACTCTTAGTTGATCTTATTCACTCTTATCAACCATCAAACCCTTGTGGAAGAGCTTCAAATGAACTTACTACGCTTTATTAGCCTTTTCGTAAACTTATTGTACCTTATCAACCCTCATTTTTGCCTTTGAAATATCTTATCTGAGCTTATCAGCCTTATCAAACATAATTTTCCAACAAGCAGGCTTAAATAAGGTATATACATCCTAAAAAGCACTATTTACATGAGAATCTGTAATGGAATGGATTTGAGCCATTATAAGGTTATGGGATTTTGTCCCACATAGATTGTATGGACAACTAATGAGGGGTTTATAGAGTAAATGGACACTCCCACCTACTAGACTAGTCTTTTGGGTGAGTTCTCTTGTTTATTCTATAACATACTCCTAGTTGATTCCTAAGACCCATGGTGTAAAAACAAGCAAAATCATATCGCGTCGGCCGTGTTGTAAAAGTTTTTAGAAAAAACCAAACTAATATTTCCTGCATTGTAAAGTTGTAAGAAATGGCATTTTGGGACTTATCAAGGGAGGTCTTATGCTTTCGATCGATATTTAGGCAATACAGTTTCGTTACCGTGATCGCGCCCATTGCTGCATCTTTACACTAAGCTAAGATCTCAATAGAATGTCGAGTACCATTATGTTTTCTTCCAGCTACCATCTTATATATAACAAAGAAACACATAATACACCATTTTAATCCAAAAAATCTATAGTGCCTCGAGATTAGGCCAAAAGGTTCAATGCCTAGGAGTGTTCTATCAATGCTTGACATACCCACTGAATTTACTCCCCCTCACATTGATCCAAAAGAAAGGAAATGTGATCCTCCTACTATCAACTTTGAAAGCTACTGTCATTTGCATTCCTAAGTACCAGCATAAAAAGAATCATTACTGATTTGTATACAAATTCTAATCTTCTAAAACTCAAAAAATAACTTAAATCCCCCAAGAAAAAACTATTTAACAGCCAAGATTCAACTAATAAGATCATAATCTCCAATGAAACACCTTGAAATCATCTAATTAACCAACAATATTGAAAGAAAGGCAGCATTTTATTTATTTTTACTAAAGGGGAGGGATGAGGGTGTATAACAATACCGGCCTGCTTTTCTTGGTCCATCACCGGCAAAGACTCCAATTTGGATCCGATTTGGACAGAATTACCCTGTTCATAACAATAATTGATTTATTAGTAAACATAATACTAATCTGAAATTTTACTCTAAGCCATTAACAAAGGAAATCATTTACTATGAGCTAATTGTGAACAGTTTAGTCTCAATATAAAGTATACAGAAATAAGAGGGGTAAAGATTAATTATCTACCTTTAAATTTCCATCTGCAACAACACCATTACCAGAAAACGCAGAAGTAAATTCCCATTCATCATCATCATAATCATCTTCTTCTTTAATTTTTTCTACAGAATTATTTCCATTATTAACAATGAAATCTGGAGTCTGCCCATTAAAATTAAAACTAAACCCAATTTCAGATTTGATCACGTCATCATTTTTATGAGCTACTAAGTTTCCGTTTTGATCCCTCGGCTTCGAATCAAACAACCCATAAGAAACATTATTTGTATTACTTTCATCATTATTTTCTTCAAGTTCGCCAAACAAGAATAAGGGTAAAGCTCCGTTGTGTTTTTGGAACTTACTCGGGTTCGGATCGGTGAGAACTGGGGATGGGCCGAATCCGTTACTGGATTTAGATTGAGAAAGGGAAGGAGAAGGAGAGGAGAAGAAATCAGCCCATACGTCGTCATTTTTGGATTTAACAGTGACGCCATTGCTGTGAGGTTGAGAAGGAAGGGGAAGTGCAGATTTAAAATCACCAAAAGAAAAAAAATCGTCATCGTCTTCCGCCATTGAAGGGAATTCGAGATTCCCAGCAACAGAAGAAGATGATCGTTGTTCTGAATCTGCTGTATTTTTCTGGATTCCTGTTATCTCTCCGGCCGTCCGATTTCTATGTGAGATAGATCAATCAAGTGTCGACGGTCAATGTAAAAGATTAGTGTTTTGATCGTTCTCTTTATTATACGG